>VZRL01002933.1:180206-252428 GCA_013397895.1 Origma solitaria | reverse complement strand
GCCCGGGGGCGGCAACGGGACCAGCGGCACACCTGAGCCCGGGGGCGGCAACGGGACCAGCGGCACACCTGAGCCCGGGGGCGGCAACGGGACCAGCGGCACACCTGAGCCCGGGGGCGGCAACGGGACCAGCGGCACACCTGAGCCCGGGGGCGGCAACGGGACCAGCGGCACACCTGAGCCCGGGGGCGGCAACGGGACCAGCGGCACACCTGAGCCCGGGGGCGGCAACGGGACCAGCGGCACACCTGAGCCCGGGGGCGGCAACGGGACCAGCGGCACACCTGAGCCCGGGGGCGGCAACGGGACCAGCGGCACACCTGAGCCCGGGGGCGGCAACGGGACCAGCGGCACACCTGAGCCCGGGGGCGGCAACGGGACCAGCGGCACACCTGAGCCCGGGGGCGGCAACGGGACCAGCGGCACACCTGAGCCCGGGGGCGGCAACGGGACCAGCGGCACACCTGGGCCCGGGGGCGGCAACGGGACCAGCGGCACACCTGAGCCCGGGGGCGGCAACGGGACCAGCGGCACACCTGAGCCCGGGGGCGGCAACGGGACCAGCGGCACACCTGAGCCCGGGGGCGGCAACGGGACCAGCGGCACACCTGAGCCCGGGGGCGGCAACGGGACCAGCGGTACACCTGAGCCTAGGTGTGGTGCTGTGACCAGCGGCACACCTGAGCCCGGGGGTGGCAATGGGACCAGCGGCACACCTGAGCCCGGGTGCGATGTTGTGGCCAGCGGCACATCTGAGCACAAGTGTGGGAGGCGCTGCGGGGCTCAGAGCCAGCAGCAGGAGAGACACCGGAGGGGGAAACTGGCCTGGAGCCGCTGTCATTGGCGTAGGACTGGGAATGTGCCATGATAAACTCTGCTTCAGAGGCAGGTGCCACCCCTGTCCCACACCAAACTCTGGCTCACAGGCAGGTGTTATCCCCATGGCTCCACTCTACACCCCGGAGAGGAACACAGCCATGCTTTGTGTACACCAACACCATTAAAAGAATATAAATATGAGCCTGGAGCAATTTCCAGGATGCCACATGCCACATCCCGGGACAGGTGGACAGACTTGCCCCTACTCGATTTACCCCAGGAGCTGTTCAGGGCAAACAGGGAAAGCCAAGCAGAGGCTGTGGGGCGAGCGTGGTCCCCAGTGCTGGAGCAACAGGAAGCCCACTGTGTCCATGTAAATGAAAGGAGGAATAATAAATGGAACAGTGATCATCGCAGATCATAGAAAACATCATCCTACCAGAAGGAAAAGATAGAAACAGGCTTGAAAAAGGTGCCCCCCCTAAAGGTGTGCAGCCCTGTATGCTCACAGAGAGACAGTGATGGGACAGAGCTCATTAGGGACCGCTCATTAGTCCTCAATGGCATCACACTGTAACCATATTGTAACAGCCTGACACAGTGACAAAAACTGAAGCCATCACCTCACTTTAATAGTGTAGCACCAGCATTTTGCAATAAATCTGAATGTGCGTGGTTTTTTCCCTTCAATCACCAGCATCTCTCTGTTTCAGAGAAAAAACCCAGCACCCAAACAATTGTTTTATTTTTCAGGAAGAAAAACCCCAAACCTTTTGCTACCCCTTTTACATGCCTGCACGTGAGTGAGCTCCACACTGTACAGCTGCACCACGAGCAGACCCGAGTGGGTTGTCCGAAGGTGGTTACAAAAGGTCACTCTGCAGAGTGCTCAGTGATCTTGCAACAGTGTGGGGGATGCATATTTTCTTGGAATAATCCTGTCTTTATTACCCCACAAAACTGGCAGGAACCTTTCCTTTGTATACAGCAAGTCAGCTCGATGATACTGAAGCCAGCCTAGAAAGTTATTTTGGTTCGCTCTGCCAAATCAGATCTCAAAAATCAGGTAAAGCTAAACCAGATTGTGGTGTTTATGTTTTAGCTCTGTAACATTCTAATTGGAAACATTCGATTCCCAGTGTTGTAAGACACACAAAGAGCTGCTTGGGCCAATGGGATCTTTCAGAACTATTTCCCTCTGTGCCTGGTAAATGAGGTGAGATGTAAAAACACGGCCATGGCCACTGTGGAGTCACTGCTGGCCCTGTGTCAGTCAGAGCTGGATCAGGCTGGGTAGGCTCGGCCTTAGACACAGAGGAATTGGTCCTGAAAGTGAGACCCTGAGGTGTCTGCTCAGGGTAGGCTCCAGCTCAGGCAGCCCCTCGCAGGGAGGAGGGGGATGTTCCCACCTGCAGGGACGCCCTGAGGGGCTGCTCAGGTGCTCATGGGACACAGCAGCTGTGCAGGGATCGGCAATCTCAGGGGTTAGCCCCTCTTTCAGAACATCTGATGAAACTGGATCCCCCCTCTGCCCTCATGTCATTCACAGGTGAGGAAACCTGGTGTCAAGACAATTCCCTGATGGAATGTCACACTTCAGTGCTCCTGCTGACTGCTGGAGTGGCCCAGGAATGTTCATGGCTGCACTATGGTCAAATCTATTTGTGTTTCCATTCCTAAAGCTCAACAGACAGTGCCACAGATGGAGACAGGATGTCTGACTGATGTGCCTTCCCCACATTCTTAAAATTATACAAATTGTGTTAGCAGAAGTCCAAAAAATAGTTTCTTTCTCTATTTAGCTACATCAGGGGTCATTAAGTCTTTTTTAATTTTCCCATAAACATACATCTTGCTGGGATCTTCCAGACATGCCTCTCACAATCAATTCTCTGCTTTAACTGGGGATTGAATTATTAATGATTTCATCTTCTAAGAACTGCAGTTCTTCAGTATAGAAATCTTCATGCTCAAAAGCCCAAAGCTGTCTGTGAAAATGCAGTGATCTGATGCTCAGTTGTGATTTAAATGGCAAAGTCACTGGAAGTTCACAAGGCTTATTATTGACTGGGGGAATATAATTATCTCTAATTATAATTAAAAAATGCAAACCTCCCAGTCCAAGACACTCAGGGCCCCCAGTGAGCCTAAGCCATGATTGCAGACACACTGAGCTGTACAACCCTCCCAGCCCTGAATAAGCCTGAGGTTTTCTTTTTGAAGGACATACATGTTTCTCTTCCACAACAATAGATTCCAAGAGATTTTCCCCTTAATAAGGCTAAAAATACTTCTCCAGACCCCATGGGAAATTAACCCTTGCCTGTTTCTAGCAAGCTTGAGGTTCCTTAGCTGGTAGCAGCTAGTTTAAAAGTTTGCTGTTCAGCAAGCAGGCAGGTGTCTGACACACCATGAGATTTCAAAAACCACTCCCTCAATTGCAAACCATCTGAAAACAGGGAAGTTGGTTTGGTAATTCTTCCTAATGCTGTGGATAAAAAGTGCACATGACACTTATAGTGTTCATATTAAAAATAACTCATTTTATACTTATTTCAGTCATTAGAAATCTCAGTTGAACTTCCTGGTTCCTCTAATCAACGTCATTGTAAGTTGTTCTGACCTGTAAGACACAAAAAATTCCATTTAAAAGGGTGGCAGTGCTAAGCAAGGCAAGCAGGGCTGCTGTGGGACACTGCCATCACCACAAGGCCGGTGTGTGACACTGCCATCACCACAGGGCTGCTGTGGGACACTGCCCTCAGTCCCTGCAGGGCTGCTGTGGGACACTGCCCTCACTCACCCTAGGGCTGGTGTGGGACACTGCCCTCACTCACCATGGGGCTGGTGTGTGACACTGCCCTCACTCACCATGGGGCTGGTGTGTGACACTGCCCTCACTCACCATGGGGCTGGTGTGGGACACTGCCATCACTTCTGCCATCAGGAGAAGACGATGTAGACCATGAGGGCACAGCCCACAATCCAGCCGAGCGCCAGCAGCATGGGCACGAGCAGACGGGACAGCGGGGCCTGGGCTGGGACAGAGAAGAGGGCCACGTTACATTGACAAGGAACTTGCTAAATTCATCCCATGACACCCAGGATTGTCACAGAGCAAAGGGACAGCCAGGAGCGCAGGCCACACTGCCTGTGATGGCTGTTTCCAGCACGGAGTCGCCGTGTCCTGGGGCCCTGCAGTGAGAATCCAGAGCCAGAGCTCAGTGAGATTCCCACACTGTGTCTCTACCATCAGAGCAGGGCAAGGCTGGGCACTTCCCAAAGCACTGGGGACAGGGACATGAGCAGGGGGCTGCCCCTGGGCTCCACAGGGGAACATCCTTGCTGGACTCACTGACAGCAGAGCCAGGATCCGAGCCCTGGTACCTGCAGCACCGCCAGGAGCCTCACTGGGCTGGCGACAGGGAACGAAAAATACACTTAAAATTCAACATTGCAGCCAGTCCAGATCCGTGTGCCCAGGGCTGCAGTGAGGGGAGGCTGGATGGCCTCCCACACCCCAAAGGGATGCTGGCAGCGAGGCATTCACAGCTCATCTCACCAAAGCCCTCTCCCACCCTGACCCCACGGTGTTATGGGGTGGCTCGGGCTGAGGGAATCACACACTGCAAAGGTGTGCCCTCCTTTCCAGCAGGAAAATACCATAAGTTTGTCATGTGGATGACCCAAGGGGCAGCTGAGGCACCACAGGCTCAGCAGAGCCCAGTGCAGGCCATGCTTCTCCACAGAGCACATGGGGAGCAGGACTGGCTTTACATAAATACATTTCCATACAGCATCAGAATTTTAAAGACCCTTGAATCAGTATTCTGCAAACAGCTTGATCTTGCCAGAAAGCAGAATAAATAACAACCTTTGAGCTCCTATTACTTACCAATAGATTACAACTTCTTATAGCACATCTTTCCACAGTAAATAGAATTACAGGTTTTTGGAGGGATTAATAAATTATGTAAAACTATTCACAAAACCTTGCATAGTTTAGATCAAGTAGGCAGACTCGGAGGGATGCTTAATAATTTAAGGATTGCCACATTGTTCTTGTAAAGCTCTGCACAGCAAACCTGTCTCACCATGACACTGCACAGCGTGTCTGCCAGAGGGAGAGAGAGAGCACACAGGGAGAAAATCTGCATGTGCTGCCATGAAAATATTAAACACATGAACAACCACACAGCAGAAAAATCCTGCCCTGAAAGTGGGTGTCCTTTTGGGCCAGGGGAGTCCCTCACCTGCTTCATTTAGAGACTGCTATTGCTTTGACACTGTGAGGTGAAGCTGCTGGGGATCTTTTCCCTGTACTTGCCATTCCTCTAAAGCTCTAGTCTCAAACGCAGGGCTGGATCCTGCTGGCGAGCACAGAGGAGTCTCTCAGAGCTCTGCTGAGGCTACTGACTGTGGGGGGTTGTTATGGGAGCTCCAGTTCAAACCAGCAGCAGGGTAATTTCTATGGCTATCAATGACAACTCAAATAAAGAAACAGCGTTCAGTATCCTGCTGTACCTTAGCAGAAACCCACGCTCCTTCGATACCAGAGTTAATGGTGCAAAACACCCAGGAGATAAGTCTTTAAAAACTTTGACCATAGCTATGAAGATGTATTAAAAAGTTCCCTTTACAAGGACAAGTGTTACACACCACATTGCTCTAAGTTTAAGTGAAATAAATAAAAAATGACAATAGATAAAAAATGCATTTTTATAAACTGCCGTTTCTCCTTGAGACACTGAAATGTGCTTGCAATGGAAAGGTTATTATTAAAATTTCATTTTGCTCTTCTACTTGAGCTTTGTGGGGTTAAAATCTAAATTATTCTGTGTTCACGTGGCACTACAGTTGGAGCTCAGCTACACACAGTAAAATGAAAATGCTGTCAAACATAACTCATTTTACACATTCTGTTCTATTGTGTTATCTAACTTGGAAAGACAGCTACAAAAAAATAACAAAACCAAAACTGGTAGGACTCAAAAATACAAGAGAAACCCAAGCTGCTTTAAACTCAGTGCTGTTAATGAAATAGCTCTTAAAGTGATTACACTTTCTTACTGAAAAGTAAAATATGCAGAGTGTATCAGACAAGAACACAAATAGCTGAGTATACTCACACTGCAATGCTAAGACCTATTAATTTCAGTATATTGTTACATTCACATTTAATTGTGCCTCTTACCTGGTTCTGCCATTCCCTCTCTGTTAGTTTAATGGCAGGTTAAGGTTTGCCTCTGCAGCTGCTCTGGGAGCCCTGGGATGCTTTAAATAGAGCAATATTTGGAATGTGCTGCAGCTGCCTGGCTCACTGGTGCCAGGGGTTGGCTATAAGCATTCAATTGTCTAAAAAGGCAGGCATTCAAGGGCTCAGGGTTACCTCTGCCTCTTCCTCCAACTGCACCTCTGTTTCGGAGAAATCTGACTAAAGTGGGGTCAGCTTATTGAAGGGGATGGGAAAGAAGGGTGAAAACTGCTTTTGGTGTCTTTATAGCCATGAAGCTGCCCATGGTAAGTTCAGATAATATTCATGACCAGCCCTATATCTGCAGCATGATCTGGTGTGTCCTCAGACCCCCACATCTTCTTTCATCCCTCTCCTGTGGAAAGTCCAGCCAAGGCCTGTTCAGGAACCCTGTGCAGGTATTCCTGCAGTTATTAGCTCTCTGCTAAGCATCACCAGCTATCTCGGACTTGTAGGGGCCGTTCAGTCCCAAGGAAGGGCTGCTGTGCAGGGATCTCTGCAGGGCCAGAGCAGGGACTGCAGGAGCATGCCCAACATCACACCTACAACACAGCTGGGAGGGACTGCCCTTCCCCGGCACCACCTAAGGAACGTCATTTCATTACTGCTTCTCCAAAGTGGGTGCAATCTTAAAATAAAACTCAGGGCTATAAAACACTTTCTTATGCCATGCACAGTTCAGCCGATCACAACATTTTGAGACACGAGAATAAACTGTGAGCTTTACTTTCTTTGTCTGGCTTTACTATAGAGCAAATCTTTTTGGGATGAGATCCAATTTGTTGTAAAAAGAAATATGACTCTGTGTAAAATATTTATTGCCAGAAAAAAGATCTCTGATGCAATAACTTCACTGGCTGCACAGCTGTTCCTGTAAGAATCCTATCTGGTTTGATTCTGCTAATTATATGTATCCATCTGACCTCATGGAAATAATTTCCACCAGGAACCATGTATTCCTGACAGGACCATCTGACCTTCAGGGATTGCGATCCTTCCATGCCCAGTTGCCACAAGCAAGGACAGCGAGTCATTGCTGCACACCCCAGTTTGGGTAACTGTCCCCTCAGTGAGTGCTGTCCTGCACGTCCAGAGCTGGAGTTAAAGAGGAGAAAAGCTGAACTGCAGCAAAGAATGGAGTAACAATATAGACATTATTTTAAACAACACAACTTCTGTTGGGAACTGAGAAATGAACTGCAGACGTCAATTCTACAATAGAGCTCAGTCCAACAGCCAAAAAAAAAGCAGAGGGACAGTTTCAAAATATAAAAACAATGTGAGGACACAAGGCTTAAGAAAATACTTAGAATGATCCGTGGAAAACGCATCTACTGCTTTGCTGCTGGAGAACAATACACAAGAACAACAAAAATTCCCTCATTTTTGTGTTTCCAATTACGTGATCTTTTTTATGATTTTCCTCTGTGTTTGTGCTGGGACACTGAGACACTCAATATCCAGAGTTCCCCTTGGATGGGCAGTTGGGCTCAGCAATGAGATCTCCTTTTTAGCCTGCAGCTCACTGAGGCGCTCAGACAGATTGGTCTCAGGGCAACCTTTGGGGCAGCCTCCCGGACATCATTTCCATTGTGTGCTTGGAGCTGGGAATCACTTCAAATGCTTTAAATGTCTACAGTCCTTTAAGGGAATTGGGGCCAAAATTAGGAGGAGCAGAGTAAGGCAGCAGGGCTGCAAGGCTTTCTGTAAGAGAAGCCATTTTGAGGGGAAAAGTCCTTTTAGTGCCTGGTGTTTGGGCAGGAACTGTCAGAACCTCACTGACCTTCCCCCACTTTGCAAAGCAGGTTGGCCATTTTTAGTGTTAAAATACCCAATATGTTGAGAACACATCCCAATCTTCACCACTGCAGCAGTACCCAGAGATCAAATATTGGAATGTCGCATTTCTGTCTTTGTTACTCTGCTTGTAAGCTCTGGGAATCCGCACCCGCATGCAGGAGGCTGGCAAAGAAACGCTTTGTTTTACAAATTCTATATGATCCCTATAAATAACTGCAGCCTACATTGCTTTAGAGGAGATTACAAGGACAGAGCAAATCATCTTCACAAAAGGAATGCTCCAAGTCATAAAATCTTTATAGCTTTGTAGTACTGGTATTAATTTTTAAATCACATTTCTTTCAATTGATCTTTTTCCTTTAAGAAAAAGCCCTGATTTACTAGCAAATCAAAAGCCAGGTTTATATGCCTTGAATTATTTTATGACTTGTGACCTGCAGACTAACATATGAGAATATCAGATTATTGTATTCACAAAATAGCTTTACGTGTGGAAAATTTGTCTAATGAAATGCATTTTATTAGTCACACCAATCTTGGCATTTGAAAGCTCCCTTACGAATTGCTAGACATTACTTCTACTCACATTTACATCATGAAAATAAAGGCTGATTTATTTGATAACTATGTAACTGAAGACGTGAAAGAAATCCATGTATTAAGCTACTGAATAATGAATTCCAATGCTGCTTCCTAGGGCTCGGGTCGACACATCGTTTCTGCTGGCAGAGAGCAGCAGCGCTCAGCTGAATGCTGAGATACCTGCGAAAAACAGCTGCAAATATGATGGGGAAACAGCACCACGGTGTAAGACATCTACATGAGCCATGCCACTCCTGATCAGTCCCCACTGGTGTCCCAGAATAGCATCGATAACGAGGAGGGCTGTGCCTTTGTGCAGCTCTTCCCTGGCAGCTGAGGGACAGCAGATTCCTCTGGAGCTGGCACAGGGCAGGGCTGGGGATCATCTGCCTCACACACCATTTACCCGCGGGGGCTCCCAGGGGCCCTGGGACCCTGCAGAGCTGCAGGTGAGGAGCAGCACCACAGCCCAGGGCACAGCCTAGGGCACAGCCTAGGGCACAGCCTAGGGTACAGCCCAGGGCACAGCCTAGGGCACAGCCTAGGGCACAGCCTAGGGTACAGCCTAGGGTACAGCCTAGGGCACAGCCTAGGGTATAGCCTAGGGCACAGCCTAGGGCACAGCCTAGGGCACAGCCCAGGGCACAGCCCAGGGCACAGCCTAGGGCACAGCCTAGGGCACAGCCCAGGGCACAGCCCAGGGCACAGCCTAGGGCACAGCCTAGGGCACAGCCTAGGGCACAGCCTAGGGCACAGCCTGGGGTACAGTCTAGGGCACAGCCTAGGGCACAGCCTAGGGCACAGCCTAGGGCACAGCCCAGGGCACAGCCCAGGGCACAGCCTAGGGCACAGCCTAGGGCACAGCCCAGGGCACAGCCTAGGGTACAGCTGGGGGTACAGCCCAGGGTACAGCCCAGGGCACAGCCTAGGGTACAGCTTAGGGTACAGCCCAGGGTACAGCCCGGGGTACAGCCTAGGGCACAGCCCAGGGCACAGCCTGGGGTACAGCCTAGGGTACAGCCCGGGGTACAGCCTAGGGCACAGCCGGGGGTACAGCCCAGGGTACAGCCCATGGCACGGCCCGGGGTACAGCCTAGGGCACAGCCCAGGGCACAGCCGGGGGTACAGCCCGGGACACAGCCCAGCAGTTTTAGGAGGAAGATATGACTGCCACCACCAAGCCCTTGGAGAAAAGGTGCATGAAGAACAGCAGCTCCAAACTGGTGCTGCAGTTCCCTCTTGTGACAGCCAGAGCAAATTCTTACTTGCAGGGAGCCAGGACGTTCTGCTGCATCAGTCAGCAGAGCCACTGCAGCTCTGTGCACACAGAAAGGTGTGGGTTGGGGATTTTAAACAAACTAAACCTGCTGTACTTGAAACATCCCTCAGGAAAGACATGTTCACTGTTTTGGGGCTTTGGAAAAGGAGTTTCTCCACCCTGGGTGCCTTTGCTCCTGTTCACATCAATCCTGCAGCAGCTACAGGGAATGAAGGAGCTGAACTGCCCTTCCTCAGCCTGAGGTACCTCTGGCACAGGCCAAGGGCGCTCCAGTGACAGGCGCGGGCACTTTGGCTGCCCTTCAGATTCCCTGAGTAACTAAGGGCAATATTTACAGGCACGAACACAGACTTTGCTGCTTGTTTGACATTAATTCTCCCTGCCCTTCTCATTTCTGTGGGTTCTTCACTGAGAATATATTTTACCCCAAACTAAACTCCCAGAATAGACTGGGTTTAGCTTTCGGAAGCCAGTTCTTGGTTTGGTTTGGAGGAGACCTTAAAGCCCATCCCGTTCCACCCCTGCCATGGCAGGGACACCTTCCGTAGAGCAGGCTGCTCCAAGCCCCAGTGTCCAGCCCTGTAACACCTGCAGGGAGGGTGAGTGCCCCGCAGAAGTGTCAGTGAGCCCAAAGCAGGAGCGATCGCTGGCTCTGTCCTGGCACACCCTGCTTAATCTGGGCACTGCCCCAGCTCAGGCTGGCCCCCGGCAGCACCCCGGGCACTTTGGCCACAGGGCTCGTGGCTTTGTCACTGCCCAGCTGAGGTGGAATGGCTGAGCACCCAGCACGGCACACAGCTCCTGCAGGGCCTGAGCGCTGGGAATCACTCCTGGAATCGCTGCTGCTCCCGGCAGGGCTGGCTGCCAGCAGGTGGCAATCCCTGCCCGCAGTGCTGGCCAGCCAATGGCTCAGGGAAGGTGAAAAAGTCTTCTGAATGATAAAAAAAGAATTTAAATTAAGTACTCCTAGACGTAATTGTATTACATAATGTTTACATAGGATGAATATTATTTTGTCTTGGATTTCTGGATGCAAACCTCTCCTCCTGGGATGCAGGACTTACAGAAAACAGTGAGGCAGCTCTCCCTTTTCTCTCAGCCACCTCAGTGCTACCTCACAGCCACAGACACCAGGAAATCATTTCAAATAATCACCATGTGAAAGGAGATCAGCACTGGGACGGGAGCTCCTTCTGCAACAGCCCTGCCCAGGAAAACACTGCCATGATCTGCTTTCTGCCTCTCAACCCCTTTCTTGTTTCTAGGGAGCACAAAACAGTGACTGAACCTGTCTTTCTTCAAAAATCAGCGTGTTTTGCAATGCACCCCAATGACAAAGGAGGTCACAAATGAAATTTCCCTAAAATTGGTGTCATTTTTTGAAGGCAAATGGGTTTATAAAATCCTCATTCAAAAGATAAAAGGCCAATGATCCTTTTTGCAAGCCCTTTCCTGCACACAGGAATTCACCACTTTTAAGTTAATTGCTGAAAAATGCAGAAATTATTAGTTCAGTAAAAGGCTTTCCTCAGAGTCAGTTTATTCTTGGTTCATTTAAATTAATCTGAAATAAGCTATCTTTAAACATCATCAAGAGCATGTTATCTTCTGTAAGGGCTTAAGTGCTTTAAGATCATGCTGCCACTATAAGGACAGGCAGAAAAGCCTGAAGGCTAGGGCAGAGAAAAGATTCTTTTGAAGATTTTTCCAGGGCTATAATATTTTAAAATAGTCTTTGATAAGTTATCTTGAAGTTTGAAGTTAAAGGAAAAATGGAAGAAAATCCAGAGATAACCTCTGCTGGATCATCTTATTGGCAGATAGCAAGAAATTCATCTTTTCTGAGTGTGTGTCAGAATTATTCATGGATTTTTACCTAGGCACCAACCTCTGCTAGTTCAGCAGGTGCTCTGAACTGCCATTGAGATTTCTAGGTTACAAAAATCACCAAAAATACTGAAGTCAAAATATTGCACATGTTAAATGAACAGTTATAAGCATCATCAACCACCAGCAATAGTTTGGAACATTAAAAAAAGAATGAAGTATATATAAGGCATATTTTTAGTTTTCCTCTCCAGAGAAACTGATACAAATATATTCAGTGAATATTACTGCTATTATTATCTGATACATTCATTCATGCAAACTGAGGATTCTAAAATCCCAAGGCTTGTTTTTGCGAGCAGACACATGGGAAGGAAATCGAAGCAACAGTTTAATTTGCAAACAGTTTTGGATTCTCAGACATTCCCTAAGTGACTTCTTTCCCTCAGGAGTTATTTCTGAACAACCAACATAAAGTTTAAATGCTGGCAAATGCCAAAGGATGTTTTCTTCTAAATGAATACTAATTAAATTAGTAGCAAAAGGTAATTACATTGACCTTAAATTCTGGCTGTATTAAGTGACATTCAGATGGAGACAATTAATATTCAGTGTCATGTCTTTCTGCAGTGATATATTAACATGTAATTCTTAATGGCATGCAGTTACAAATTAAGGATCTATAATGTACTGACCACATCCTTGATCTCTGTTTCTGCGGCTGTGACACTCCCAGTGCCAGGTTCCCTCATCCCACAGGTGACATGGGACAGTTTGCAGCTCAGGGCAGGATTTGGTGCCATGGCTCTCTATACTTCTAAAAGATACCCAGGTGAGTTAAAATTGAAGCCAGAGAATTTCATTTAAAACAGTGTCCTTCACACAGCTTCAAGGAACCTTTGGGTTATCCTTCCAGGAGCTATGAGCTCTCACAAAATGCCACCCTGTCCTTCCAACAACTCCACAGCAGCAGCACTTGGGAAAGGACATCAGGAGCTGGAGAGCCAGGACACAGGCAATGGCTCCCCAGTGCCACAGGCAGGGTTAGAGGGATACTGAGGAGGAATTGTTTCCTGTTCTCCTTGGGGGAAGAACAAGGGCAGCATCAAGTTCAGATTTAGTCAAATTGTGTCACAACCTCCAAAGTGCCAGTGCAGGTACAATGACAGCAGTAAAAACCTACTGAAAATAGAGTGAAACAGCCTTCAAAGGCCTTTCTTTGGCCCTTGCCCTGTGCCTGGCACTGTCCCTGCCAGCCAGAGCGAGATGGTGACAGCGGCTCGTCCCAGAGCAGCCCATGCCTCACGTGGAAACAATCCCCAGCCCCTGGCAGGGCACGTTTGGGGCTCAGCAGTGAGCAGCGCCGCTCCCTCCCTCACTGCCCGGGCACCTGTGCCTCAGCTGGGGGCTGCTGACTGACAATGGCTCGAGTTCCAGCTTCGGTGAAGTGCAGGCTATTTTTGGTTGATTTATTTTTCATTTGCCTTCTGTACTACACTTATTGCTGCAAAATCCCTGGACTGCATTTTCCATTGCAGTGCTCAGCCTTTTCCCATCACACCTCGCCCCCCAGTCACTCCAGGAGCATGAAGTTATGCATGTATTAGATATTATATATAGATATATTATGTATAGATGCACACAGGAGTCACTAGGATCACAGCTTTGATCTCTTCGTGCTCTGCCCTGGGCTCTGACACTGGACTGAAGACATAAAAAACCCTGCGCAACTGAGATACTCCAAAGTATTATCCTCTAGCCTCCCCAAAGTAGTCAATATGCTTTAAAATGTCAATAAATGAATTTTCCCCCATTAAAATAAAACGTTTTGGATGGTTCTCTCCAGGCTGGTCAATAATGCTGACAGAAGGAGCTGGTTTTGGAGCTCTTCACTGACTTTAATGAACATTACAGGAGAGCCTGGGCCTTAAACCACAACTATTTCTAGTCACTCTGATAAATCATTGATTTCCTTGCTTTTCTGGCTGTGAGGAAGAGCTCTCCCTGTCCATCCAGGTATATCCACCAAGCTCCTCACAACATTATCTCATCACAGCGATATCCACCCACAGCACAACACTCAGTGCCATCCCTACAATGACAGCTCCCAGACACAGGCAAGCCACCGATCCCATCATTCAAACAGCCTCATCTTTAAATGCTGCACCTGGAAATGCATTATAAAATTTAGCATGAGATAATATTAACGAATTCCCAGTATTGCACTTATCCCTTATTTAAAAGGCTTAAGATAGATCCCTTTCTCCTTGTATAAACCAATTCAAGTTATATAATGTATGTGGATTTACTTTGCCCCAGTTCCAGCTGGCAATATATTGCTAAGCCAAGGCTGTACAATTGCAATTTGGCAGAAAACAGGTCAGGGTTTTATTACACGTCAAAACTCTCAAACTGTTCTGAATATTTCAAATTAAAAAGGCAAATAGAAAATAACCCTTGTGTCAGAATGATCCCACTCCATTACCTTGCTCATAAATTTATATTGGGGGCACATTTTATTAGTTCTTTTGCTACTTTTCCACATCTGTACATGCAGTTTGTTGTGAAAAATCCTGGGACAAAGGAAGGGTGGGAGTGCATGGGTACAGGAGGAGGGGGCACCTGCACCCAGCCGCTCCTGCCCGGCCTTGGGAAGGGCTCCAGCTCAGATTAGGAGCAGGAAGGCATGGAAGGGACATGGAGCAAGACCTTACAGGGCACTGGGGTGTGACCCAGGCAGGCGTGTGGCTCTCCGAGCTCGGTAACAACAGGATCATCTCTGGAGCAAAGATGTCCCTGCCAGCACCCGAGGGACATTGCTGCTTTTGCAGTCACTCTCCTTTGGACCAAAGCATGTGGAACGTCAGTCTGCTCATTGCCCTGCAGCCCCAGGGCAGCCCCCAATAACCAGTGGATCCATGAATTCCCAGCCCTGCCGTTCCCTGGCACACAGGTCAATGCTGCCTGCGAGCCGCGGCCGTGGCTGCTGCTTTGGGCAGATGCACTTTGCCTGGTGCCACCACACTGCTCAGCCACTCCTGGCCTGCCCTAATCCTCTCAACATTATATTTTTAGCATAATTACAGCTGTTCACTAATTTGCTGCGAACAGATGATTCCAAGTTCACTGAAGGAGATAGCACAACTACAAAGAGCCTCTGTGACTCCCCACTACCAACTTTAACAAGTATCAGGGAGTCTCTAATAGTCATGTTAGTATTGAAATCAAGCTGTACATTGGCTCTTTTGGGGAAAATATCTTCATAACAACATAGATCTTACACGAATTACACATCTTAAATTATGGGACTGTCTTCCACCAAACAACACATCCCAATATCAGCATGTCCCAGTACAAACTCCTACTGCCTCTCAACACTCCTTACTCCATTCTTTTACCTCTGTGATGTCACACAGTGCTGTGTGCCTTGATTTCATAAACAGCAGCTGCTCCAGGAAAACAAAACACAGATCATTTCCTTCCTTATTAAATCTCCTTTGCACATTGCTTGTTTAAGAAGAAAAACAGGACCCTTTTTTTCCTCAACAAATTTCAAAGCTGATCATCTAATCTTCAAGATTAATGAAAGCATATAAACCCTGGAATGCTGTTGTTCCTGGCTCGGAGGCAGGGGGATGTGTTCTGGATGGTACCCCAAGGGTGGGTGCACAGGTTTTTGGGAAGGAAGGGAGTCAGAGCTGAGAGGGGACAGAGGCAGGAGCAGGAGCAGCCCCTGCAGAGCCTCTGCAGGAGGAGGGCTGCATGCAGGAGTGGTGAGCACCAACTGTTGGCCACTCACTTTGTTCTGGTTAACAGAGAAATGCTTTGCTCCAAGGCCACATTGATACACCCGATACCATCACTCACCGATGTTTTTTAGGGGAAAGGAGGTATTTTTTAGCCTGAATTGAAGCAGAGCTCCCCAGGGAGAAGAGACAGTCAGCAGCATCTCTGTGTGAGGGCTGCACAAGCCCTGCCTGAGGTGCCCAACCCGCCCACCACCCACGCAGCATCCCAGTGTGATTCCAGGTACTGCCATGGCTCCTTGGCTTCAGGGAAAGCCCTCCCGAACTCTCCCCTCTGCCATTAAAATGCTTGGAAGAGTAAGGGTGGCTCAAGCCTATCTAAAGAGTTGTCATTTATTAACTTACGTTTTATGGCACCAGCTCTACTGCTGCAAGGAATTAGTCATTTATTTAGTTCTGACATTTCCTCTCCTGTCATTAAATTCAGTCTTCTGTATAATACAGAGAAAATAAAACAATTCCCCCATAGCTATTCAAACTTTATGTATAACAATTCTCTGAACAAGATGATGATTGTGTGGGCTGAAATCTCACGGAACTGCAGTGGGACTCAGGATCATTTCCAGAAGACTTCAAAATCCTATTAAAATTTATCCATATTCGTTATTCGTGTCTCCTGACAGGTGACAACTCATTCCACCACAAATCAATGAATTTTCACTGCCACAAATGTATTTTCCCAGCACATCTCTGCACACAGGGCTCGATCCCTTCTCCCTCCCCGCTCAATAAGGATTGCTGCCACACACAAGAAGCTGTGAACAATCTTGGTACAGCAAGTCAAGGCTGGCACATTCTTGGGGGTTTGTGACTCAGTAAAACACACTTTGCTACGGAATCCCCCATTTCCTGGTGGCAAGGGAAAGGTGCTGGGCATTCCCATCTGAGGGATGAGCCAGCTGCTGGACAAGTCAAGCTAAGGGCAAGGAGCAGGAATCCTCCATGGGCTCTCCTATGGGATGGCTTTTATTGCTGTCTCAGAACTATTTGCTCCACATCCAGGAAACATTCCGTCTTCAGTCTGCTTCCCTCCATGGAAGGAAGCCAGAACTGCTGCAGGTGAGAATTGCTGCTGGAAACTGGGGCAGGGCAGCTCGGCTCCCTCAGGGATGTACCCTGGGCACTGAAATCACTGACTCCACATCCCAGCTGCTGAGGGGACTCAGCAGCCACAGGCAGGATTGAAACTGAGCTCCTACTTGGAATTACAGAAATAAAACCCCGAACATTTTCTCTGCTGCCATATCCCAATATTAAACACACTGCAATTCAATAAAGCAAATGCTGAGGAAATAAATTCTCCTCTCTGAACACGAGTGTAGGGAACCAAGGATGACAACAATGTTGTTGATCATCTAACAAAACTAAGGCAGGACCATGCGTACATTTAGCAAAACAATTAGCTCGAGACGCAGGAACGCTGAACAAAGTCAGGCTTCACTGCATTGATCCATCAGAGCTCTTGCCTTCAAACAGGGCCTGGCACACTGCCGTCCTGTCACAGGGAGAACAATTAATCATCAGGAGTCAGATGATAGAGACTTTTCTATCCCTATCCAACAGTTCACAGATTCAAATATATATGACTAATGAGATATTTTCCATCATATTTTTCCACCTCCTCTGTTTCTGTCATTTCTAGGTACAGGTCCTCTTGCTTTTGTTTTATAAAGAAGAGAAGGGAGCTGCTGTACCTGCTGATTTTCTTGGCATATACCGTCCATATTCAGAGCAGGGGCTGTGGGAGAGGCGCTTTGGAAAGTTACCCTTTGTATTCAAATGCAGATCCACTCACGGTTATCCCACTGAATTTTAATTTGAAGTGTAATATTCTGCATATGCCACTCTGATTCTTTGTTCCAGTTTCCCGAAAGCAAAAGGATTTGACAGGGGGCCAAAAGAGGCAGAAATGTCTGAGCGAGTTCCAGCTGCACCTCGAGAGCTCCTGCTTTGCTTTAGGAAGCTCCTGGTCTCCATGGCTACAGAGGAGTTGAAAAGTAATGATCAAATGTTACCTTAAATGCTCCCATCCAGCATAAAAGTTAAGCGTGCTCAGGATGCCCGGCTCTGACAAGCCACTGGAGCGTGACCCCACATCCTGCCTCGCGGGCCACTGCAGCCCTCTGCACGGCACTCGCCCTGCTCCAGGCACAGGGGGCAGGGGACAGCCAGCCTGGCGTGGGCTGAGCCCCCAGAGCAGCCCAAACGCAGCCCCACGGGACAGCCCGCACTCCTCACCGGGGGCAAGAAGTGCCATCCGCTGGGGGGCAGGGAGAGCTCCAGCCACAGCCCCGGCCCTGCGGGCTGAGAGCTAACGAGGCTGAGCACAGAAGGCAAAGACACGCCTGAGAGCAAAGCCGCCCCGCAGCTCCTCCAGCGCAGATGGCATTGTTTCATTTGGAAAAGGGCAAAGCACAGAGCCTCTGATTCACATTTAAAAAAACCCAAAGAACCAAACTGCAAAACACAAACTGAATCCCCCAACGTTTCAGAGAGCCCAGTTCTCCCCACGCTGCTCTCCTGGAGCAGGGGGAGCAGTGATGGAGCTGGGGCAGGGGGGGACACCCACGCTGGGAAGGGCTGGCCCTGCACACCTCGTTTGACACAGGGCTCATCTCTACTGCCACGTGTCCGAGCCTGCTCTGCTCCTCCTGTCCGCACCGGGGTGAGGATGGGCAAGGGACGTGTCCCGGGCTGGAGGGGCACTGCCTCCACAGCAGAGCTCACTTGTCTGCAGCTCCTAAAGATGCTGAATGCTTTAGCAGATGATTTTTGTTTTCCTGCTACACCTGCTGATCAACAGGTGTAGTGAGTCTTGACAACATAACAAGTTCACCAGTGAAAAGTGACATATGCTAGGGCTGCCACACGGAGAGGCCATGAGGGCAGTCCAGTGACAACAAAACAAAACCATTTTTTGTCTGAAATATGGAATAGTAAAAACAAAAGGGGAGGAATGCATGAGAGATGGAGGAGAAAAATTCTAAACAAATTCTGACCCTGGAGAATACATAACTTCACCAAGTCTTACAAACCTGACACCCCTAAGTACCTCTGAATAGATTTATTAAATCCACTGAGGTTTAACCTGTCCCTGGAAACCAAAGGATCCATTTCAGTTTGGAGGAGCTGAGTGTTATTCAGACACCAACAGGCAAGCAGAACTCCCAAAGTGCACAAGGCATCAGGGTGACACCACAGTTGTGACAAACCTGTTCTGCAGCCACTTCCCTGCCAGTGCTGGCAGCAGAGACACCGGGCAGTGACAGAACCCAGGTGTGCAAGGCCCAGAGCTGGATCCACATCAGTGTCTGAGGGCTGAATTAAACTTTAATGAGTGTCTGTCTGGCAGCTATTTAGTTATTGTTCCCCGCTCCATACAGGTGTCTGTGTGGCTCAGGGAGCCAAGTTAAACCCCAAAGGGTTTCTGTCAAGCCCTTCCCTGCTGTGCTGCCACCCCTTGGTCCCTTCCCGCTGCCTCCATGTCCTGCAGGCCCAGGTGAGCCCAGGTGTGCCAGGCCCAGCATTCAGCAGAGGCTGCAGCTGCTGAATGGAGACCTGCTCTGAAGAGATTCCCAGCTTTTGCCAAAGCTTTGTGTGTAGCTCTGGGGAGCTCAGGAGCTGCCCGGATGGAAAAGCCTTTGGCAGGAGCATCAGATCCATGTCAGATGGGCAGCCCTGGGCTCCCTCAGCCCCTGAGCTTCCCCATCACATTCTGGATTGGTGTTGGCAAGGTCCCCAACGATCTCTGTTCCTTTTTCCTTCTTTATTTCTTTAAGCTTAAGAAAAAGCTGCTGCCAATGCATTCAGCAAAGCCCTGTCAGCCAGTCTGCCTTGCTGTGAAATATTAGCAAACAAGCACTTATGGTAACACAGCCAAGTTTAACAAGATCTCCACTTATTATCCTGTCGTTTTTGGTGGGAGAATATGGCATTGCTGTCAGATCCATCTGTTCTGTGCACAGCCCATGCATAGAAATCACCTCGTCTCACACATGGGGAAAGATCTGGGAGAAATCCGAAGGTAAGAGTGAAAGATGAATTAAAGATCTGTTAATAAATAGTGAGAACTCAATTAAGGTAACTGACTGTCTGAGAGCAGGCAGGGTTTGTTCTGGTGTGGAAGGAGTGAAAATTCTGTCTCTCTAGCTCAACACAAACAGGATTTGTTGTAGTTTGGATCAAATGTTATCCACAGCTTGGATGACCAAAAAGTGATATGGACAGGAGGCACAAGAGCATTGCTGGAAAAAGCCATGGAAGGAAAGCTCCTAAGAAGGTACAATTTAAACTTTTTTTTTTTCAGAAATCAGCAAATTAACCTGATCACTTGCCACAAAAATCACTGCTGGTGCATTTGGAGTAACTTCCTTGGAAGAAGTGGAAATGGAAGGGAAAACCCAACAAATGCTAGAGAAACATCAAGGGATAAATAGATATCCCTCATAATATTCCATTATTGTTTATCCTATTACATCTTAGAGGTTGAAGGAAAGTTGCTGGGCAAGAGAACAGCTGAGGGAATGATTTCGTCAATAAAAGGAGGAGGCTGCCATTGGATTCTGCTGGGGGTGAAAACTCAGCTCTGAGGCACTGTGTTCCTGTCCCTCCTGCAGCAGACACGCCTCAGGAAAAGTAAAATCCAAACTGGATATCATATTCCAGTTCTCATCAATCGATCAATAATGATTTGACTAACTCTAAACCATTTCAATAAAAAATGAACATAAATCCACTCAGCAGTGCAGCCTCTGGACTGTGTTGAGCCTGGGAAGGGTTTGCTGGATCCACGTGCCAGCACTGCCATCACTCTCACAGTACTTTCACTTGAAAACGAATGAGAATATATTGGATGTGTATGACCAACAACTCAGAATTTTGGTCTAATTTAGATTATTATATACCTCAAACAAAATACATGGAGCTACTCCTTATTTAAAGCTTGCAGTCAGAGCAGCACTGGGCCTTGCTGTGTGAATTCCTCCTGCTGAGCTTTCAGCAGCTCCATTACGAGCAGCACGAGGTGCTGCCAAAACCATCCCAGAGAGAGGAACTGTTTCTGTGGCTCTGGACCGAACCCCTCTGCACCATTCCCAGCTCAGACCCACAGCAGAGCAGGGCCTGCTGGCCTGATGATGGATGAACCTGAGGCTAAAGAAACACCTCCCTGGAGTCAAAACAAGGGCTTTTCTGCAAGGGAATCAAAGGGACAGCTCCTGGGCGTGTGTGCATCAGCCCTTCCCCCTCACTCCTGCCAGTCCAGCAGCATTCCTGCTGCGAGGCTGGCTCGGGTCTGCCTGGAACAGAGACCAGACAAGCTGCCGAGGATTTATCTTTCCAATTAAAAACTATATTGATTAGTAAATCTTGGTTTCTCTCATGAAAGCACATATTGGCTTCAGGAAATGCAGAAAGACAAAATCCTCCACGGTTTTCCCTTTCAGTTTGGATGGGGAAGGATCCCACTGCAACAAGGGTCTCACGGCTCTGGTGTTCTCGCAACTCCATGCAGCAGCTTGAATTCTCAATTAGCTTTAGACAGCTAACGAGCACCCAATTAAGAACAGCCCCCTTCCACACCCTTGCACACAGCCAGAGCCTGGAGCATCTCCTCCAGAAGCCAAATCCATCCAGGGGGGCTAAAGCCATAGCAAAACAGTGGGGTTCAGGCACATATCATTACTGTTTGTTTAAGTCAATTCAAACAGCACATGCACCCTCACCCTTTAGAAGGCCAGGCACATTTAAAATATTTAACATCTTAGTCCCAAGACAAAATAAATACAAGAATATTAATCACTATCTTCCTTACTCAGCATCACCTCTGTTTGGAAATTGGATATGGAATAGTACAAAAAACCTGACACAGGTTTTAAACCAAACTTCCATCTCTGGTGCCTCTGGAACAGCTTTAGATGGACCAAGTCTGGACAAGCCGAGCACACACCTGGGGAAACTCCATCCACTGCACCAGTTATGCCCTGGATTCACACTGTCTCAAGCATCCAAATTTAGCACTCCATTGTGTTCCCTCATCCTGCTGAACTCTGCACTTCAAGAGGATCCACTTGGATACAGCTGAATTTTCATGTTCCTGAAAAAATGTTACCAGTGCTGGAAATAAGAAAGTCAAATTGCAGCTCTCTGCAAGTCACCATATTCTGGTCTCCGAGCAGTGTTCATTTGCACAACTCCACTGAATTTAGAAGTATCACTTTAGACAAACACATCTTTAACTGAAATAAGATTTTGACTATAAATGTTTAAGATGTGAAGCACTAAATTAAAGAATCCACTTTAAAGAGCTTGTAAGTTAAATGAGTGCTTGAAAACTCAGCACGAATTAATCATCTGCTTCCAGACGTCTGTTTCCCTTAAAAACGTGCTTAAGACTATGACTCCTTCAAATGGGATCTCAGTGGCGCGGCAGTGTCTCCCCAGCCGCACTGTAATTCCCCAGCCCAGCAATCCATAGGCACAGGGGCTGGGGCAGAGCAGCAGCGCTCGGGGAATCGCTGCCACACAGAGGCTTTGAGCACAGCTCATTCGGTGCCTCAGCCCCACGCTGGTCCTGTCCCAGTGACGGGGACGCTGCAAACCCCAGGCAGTGCTGCAGGAATGCCTCAGCCCAGCTGGGGGTTCTCCTGGGATCTGCTGCTCCTGTGCCACCGCTCAGAGCAGCGGAGCCAGCGAGGTGGGTCCTCAAGGAAGGAGGTCCCAGCCCTCACTCGCAGGTACAGAGCTGTCCCAAACCCAAACTTTTGGGCTGTCAAACACCAGAGTTCCCACCCCAGTGTCACTTTGTACACAGCCACAGGTATTCCCACTTCCATGGCTTTCTACACACACAAAATTCCACCTCAACTAGGCCAGCCAGGCACTGCTCATTTTAATTTCTTTCTCTCTCAACCAACACAGGACTTTAAAAGATAATCTCTGGTAGAAATTCAATTTATTTCTCCTCCTGCACATCTAAGCAGATCTGTAATCACTGTAATCACTGTGCCACTGTCTCATGTGTGACCGAGGGTCCTGCACATGGTTTTCCCTGCTGCAAACAGGACCAGCATTAAAATCTTATCAAAACAAATCCAAATGAGCATCAGTCCAAGAACAAAACTGATCCAACATGCTCCCGGGTGAAAATCTAGCTGTTCTGGCATGAAATGTTTTTTTCTTCTATAACTTAATCTTATTTAAGATAAGAATAGGAAACTCATGAAGAAAGCCCTCCTCCCAAAGCATCAGAACAGAGGTTCCTCTGCCAGGAGTGAGGGACATGGAATGGCTCTCTGACACCAGGAACATTCTGTACTACTGCATAAAGCAGGGGCAGTTGATATTCCAGTAAACAATCATATAAATGTAACTGGAGATTGTTTCTGGTTTTGAATTAGAAAATATATAATTTCTCAGAAGTAATATTTATAATTTCTCAAAAGTAATATTCCAAACCCATCTGTTCACTGCAGATTCTTGAACAACTTAATTTATGCCTTCTTTCATAAATTCGCAAAGCAATTTAAGCCTGCTAACCCAGGATGTGAGCCACTAGCCTTTACTAGGCAAAAGTAATTGTTTATTCTGCATTGGTGCAGATTCTGCACCAGAAAAGTCTTCGCTAGATGGATTTTCAACAATCTGCAGCCTTGTTCACACACAGTTTAATTAATTTTGGGAGAGGACTAGAATTGAATGGCCTTATAGATGTCTGAACTGCAGATTGCTGGTCTGTTCCACCCATATGTCTAAAAGCCCTGGCTGTGTACAGTGCTGCTTGGAATCCACACAGGGTTTAAAGACTGAGCTCTGGAAGCACTGAATTTCTGAACTCAGGGTCCCTTCAGTACATGATCCAGGGCACAATTCTGGCTAAGGAGGCATTTGCAATTTTCCCTAAGTGTCCCATTCCCAGGGAGCTGCTGCACAGAGAGCGTCACCTCCAGGCTGGATTTTCTGTGACCCCAAACGGTTGCTGCAGCACCAATTCACAGTGACACAAACATTTCTGACCCAGTGTCCCACAGCAGCCCACGACTGCCTCACACCAGCTCTGGGCTCGTGCCCCAGTACTCACCAGTAACACCATCACCTGGACACGGGAGGGTCAGCAGAGTGGTTCAGGTGTCCCAGGACAGCTCCATGGCAGGCACATCCCCACGGGAGCAGCTGGACTGGCAGCAGCTACCTTTGTTTATATTGCTTCCACTCCATGAAAGAAAATGAAGTTTGTTCATTTAAACTGAAAACTGAAGAAATATGAGGTATTGATAGATATATGAAATGGTCACTGAAATCTTGAATAGATATAAAATCCATTGGAATTGAAAATATAACCTGGCAGAGAATGCAGAAAATCTCCCTTAAAATAATGGGTTTAGAGCAAGTGACGTCACTGCAGAGTGATGTCTGCACATCTCCAGTTCACCTTAACCTCCCACTTAGCACAAAGAAAACTACAAGTTCATAAAATACAGGGTGCCTTTAGCTCTCTGTTCCATCTTTTGTCCTTGACCTACATTCCTACTATTTGTAAGTTCCAGATTCAGAGCAATACGGAGAGTTTTAAGCAAAGGATAAATTACTGTTTATACAGACTCAGATCTGGAAAAGGAACGGAAATGTTGAGGTTCCAAGGATCTTTATACATTTCTAGACCAGCTCCTAATCCTGTGATACCTTGAGCACATATTTACAGTAGGTCCAGAACAGTCCCCATGCCTCTGGGGGTCGGAGCCTGCCTGACCTGGGCCCAGGGAGTTATCTTCACCTGCCTATTTTGCCAGGACAGCACACACTCAGCTCCTCTGCATCTCAGGCTCTTCCTCGCAGGCTCTGAATGATCTCCATTTCTAGCAAATTAAGAGAGAGATGGTCAAATTATTATCTTGTAGACACCTGGAGCACTTGCTTTAACACAAAATACTGCATTTTAATCCAAATGTATTAATGCAAAAAAAGAAGACTTTTTAGTGTTTGATATTTACAGCTAATGTTATTTCTTTTACAATTATGAATATAGCAGCCACAGATAGTGTCTGTGGCTTTGGCTTAGGCCCCTCCCCAGTTCAAACATTTTACACACAACTCTTCAAACCCTCATCACCTCAGAGCTTCCCAGAGCAGAGGGGCTGCTCACACAGGTGTTGGCATGCTCCTGTCACCTGTCACTTCCTGCATTCCTCATGTGCTAAAACACATATTTAAGGACCAAATCCCTTTCTAAATACAACCTACTGAAGCTGAAGTTCTGCAGACTGAAACCTCCCTGTTCTACCATCACCTTTGCAAACAGATACTTGAGCTGGAGCTACACTGCAGAAACCCTGCCCTGCTCCATTAGCCAAATGTCACTGTCACACAAAGAACTGTCCCCATCTGGATTAACTTCTAAAATTAAGAGGACAGTATAAGAGATTACGTGATAAAACACCACTGCAATAATCTATTCTGACCTTCTGCAAGCACCATACAATTTTTCTAAATTAATTCCAATTAAAGCAAGTTTTTTCACCTCCTGCAATAGAGATCTTCTCATTTGCTTCCTTACAAGGCACTTTAACAAGGTTTCAGTCACACCTCCCAAACTGCATCCCAGGTACAAGACAGAAATTCAGGTCCAAAACCCAAGGGATTAATCCAGTGTCTGGTTCCGTTCATCCATGGAAAAAGGCTTTTTGTTTAGAAAAATCCATTGCTCTCTCCCAAGTGATAACACAGCCACTTGTCTGTGTTAGAGCCTGAGTGGAACAGTCAGACAAACTCAAACGTGGCTCCTCATCCAGAAAGGGAATCAGAGCTCGGCTGCCAATCTCAAGCCAAGAACCACCATGTGAAATGAAGGATTTTCCCTTCCTGCATCTCCTGCCAAGACAGATGTGTGCAATCACTAACTGCTGCTGGATCCAGCATCAATCTATTGCTGCAGTTTCAGAAAACATGTAACCAAGTGCTTAAAAATCTATTTTAATGACATTTTCAAGAATAATAATACTCTGCATTACAAAAGAAAGAGGTAAAAGGTACGTCTTTGACATATCAGAAAAACTTACAGCAAAGGCAAAGAATATCCTTCAACCAAAATAAAGCTATGTCGTTCCCTACAGGGAAGCTTCAGGTGTCTGAGATTCCTTCACCCAATTCACTTCCAGCCATCATAGAAAAAGTCACTCTATCGTGTCAGGTATAAATATTCCACTGACTGTCGACAATTCAGCAAGAAAATTACAAATTTACAGAAAATGGATCTGCTGTACTGTAGCTACTCACACAACCAACAGCAAAAATACGTAACAAGCAGAAATTAAGTGTTTTCATTCATAAAAGCAGAATTACTCTCACATTCCATTCTGTCCCAAAATCAGCGTTCAATACAGTGACCAAAAAGGAAGACAACTGTTGTTGTAATTTGTAGGGATGGCAGAAGACAATTCTACACACGACCCACAAATTTGGACTAACTCTAATTCTACAAATCATTTGCTGTAGAATCACAGTTCATACATGAAAACATATAAAATTAATACCAACAATTAAGAACAAGTGATGTTAATGATGGGTCTCTGCCTGTTGGGCAGAACAAGCCCCAGTCCAGCATTCCAGACACCACAGTGCTTTGGAGAATCCTCACAAAAGGCCAAAAGTGATCACCAAAAGTGTTTTTCCAAGCAGGAGGACAAGACACAAGGAAAACAGAACTCTACTGCATTCAGTGCAATGTCAGGCTTCGGAGCACAGCATTACAGACACAGAATGCTACAAATGCACACACAGCCCCCAGATCCTGACAGTTCTGACCCAAAGTAACACATCCCTAAGGACGCAGGGCGGTCCCCCTTCCATCAGCTCTGACAGGCAGGGGCATGCTAAATCACCACTGCATCACCAGTGACACTGCACGGTGAAATAATTTAACCCCCAGCAGCTCCTCACTAAAGCCCTCGGTGGCAATGCCCAGTCCACAGGCTCTGCAGGGCACAGCGGCACACCTACAGCCGGAGCAGGAAGTACACCTCGGGCTGCTCCTGGGCTCCGGGCGGCATCGGCAGCGGCCCGTGGGCGCACAGCCGCTCCCCGGAGCCCCCGCAGCCGGGCTGCAGCGCCGAGCAGGCGCCCTCGGGCACGCCGCGCCGCTCCCCGGGGCAGCCGTGCAGGTAGCGGGCGATGTAGGAGCCGGTGGAGTGCCTGTTCACCCCGTGCGGGGACACGGCCGCCTTGTTCCGCAGCACCACCCCGGGCACGGGCTCGCACGGCCGCTGCCGGCCCGCGGCCTCCTGCCGCTCCCGGGCGCGGCTCGCGATGTTCCGCACCCGGCTCTGACTCCGGGACGACAGCTTCCTCACCAGGGCTCGGGGGCAGTCCTCGTCCACCTGCCTGGAGCACAGGGCCTCGCGGCTGTCCTCCTGCTCCAGCGACAGCAGCTTCCGCAGCTGCTCCGTCAGCGCGTCCGTCGAGTGCGGCCTCACGCTCTGCATGGCGGCCAGCTTCCTGTCCCGCAGGCCCGACGAGATGAAGCTCCTGCTGATGTACTGGTACTTACTCTCGAAGTTGCAGGAAATGTCCTCCGAGGTCAGGTCTCCCAGACTCTTGGACTTGCAGGGGCTGCTCTGCTGGATGGCCGGGTGTGGGGGGAACGGCAGGGCCCCCAGGAGCAGTGGGGAGGCTGCGCTGAGCTGGGGGGCACGCACCACGCCCTTCTGCTTGTCCGAGTGCTGCTGGCACAAAACCCCAGCGTTCTCACACGAGGGATACGGGAGCTGGCTCCCCGCAGTCCTGAAGTTCCCGGAGCAGTGCCGGGCAGCAGCACAGAGCCCAGCAGCGGTGCTGCTCCCAGAGGTGCTGTCACCGCCGTGCCCAGGGTCCTGCTTCTTCCTGAGTCTCAGAGGAGAAGCCAGCTGGCTCAAGTCCTCCCGTTTGTACTCACAGGCAGTTACCAGGAGCTCCTGGGAGTCCCCATCCACCTCCATGAGGCTGCTGCTGTCCGAGTGCTCCCCAGTGACAGGGTCCCCCAGCGCCTCCTCAAAGATGAGGTTGTTGGAACCAAAAGAACTGGCAGACTCGGGGGCTTCCCAGCTCGGTCCAGACGTGGTACTGCAGTTCCTTTTGGGATTTGCATTTAGCAAAGAGAGAGAGGAAGAACAAGGAGAGCCAGACAAGTTATTTTCTAGACTATTTAATGTTTTCTTGCAAACTAATTGCCTGTGGCTCTTACATTCAGAAGCTGGAGTTGCCTCATGGATAATTGTGTACGTGGAATACTCTGCATCCTCCAGGCTGGAGAACACGGCTGTATCTGGAGTGGAGAATAAAGGGGATTTGTTGGATTTTGTAGGACTGAAGTTGTGCCTACAGGGGCTGCTCAGGTCTGCAGCAAACACGTGTGGGAGTGCAGCCCCTACCCTGGGGGTCTGGCTGCTGCTGCCATGGGGGCCGGAGACAGCAGGAAGGGGAGTTTGGTCATCTGTGCCATCGAGCTGCCCGATGAGAGCGGATACAGCGCTGTCCAGCTCGCTCTCAGTCGAGAGAGAGACTTCATCAATGAGGTGAGAAATGTCACTGTCCTGCAGGGCCATCGTGGAGTGACAGTCAGAGCCCTCGGGGCACACAGCAGAAGAAATATCAGTCAGAGAAAGAGGTGCTGCAGTGCTTTTCTTCATGTCATATTTGTGATTCTCCACCTTTGCCTTCTGAGAAACAGAAGTCCCCACAACAGTGATTTTCCTCTCCTTTGACACTTCTGTGTCATCGTCCTTTTTACTGTCTGCACAGTTCTTGTTGTGTGATTTTTCTGTGGGAAGTTCAGAGGCAGAGTTGTGCATTAGCGGGACAGTTCCATCAGGAAGATTCTTCTCTTGGTAGTCCACAAGGTAATTTGCTTGAGCTACACCATTTGCAAATACTAAATGTTCAGGTTGCTCCTGTGGAGGTCGTACTAAAGAGTCAGCTGTAGAATCCCTCTGGTCATTCTCCTTCTTGAACTGAGATGCTAAATTTGAAGCATTTGCCGTTTGCTCTGAACATGGAAAAACCAGTTCTTTCCAGCTCATTTCCTTCTCATTTGTATTGTCATCACTGTTGGCTAAATTAAATGAGAAACATATTAGTGGCATACAAGACTCTGCTCTATCAACAGCTATTTTGTCCTTAGACAGACAAATGGAGAACGCAAAATTAGGTACAGTTGTGACAGAACTTAATCATGGGGTTGTGCAGGTTTAGTACAAAGTATCTGAGTGATATGAATAAATGGAAAAATACAACTGCAGGCACTTCATTGGAACTTCCTTGGGATGTCTATTACATCAAGCAGGTGATGTAATATTTGTTGTAAGTAATGTTAATGAGGTACCACATCAGAGCTTGCACGTGGCATTACCTTCAGCTGTGTTCCTAGTCACATTTGTACTATAAAGAAGCGTGGCAATAAAGACAGAACAAAACAGCTCTGTTAAAACACACAACACTTGGAAACAAGAGGCATGCTTCAAGCTGAGTCAAAAGCACCGAGTAGATGGACTCCAGACTGGTTTATACGTGTGGTTATTGCAAAGTGTTACAATACAAGGATTTCATTTGGATCTTCTACCAGCAAGCAGCATTCACAAGAAGGGCAAGGCTTTGAATTCCTCGAAAAACACACATTGGCTTTCTCCACCAAATCCTCTTTGTTTTTCTATCCCAAATCTGAGCTCTGTGACTCACTCTTTTGGAGATTTAATTAAGCAGGGACTATAGGAGTAAACTTGCATAACAGATACTGGTTTTAATGCTTGCTAGGAATTGGGTACTCTTGGAAGAATCAAGGGGAGCCCTGACCATTCAGTGGCAGGGACTGAACACCTCGGTGGAGTAGGAACTGCTGCTAATGAACATGACATTAAATGCCCATCTCCAAAATCTGAACAGTTCCCAGGCTTTCTAGTGCTCCTACAGAAGGGTGGAAGAGATGCACATTTCTTTGATTTGTAGGGGTTTTTTTCTATAAAGAATGGAGGAGAAACCAGACAGCACCCTTTCCCCTTGGCATAATTCCAGAGCAGCAGAGACACATTCAGCCAGAGCATTTTAACAAGAAAGATTTCTTTGGGACAGCCTCTTCCACAGGGATATGGAACAAGCCTTGTGGAGTCTCTAAGGGACAGGATCCACCTCTCTCACAGTTAGAAGGGGCAGGATTCCTGTGACAGCTTTTTAGATCACCTCACAGGGCCTGTGCTTTTGGCAAAGGTTCCTTAGCTGGAAGTGAGTATCTGTGACCTCCAAAAAGTGTGGAAGTTTCTTTGTAGCACCCTTAGGAAGAAACACCCAGGAAACTGTTACAGCTGCTGTGAGGAACAGCTGAGCTGTATCATCTTCACAGGCTTATCTAGAGGATCTTTCAATTTAAAACACAGCATTTCAGTTATCTCCCTTTACTAGGAACATCCTTTTCCCTGCCTACAGTTTCTTCTCGGGGTGGTAGAAAAAGCTTTGGGCTGATTTTGCTCATGGTTACTCCTAAGGAACTTCTTTTATAAATGATGTGCAGATTAGCTGCTCCTTCAGAGCCACTGATATGGGGCCAGTAGCACAAAGGTCCTTATCTGTGCCAGGTCGTTATATTTTAGGGTGGCTCTTGCACTTGCTGGAAGCCGCTGCTCCATAGCTGAACATATTGGAAGCATTTCTGTCCCCCCTGGCCAAGAGAGTTTCTCAGAGTGCTCTCTGCCTCTCATCCAGGCAGATGTGGTGCTGCTGGCAGTGCTGCTCCAGCTGTCCCTCAGGATTATCCCTCAAATCAAAAAGAAATTCAGCAAGTGTGCTTTTAGGAGCCCTTCCAAGAATTACTGGAATTCACGTGCCTGTTTTGCAGAGTAGACACCTTTCCAGGTGTCACCTATGTAAGGGCTGATACAATCTTAAAGAGAGGCAATTTAGCCCACTGTCTCTTCCTTGGGTTGAATAAAACCACCTGCACAGAGGCTGCAGAATTAATCCTTTAAATACACTATTCCGATTTGCTATACCAAAAGTAATTTTGGAAGCCTCTTACCAGATGGGTTTTCCTCTCCCTTGGCCTCCTGGGCAGTGTCCTCAGCTGGGCAGGGCAGCCCTACCATCAGGAATTTGTCCACGGGCATGGACGCAGGACGCGCCTGCAAACTCCGGTTCGGCCGCCGGACCACTTCCTCCTTGTCCTTCAGGTCAGTTGGCTCAGAAGCACTGTCCTTCATCTCGGCAGCTTCGAGGAAGCCCATCTTGCTTTTCTTCCTGCCCTTGGCCGGCGCGCTGGCCGTGCGCCGCAGGATGCGCTCGCCGATGGAGCGTTTCCGCACGTGGTGCCCGCTGGCCTCGGCAGTGCCCGCCTTGGGAGCCTTGGAGAACAGCCCTCGGAGCCCGATCAGCTGCTTGCTCTGCAGGGAAACACCACCACAGCCTGCTGAGCTCGCACTCACCCACAGCGAGGCACAGAGCTGCTCTCACGGTGCTTATGAGCGATGACGACATAGTTCAAAACGCAGCAAAGCAAAAACTCACACCAAGCCACGCACATCTACTCTGACCAAGGAGCTCCCAGCACAGGTCTCCGTGGATTCATGCATGCCTGGCTTTCTCCTCATTAGGATGGCAGCCTGCCACAATTACAGGAGAGCTTTGCTCAGTCTCCTGATGGGAGCTGACAAGGCTCTAAGAAGTGCACGCAGTGACAGGCTGCACATTAACACGGACTTTTATATGCATGGGCTTCATCAAAGCAATATTCAGATGTTTCAGAGCCTGCATGGAGAATGGTACAAGTTTGGAGGCTGCAGATCATGCGGTTGGGGACCACTGGAAAATCTGTGCCCAGCAAGTGCAAAGTGCATGCTCATGAGCTCTACCTTTGTGGCTCCTAGAAAGTGCATTATTGTGTAACTGGGATTGAGGATTAAAGGGCTCCACTGAAAGGCAAAAAGAAATGCAAATCCATTTGGCTAATGTTTTCAAGACTGCCACATAAGCAAATAAGGTAACAGTACATCAGCTGTAAATAAAACCACTCTGCAGCAAAACATTTGTAACTATTTATTAGTGTGCTATCAGTGTCCCCTGGGAACTTGACCAGATCTCCTCGCTCACGGATGCAAACTCAGCCACCTAGAAAGAGCAATGCAGCCCCTCATTGACTCAGAGCAGCATCAGATGAGCAGAGCCAGTGACAGAGATCAAATCCCAGTGGGTGTCCTCTCCTCCTCTTGCCTCCCCTCTGGAGTTAGTCTCTATTGGTTTTCTTGAGCATATTTTCTCTTACAAGAGCAGCAGCCAAATGGGCCCCTACAAACCATCCCCAAGGGATGTGACTGCACAGATGTGCCCAGAGGTGCACAGATCAATACATGTGATCCCATCCAGTGATCCAGTGGGATCAGGGAGGAGAAAAGAAGTGGAGCTGGGAGAGGATCTGACTAGAGCAAACCTCAGCCCTGGGCCCTTCTCTCTGCTGTGCTCTCTCTTCCCCTGAGCTTTCTGTGGGTGCTGCACAACTTTGGTTCATGTTTGTCATGACATTCTTTGCATCCTCTCAGAAGGCACAAAGACTGAGGGCTGAGTGTCCTCTGCAACCTCAACCCTCACAAAGGTCAGGGGTTTGGAGGGTTTTGTGTTTATCTTCGTTTCTTAAATCACTCCAAAAGTACTACTTTATTTTAGCATCCTGTTGAACGTGGTCTTAATTTCTTTGTGCTGCTTATCTACAAATGGAAACAGCTCAGGAAGGCAGCTGAAAACACAGAAAAAAAGCACTGTGCTTTCACTTTCACTTTAAAAACATTCTAAAATTGGCAAACTTGCAGAAAATCAAAAGGTATGCACTATAACCGGAATTTAAATTAATTTACATTAATCAAATTAGCTGCTAAAAATAGCTTGTCAAATATCATGTGCTGATGCAGTTACAGTTCTCAGGATTCACTTCTAAAATAAGATCAGCTTAGCACACCGAAGAAATGCACTTCCTGTAGCTAGACATGATAATTATTAGGTGCTAACAGTGAGAGCATCTGTAAGTACAAGCACACCAAGAGTGGAGTCACAGTTTGTTGTAGCTTCCTTGCTGACTTCCTGCAAGGAACCCCCCACACTCTGAGCCTCCTGGGCACTCCAACACAAATCCTGGCAGGTTCTGGGGTATATTTAAATCCATTTTTATCAGAGGGAAGGTGTAAATTTCCAGCTGTACCTACCTTTCCATAGGTCTCATTAATGATTATATGAACAAATATGGAAGCTTCTGTCAGCCCTTCTAAATACACGTGGCGATAGCCTGGGGAAACAGAAACAGAAATATTTCCACACGAACCAGCACGAAGAATCAGCAGTTTGCATTTTCTGCCCAGCTGGCAATGACTGTCTGTAGAAGTGATGTATGCACAGGAAGCCACCTTGTGTCTTTAGTAAACTTCTCTTGCATTCTCAGAGGCTTTCCAAGCTCCCAGGATAAACTGCATCCAAGTTAGAAAGGACACACCAGCACTAATTTCCGAAAGCACAGACAACCAAACTCCTTTGAGAAATGGTGCATAAAGCACCCTAAGAGAACAGAAGAGTTGTCCAAGCTTCACATGAAGTCACAGACACAAACATACATAGAATACATCATCTCGTGCTGGTAACCTCATCCTTGGGTTTGAAGGTGGATTTCCATGCGCAGGAGAGCAGGGCACTCACCAGGCACGAGGCTGCTGAAGGCCACCGTTCTCTGCCCCACAAAGTCTCTCCCGATGGGATCGTGGTCCCAGACAAGAAACCGCACCAGGGCAATTTCGGGCATGTGGATGGTGAAGGTGAGGGTCTCCTCCCAGACAGGGTTAAACCCTGCAAGACCAACAGGACACAGCGTTTGGGAAACAAGTGCATAGCAGCGTTTGCCTCAGTTCCTAAGAGGCACGGGGCACAAGCAGCAGCACAAATGAAAACTCCATCATGTCCGTCATTAAATGTCACATATCTGCCTCTGCTTTAAAAACAAAACGGGTCTGCCTGGGGGCGGGCAGGGACACCCAGACAAGCTGCTCTTTGGCAGCACTGAGACAGATACAGACATAGATATAAACATATATGGAACTTCTGCATAAAGGAGATTTAAGAACAATTTGGTTAAAAGACAATGTGGGGAGCAACTCCTGCCCTTCACCTCCACCTTATCTGTCTCCCCACACCAGAAATTCTGTCTGGGAAGCAGAATTAATTTGTTCAAATACAATAATTTGATTTCATCAGATAAGAAGCTTTGCAATTTAGAAAGTAATAACAGACACTGAATCATTTATAATTATTTAATATTTTACTCTAAGAAGAAGAAATCATTCAGATTATCTTACCATTATCGTCCACCACTCTGGTCTGATCTTTACAGCAGTCAACAGGTAACCCAATTATCTCCACCTCAACAAAGGGATCTATTATCTAGTTTTTAAAAACAGAATATTTAAAAACAAGCCAGTGATACAAGTGAAGGCCAATTTTTTAAAAGTTCATGGAGATAGTTGAATTAAATTCATATGAGAATTCAAACCCCTTTGATTGACATGAATTTTCAAGCAGCACTACCATGGGAATTGGTTTCATGAGGTCCATGCTGATGTGTGGCTTGTATCAAGAGCTATGGCCAGCTATGACTAATTTTCATAAAAATAAAGTCACCATTTAAAATACAAAACAAATCAGTTCTTAAACATTACTAGTAGGATACAGACGGGGGAAAATGTAGTATTTAGTAACCAAAAGCTTGAGAGTATCTGCAATTTACTGGTGTATTTGAATAAGCAGAAGGTTTGAGTCACACACTGCTGTGTCACTCCAGGAGCTCCCACGGAAGCATCTGCTGGGACCAGAGCATCTCACCTCTCCTCTGTCCCCCAACATTGAGTCAGGAGGCTTGGGGAGCTGCTGCCCACTGATGATCTTCAGAATGAGCTGCTTCTTAGGGCTGGCAGGAAGGGGATCAGCGGAGTAGGGGTTGAATGTCCCTAGAAGATGGCAACAATAAGAGTGTAAGGAAAATGATACACATAATAAATATCACCCCCCAAGACATTCACAGACAGACAAATTCGGTCAGAAGTAAGAAACTAAGAGCATGAAGCAGCTGTTCAGTAACTTTAAAATTCTCTTCTTTTGTGTTACAACCTTTTCTGAGCTGAGCAGCCCTTGTTTATGTCATTCCAAGACAGAGCTGAATCAAGCCCCAGATACTTGGCCCTGGGTGGCTGCAGAGCCTTTTCTACTTTCTTGCAGCTGGTCATCCTAGGACCCCTTTCCCTTCTTTTTAACACATGTTAATAAGACAAAGACCTCTCTCTATATATATCTATATCTACATATATATATACACACGATCACAGAAAGAGAATGCACACTAGTCCTTACAAGTCTAAGGGCTATGAATGAGTGGAAACATGAAAGATTCTATATTTTTCTGTGCCTCCACTGTGAAAGACACTTTGTGAAAGGCCTGACAGTTACAGTGATAAGTACACAGGGTCCTTACCTTTGCACATCTGCTGGGGTTTGAGGACATAACCGCAGTTGCCATTTACCCTGAATTTTGCTTCATTTAACTGCATCGCACGTCCCTCAGACTGGTAGTTCAGCGCCACTAAAGAGGGAAGTCAGGTGTCATTAATAGAGATATTATTACCTAGCACAACAGAAGGGAAGGAAGTCTCTCACGCAGCTCGTACCTAACTGGCAGCCCACATTCCAGTAAGGAACAGGGTTGAAGTTGCTGGAGTCGATCCGATAGGCTGAGGGATAGACCCTGGTCAGCTGCCTCTGGTTGTAAAGCATGAACTGCTCAGCCTTCTGCTGCACTGCCTGGTGGGCTCTGGTCTCACTGAATGACAGCACGTTCCCTGTGGAGCCTGTAAGCCATGGCACAACCAACAGACAGGTGACAAACAATCCCAGGGCACGGGGCCTGAGCTCAGACCTCATTACCGGGGCATTAATCGAGGGCAACATGAGCTTTCACCCAACGTTACAAGGATAGATTGCTGTGTCTTACACAAATCATGCACCTCAGGCAACTGAAGGGCACCAGCTCCCCCTTCCAGGAGGGTCTGCTGTTCTCCCCTCAAGTTTGCAGACTTGAAAGGAGAGCCAAGCAAGAGCTCCAGCTGAAGAGCCCAAGCTCAAGAGCTGCTGCTGGGGTTTTTCCTCCTGCAGAACCCTAAATGTGACGGCTCTGGGGAACCTACAGCAAAATCCTCTGCTGGCAGCAGGGTCAGAGAAGTCACTGCTGGGGAGGGAGTGCCCTGCTCGGCTCTGCCTTTGCCCTTGTGCCACTCTAACAGCAGCACTCAGCCCCCTCCTCTCTCACGAGTGACAAGGGACGTGCCAGCCCCGTACCATCATCCACGATGTCCTGGGCAGCCACAGAGTTGGTGTACACCACCAGGTCTGACAGGGCCCGGCACAGCTTCACCGTCTTCCTGCGGCGGGCCAGCCTGCCGGGTTAAATCAAACAAAAACAGGCCTTTGCAGTATTGAAGGTGCATTTCAGTCCTCCTTGCTGCTGTTTGCAATTCGCCTTTCTGGTTTTTTCAATGAGGAAATGAACAATTGTGAGCAGGGAACTGTGTGTGGCAAACCTCCTCCAAGAGGGTTCGGGGATGACTGCTCCTCTCCACCTCCACAGCCCACCCACACAAACAAAATCCTTCATTTAAAGCATAATGAAATAGCGGCACTGTGGCTGTTCTAGACAAAACCAAGGAGCGTTTCAGTGACAGGAGACACATTCTCAGTGGCACTTTTTTGATTGCTTTTTCTTTCCATCCTCAGATGCAATAAAGTTGCCTGGGCTGTGGTGCACCTTCTTTAACCTGCACAGTTTGCGCTGAGCACTGTTTGCAGCGGAAGAAATGGGGCCTGGCATCTTTCCATGAGCAGAGTGGAAAGACCACAGCTCTCTGCAGTTTCAGGGTAATTGCTGCTTGCAGTCTGTGACAGGTGACACCGCCAAAACACCAGGCTCACAGCAAACCCACCGTGACAGCCGTGTCACATGTGACACACACATCATACGTGACATGTGACACGCGTGACCTGCTGTAGGCACAGCCTCACGCTGCTGGCAGTGAACAGCCCGTGGCTTTGGCTCAGGGACTCCCAGCTCACCTGTGGGGCTGCCCCGGCTCCTTCCCAGGAGGGTGCTGCTGGCTCTCCTCGTCGTCCGAGGCACTGTGGGCTTTGGCCTTTGCAGCTTTCTGTGGGGAAGAGCCAAGCAGGGTCGGGTCAGTCAGGGGCTCCAGACACCCCCATACTGTGCCTGGTGCTGGGCTTTGCAGCTCAGTGTCCTCCAGGGACAACACTGACCCCTGGGCCTTGGCCAGCAGAGCTCCCATGCTGTGGAGAAGGAAAGCCAGCACAGAGCACCACTCACCCCACAGCAGGGATCCAGGCTGCAGCCACGAGCAGCTCTGTGTGCTGGCCAGCAAGGCGAGCCCCCAGAGCGTTATTTCTGCCAAGGGTCTGTCCAGCACAGGCTGCTCTGTGCTCTGCACCTGCCCTGCTCCCTCCTGGCGAGAGGACAACGCTGCTCCCCTGCTCCAGGGCACTGCTCCTGCAGAAATCCCACTGGATCGTGTCAGATTTAACAAACAGCAACACACAGCAGGATCTAAAAACAGAGCACTGCTTCTGCCCACCTGTGCTTCCCCCCAGTTTAGAAAGTTTAACATATTCATTAGTGAAGGTGTGAACAGAGCCTGGGAAAAATGTTCAAACATCCTCTTTCTGCTCCCTTTCAAGCCACATACAAATATTCTAGTGTTTCTAAATTATTACACTATAGAAAAAATGGCTAAGATGAAAAAGATTAAAAATCACAACCCCCTTTTTCTCATAAGCACCTATGATTTAATAGTTTCCAATGTCAATATTGCATCTTTTGTAACACTAAGCACAGCTTCAAGTGAGAGTTATCTAATTCCCTTCTCATCAAGAGGTAATTAATATGACTGAGAGCTCCTTATCCTTTTGCTCATATGGCTCGCTGAGCACAGATTTCTTCCTCCTCTTGTCATACACCAATATTGAACAGAATTTAGTTTGCTGTGTTTAGTGCTGACAAGAAGTTGACTATATTGGAAATCATTTGTGTGGTTCAGTTTGGAGCCTGAAGGTCTGTACTGAGGATGTTCCATGCAGTTAACTTTCAGGAATTCCCAGCTTCAGTGTCTTTGTGCTCCCCTGGTAGTTTCTAAAGAGTTTATTCATTTGGCACAAGAGCTGGCTGAAAATGTCACATGTCAATATTGTTGGGTGGGGAATTCTGTATCTGCAAAAATATCAATAGTCACCAGTCTTCGCAGGCACCCCTTCAGCTGGAAAGGCAGCAGGGGGCACTTACAGGATGTCCCTGTTGCCTCAGACTACAACACAATCACTATTTTAAAAACAATCTATATATACCCTGATTTTTTCAGCAGAGATGAAACAAACAGGCTTTCCAACCTGCTACATCCATTAGGATAACTAGCTGAAGTAATTAAATTATTGATATGCTTTCCAGCCCTCAGCAGAACCAGCAGATTGCAGTGGCTGATGTTTGCCTGTGACATTCCACAACATTTGTGTGGCCAGCAGCAGGCACAGGGTGCCATGGGAAGTGCCCACTCGCAGGGACAACAGGTTCTTGGAGCTGTCAACACAGGCTGAGTGAGCGATGGGGCCAGGAGGAATCGCGGGCACTGTCCCTCGTGGGGGCTGCCCTGTGCCCAGCTGTGAAATGAGAGCCCTCAGCCCCTGCTGGGGTCAGTGCAGCCACCGAGGAGCAGCAGAGCAAGCAGCCTGAGCCAGCAGCTGCACAAACACAACCAGCACATGAAGACCAGGAACAGATCAGGGAAGAACACAGTGCACAGAGCAGGAGCCCAGAGGGAGCACTCAGCCCCAGTGGGAGCAGGGACAGTCCCAGCACGGCACTGCCCAGGGGGTGACACAGCCAAACTGGGCCCTGACTGAACCAGACACTGTCAGCTGTGTGGAAAACAAGACATTTCTCAAGACATTTTTCTATGTTGCTCTTCTGCTGCTGCTGGTTTGATCAGAAAATCAGCAATTCCACAGAATGAGTAAAGATGATCTTTTCATCACCTGAGATGGTTTTGTTCATCTTTGAAGGGTTCTTAATCTTCCAAACAGCAATTAAGACACCAAGTGTAATCACACAGGCTCCCTCCTCACTGCCTCCATGCCCATCAAGCTTGTCTGGAGCAGTAAAACATTCCCAGGGTCTCTGGAATGCTGCCAGTCCCAGGACAGCAACCTGAGCCTCTCGTTATTTCACTCACCTTGTGTTTACCAAAGTTGCCCATTAATGATCGACCATGAGACTTTTTTCCACCTTCTTTTGTGTCCAGGTTCTGTGCAGAGAAAGTGCAATGAAAAGTGTAACTAGATACATTCAGAAATGTCTTCAAAGAGTCTGCTACAGTCTCGAAAAGGCAGCATTTCAGCCTAATACAAGTTCTTCTATATCACCCTGGCTCGCTATTGGAAAAGCACAGTTATTGCAAATGACAGAATTAAAGTGAGCTGAAGTCTGATCTGTGAACACAAATTGAAATCCAAAATCTCATTACAGGATTTTTCTAATTTCTTTGTATACTTGATAACTTAGAACCCTCCAACTGTAAAGAAAAATATCACCATTAGCAGTCAGGACAACAACAAACCATGTAGAAAAAGCAGTCTAGCAAAACCAGGCAAGAAACAACAACCCAAGATGTCTGAGTGTTCTTGAAAGCAGCCACAAAGGAAAAGAGGGGAGGAAAAAGAATCTCCTAGCAGATAAATGTGGACTTTCCATAGGCAGCCTGCAGGCTGAGTTTCACATTCCCAGCCATGCCCCTAGACATCAGCTGGATAACTCCTGGCAGCATCTCGCTTTTTCTGTCAGGAACACACAGCCCTTCATCTTCTGAGGAGCAAAACAAAACTGAAGAATATTCCCCCAGCATTTCAGCTGGGTGAATACTTCAGTGCAATGAACTCCAGTTTTTCCCTGCTCAGTGCTGAGCTGGAGTCACTTTGGGCTTTCATGCCAATGGGGGCACTGAAGGTTCACTCAGGCCCAGCAAAATCAATAACCTGTGTTCAGAGATTTGCTCAGAGCTCAGGCTGGAAGTCTGTAACACATAGAAAGAATCTCTGGCAGGTTTTTATTTTTTTAATAGCAATTATTTGGGAATATCAAAGGCAGATCAACAATGAAGTAAAAGAAAATAAATGATGAATAAAATAACAGGAAAATATCCCAACTGCTCCCTTTCTGGTACATCAATTACACAGTAACTCCCAGCAAAGAGCTCCACCACGGCACTACACAAAGCCAGCTGATGAGACACAGAAATAACAAACCAGCATGATGTTTAACCAGTTCGTTTTTTTCCATCCAGTTCAACACTCTTAAAAATTAATCTTCCAATTGTTTTAACTTATTATTCTTAATTATTCATCTCTGAATTTCTTCGAGACCCTTGGGAAAAAACAACCTTCACATGGACTGCTGCAGCAGGGGAAGAGATCTCTAAATATCCCTTCATAAATTAAAATCAATTAGAAAATTCTAGCACTTTATTCAGCACTTCTAGCACTGACAGATATTTGAATAATGTACTGCATTACTGAAGTGTCTCAATATTCTGGTCACGCGGGTGACATGTAATGGGCAATCTCAGGTGTCACATCCAACCCTTGAGGGAAATTTGCATTCTTTAACCAAAACCCCCTGAAATGCTCTCCAGGGGCCAATCCCTTCCCAGATACCAGGGAGCATGTCAAATGCAATTACTCAACAAAATGATACTGAAATGGCTCTCCACTGACCATATTTGCTGATAAGAGGAGTCTGCTCTCGGCAATCCCACTTTTCTGACCTTGGAGGCCAAAGGGAACCAGCAAAGTGCCCAGGGTCACACTGCAAAGCCACACTCTGGAAATAACCCCTCTCTTGGGGTGATCTTTCACCTCTGACAGCCCCTTCCCACCGCAACACAGCCTTCCCCACACATCTCAAGCAGCAGCACCAGCCGAGGCTGTTTTCTCCTGTAATCAAACAAGGCTTCAGGGAAAAGTCTCCCAGGAGTAGTTTTGGAAAAACTGACAGGAAACACAGCAACCCCACAGAGAGGGAAGACACGCAAAAAGCAGAGCTACACATACATCACCTTTTTGGTGGCTCCAGAGCTGGCACATCCCCACAGAAAATTCACTCTGTATTTCATGTCCCTGGAGTCTGCATCCACTCCCTAAGTTCTTGGCTTTCTCAGGTGAAACAGTGTACAACACATTGCCCTGTCCAATCCCCAGAGAGCCTGCTCAGGGAGAGCCCACGTACCTGCTTCAGGTTCACATTGAAGCTCTGGTGAGTTGCCTTCAGCAGGGCTCTCACAGTGAAGCTGTCAGGATCCTCTTTGTCCCTGATTTGGGATTCTTTTATCAGAGATTCCAGTTTTGTTCGTATAAAAGATTCCACCTGGTGCTGAGTCGCACCATTACTCTGAAAGACACCACAAAACCCAGTTCAAGTAGATGCTCACGTCCACCCCATTACACACACTGAGGGTCACAGAGGGCTCCCATTTCCTTCCTCTCTGCAAGGAAAGGCTTCTTGCATAATCCTGACTGAGTCTGCCTCTTTTATTGCCATTCCCCTTCTTTTCCTCTTTTACTGCCATTCCCTTTCTCTTTTCCCTCTTTTACTGCCATTCCCCTTCTCCTTTTCCCCCCAGCCCTCCCAACACAGCTCTCAGTCCCACCCCAGGTGCCCCCAGGACCTGGCCATGGGTCACTCTGCCTCACAGCTGTCACAAGCCCCATCTTCTCTTTCAGAGAGAATTCTCAGCTAATGCACTTACACACTTCCTTCAAAACATCAGACAACCTGAGCATCATTAGATTCCTGCTCCAAAGAGTTAAAAAAGGAAGCAATTCCTGTTAATAGTCATACAAACCGTACAGACTCAAACCAGTCTCTTACATAAGGCACTTAAAAATGAATCCTATAGAACAGGAATGTTCAAAATGAGTCCTATAGACCTAGGAATCAAGAACTTGGAGATGAAAAACTCTGCTAACAACTGTAAATAGACATGGAGTATGCACGTAAGAAATGCAGAGCTGTCACACTCTGGGAACTGACTGTGTGCACATACAAAACAGGGCTTTAACTTGCAGTCATCCTCAATTTCATCAGCACTGTCCTCTTCTGAAACTTCTCCTTCCTCAGCATCTGCTCCAAGACTGCAGGGCAACTTCTTACCCTAAAATGAGGCAAAAGCACCCACAATAAATATACATCAGTGTTTGTTAGCGCACCCAGCCTGCTCCTCTTGCTTTACCATCTGCTCCTACATCAATCACCTATTAAACTTCTGTTATTGCTCCTGTGCACAGCAACGTTCTCAACCTACCTGCTTCATCAGCGGGAGACAGGAATGACACTCACATTTCTGCAGAAGTGCAGAGCATTGATTTTTTTATACTGCATTTTGAAATTAATAATGCTGCTGCTAATGAGTGGGTCAAATTCACTTCATGCTGGCACCTTTACACTGGCTTAAACCCGTGAGTGTTGTTAGAATGACTCTGTATATACACTAACAGGATGAAAAATATGCCATTATTTGAAATTGTTTGGCTCGTGAATCAATACTGCCTTTCAAAGGAAAATGTATAAAAAGAGCAAAACCAATAGCAAAAAGATGAGAAGCTGGCTTACTTCTCAACAAGGCACTGATTCCTAAGTCTGGTTTTATCTTTTCCAATAGGGCTGCTGAAATTGAGCAGGAGGTGGGAGACAGAGCTTTGTGCAGGGATCCTGTGATGCTCGAGACATGATTTTTTGTTCTGAAAACAGCTCAGCTCCACACCAGTCTGTACCCACAGGGCTCCATCCAGCACTGAGAGCTGGAGGACACTGAAATTACAACCTCAGAGGTGCTGAAAAGCCAGCTGGAAGTTCAGGTAGGAACACAGAGCACCCAACCTCTCCTGCTTTTAGTGCCATGGGATTTCCAGGAGGGTTTCTCGCATGAGTGACATTACACAGATTTCCTGTGGATCCCTCAAACATCAACCTCACGTGTTTGCACAGCTCATTAACCAGCAGTCACCCCAGAAAACCCACTCAGTGAAATGCAAAATCACGGCTGAGCACTCAAAGGGCTTCTAATTCAGGGTCAGCTCTGTACTGTGCACGGCAATATGTTCAAACCAACACCAGACTGAATCTCTGAATCCCTGGAGCCAGACTGATGTTAAGGAGAGAGGGAAAAACAGAGTATCCTGAGAGTTCACACAGAACAATTGCCCCCATGTGTCCAAGTAAATGAGACAGTCTAATAGGGCAGAACTCTATTAATCATCCTCGCAAAGGCCTGCCTTGTGCTTCTTTCCTGCTCTATCCATCCTGGCCTTTGAAATTCCTTCCAGAGCAATTCCATTTGGAGTGAGAGGCTCACACAATTAATCCTGCACAGAGCACCAATTCCAGTGCTCCAGGGCCTCCTGCAGCTCCTCCTGAGCTGCTCTTCGCCCATAAACACAGCTGATAAACCATGAACAGAGCTCCACTCCATGAACTACAGCTCAGAGCAGGGTGAGGGGAAAGGCAGGAAATCTTCACTTCACTATCACTCCAAAGATACTTTGGCCAAGGGAGGACTGTCAGATAATGTTTAGATACTAAAGGGATATGAACTGGTCCTCCAAAGTCAGAGAAAATCTGCAATAAATACCACATTCTGACTTTTGTTGTGTTCCGAATATGCCCCCAGCAGCAAGTTACCTTCACTAGGATTTTCCCTTTCAAATCCTGAGGGCTGGGAAGCTGTCTGGGATCTCCAGTGCTCACAGATGACAAGTCCAGTTTGTCACCAAATATCTCCTTCAGGTACTGAGCGATCTTCTTTTGCTGCTGAATACTGCAGTGGTTTTCAATGGACAGGATCACTGGAAACCTGGAAACAAAGCCCCAGATACTGCCATAGCTGTGTGTGGGGAGACAACGCCTCCACCCTTACCACAACACCTGTGGATGGAACAGCCTAGTTCTTCCACAGATTTGCCCCATTGGTTTCTGAATTCTTGGCAGCCCCAGGGTTCTGTGGCAAGGAACCCCACACGCCAACCCCACACCAAATGAAGAACCACCTCCTATTTCTCATCAATAACACCAAACATTTGGGCTTGGTTGTTTCTTTCCCCACACATCCATTGCTGGGCGCCTTTTTTTTTTCTAATAAAGAGAAGGAAGTATTTTCCTTTTATTCTCTTTAAGCTACTCAAATTTCTCTATACCCACTCATGATTTGAGACTTCTGTGTGTATATATATGTGATTAAAGCCCATAGTTTTCATAATAAATTGTTATAGAGCACCATGGCAAACAAAACAGATTCAGAACACTATCCCACATCTCAGTATTTCCTCACACTGCACATGTGACAGCTTTTCAATTTTCCTGCTGAAATAAAATATTTTCCGTAGGTAGAGAACATCACAGTATTGATTTTTCAGGAGAATCTCCCTGTGGATGTGAGTGGGAAGTTCTGCTGAAAGATATTCAGCAGTGTCAGACTGTCCAAAGCCATACAGAGTTTAAGAGCACAAAAGGTTCAGCTTAGGCAGAACTCCCTCACCCGATTGATGGGAAGAGCTCGTGCAGCTAAACAATAAACACAACACAGATAATAAACAGGGGAACAGAATCAACCCTCATGTGTTTAAAGGAATATTTGCATTTCCTGGGACTGATGGCTGATCTCAACATGGGATTAACTACAGAAAGCAGGTGTAGCTTCAAACCTGGCTCCACACTTACTCATTTTTGATGAAGGCGTATTTATTGATGGTTTCTGCCACATCCCGGAAGAGGATTTTGGAAGTCAGGGTGTAGCCATGGTGCACCACTGGTTCCCCATCAGGGCCATCCCAGCAATCCACTGTTAAGAACAAAAAAGCCATACATTAAGAGATGCCCCTGATCTCATCCATTCCTGTGCTCCTGCTGCCAGCAGAGCTCACCTACTCAACCATGTAGGACCAGCAAGGTTCATTCCACCTCTTCCCACCTCTCATTCCATCCCCTCTGACCTGCCAGCTGCACTCAGACTGGAATAAAAGTCTTTTCCCAGGTCAGATGAGAATTCTGCATCGTAGAAGTGTTTATTTGCTTTATATTAAATTGAGGATTTTTTCCTCATCTATAAAATTACAAAGGTGTAATAGGTCAAATAATGTTTACAGCTACCTTGGGAAAGCAGTTTTTGCTTCTGAAGACAAACTATTTAAATACAATTTATCTTTTCCCCCTCCCAATTTAACTTGCAGCTTTAGAACTGTTGCATGAAGAGTGGCATCAAATCCAGCACATGTAGAATGGACCAGCAAAAGAATGCTTTTCCTAATGAATTCCTGTACGCTGGATTTGCACCGAACTTGTCACTGCTGTTGCCTCTACAGACAGTCAAACTTCCCACAGAGAAGCTGCAGAGCTATTCCCTGGGCTCTGAAGTTGCTGCAAGAGCCATGAGGTCAAGGAAAATAACACTGCTGAGTGTTCTTGTGAGCTGTTGTGCAGAAGGGAGTCGCCCAATTTTCTCAGGTTCATTTTCTCTAATTAATTTTTAAATTGAGATTAACAGTATTTTTTTCCCAGATGAGTTTTTGTAATGCTAGTCATAAAAAATTAATATTGAGTTTAACTTTGTCAAAAGACTTTTTTATTTCTGGAAAAGTACTAATACTAATATAAAAACACTAATGTTTTGTTATCATTTGAGTCATGCAGAGCTTAAACAAGAATCCAGTGTGATCTCCATCTTCCCCCATGGCTGGCGGTTGGGACTGGGTGATTTTTAAAGCCCCTTCCAACCCCAACCATTCTGTGATTCTCTGGTGCCTGAGGTGACCATTCCCAATAGAAAAATTCTGTTTAGAGCAGTCAGAAACTGCTAAGGTGACTGACCCAGCCGAGCAGTGCTGCTGGGGACACTGACCCAGCCGAGCAGCAATGCTGGGGACACTGACCCAGCCGAGCAGTGCTGCTGGGGACACTGACCCAGCCGAGCAGCAATGCTGGGGACACTGACCCAGCCGAGCAGCAATGCTGGGGTCACTGACCCAGCCCAGCAGCACTGCTGGGGTCACTGACCCAGCCGAGCAGCACTGCTGGGGACACTGACCCAGCCCAGCAGCACTGCTGGGGACACTGACCCAGCCCAGCAGCACTGCTGGGGTGACTGACCCAGCCGAGCAGCACTGCTGGGGACACTGACCCAGCCGAGCAGCACGGCTGGCAGGGTGGCCCTGCTCTGCAGCCGCAGGAGCCCCAGGCCAGCCCCACCTTCGACGCAGCGGCAGCCGGCCTGCAGCACCCGCGCGTACATCTCGGCGCGCGACTGCGACAGCAGCTGGTCCCCGCTCAGGTAGGTGTTGTGGGACGAGGCGATGAAGTAGTGGCACAGCGGCTGCTCCATGTCCTGGTGCACCTCGCAGTGCAGGGGGTTGAACACCTCGCACGCCGGGCTGCGCATGAAGTTGGTGAAGCCTGGGGAGGGAGAGGAGCGTCAGCCGCGGAGACAACGTGGACAGGCAGGAAAAGCGCGAGGACACGGCACAGGGAACGCGCTGAGGTCCTCCAGAGCTGGGCACCTGACAATGGATACAGGCTCCAGGACGGAGTGGGAGCCAAACTGACTCAGAAGCAAATGTATTTTTTGACCTGAGCTCCTTGCTGGCCCTCCCGTGCTGTGAGTGGCAGTGCCCTGAGTGAGGACGGGGGGCACACGAGGCAGCAGCCACCCATGGGAGCCATGGGGCAGAGCAGCCAAGTCACTGACCCAGCCAGCTTCACTCCACAGTCTTCTTTATTCTGGAAGTTTGTTTAAGAAGATGAAACTTGATTTATAACCCTCTAATGAGAGCAGCATTGAACAGAGAGAGTTTTAAAAATACCTCCTTTAAAAACAAGAAATGTAAAATACTTGCAAAGTATTGGCAAACAATACCAACCCTGAAAGCAACTCAGAGATAAAAGCAGCAGCAGCAGCAGCAAGGTTAAGAGGAGCAGAAATGCTAGCAGAAATATTTTTTAAGTGTCACAGCTTGTTCATTTTACTTTCCTTATTTCAGTTCAAGTGCAGTGCCCTGGGTCACATCAGAAGCTCGTTGGAGGGAAGCCAACCCAGGATTTAAATACCAAGTGGAGGAAGATTCCTACTTCCCCCCTCCCCAAATCTCCACGTAGGTTATGCTGCTCCATGAAAGCTTCCTTCTGGGCAAAGGAACACACCATGGCATTTAATCTATTTCATCCCAGCTCTGAGTTTGATTTGATCCTAAGTTGCATTCTGAATAAACATTCTACCATCTACAATTGCTTTCACAAACAATGTGAATCAGGTATTAAAACCCAATGAAAATGCAACTATCCATATTTTATTTCACATGAGCATAAATGGGTGGATTGTGCAGGATCCCAGATCTCCAGAGCGAGGGCAGAATGAGCACTTGGCTTTCATTACCTCACTTGGTGCAGGCTATAGATAAATGACACGGTACAGGACAGTTTGTGTTTGCGTTTTACAAACACAAAGCGAGCAATAAATCCACACAGCCTCAGGCATCCTTCCCTACCTCTAGAGGATGGCGGTGATGGATGGCTGGAGAGCTGTTGCCTCACCCCACCTACTCACATCTCCCCCCTGGCTCACAAAAACGCACCCACGCTCCGACTGCTGATCCAGGGGACTTTATGTCACAGGCGAACAGCAAAAGCCTCACCAAAACACCATCAAAGTCAAAGCACTTCTACTCCACTGCAGTACAGCGAGACAAAACTCACTTTAAAATCAAAACTTTTACCTTCAATCCCGAGAACATTTTGCTTCTTGTTTTCTTCTGACACTTCAAACTTCTGTATGATGTCCAGACAATATTCTGGTGTCACATTATTCATCTGCACAAAAACAGTGGTGGTGCACTTAATTTTAATGCTATGTCACCAGCATGTAAAAATCTACTTAACTTGGAGGGGACAAACAGGAGTGAGAGGTAGCCATCAATTAAAACCTATGTCATTTTAGTTTCAAGATTAAAATCAGCTGTTTAGCAGCCTTAATACTTGTACTGGGCAATACTGCTGAAATGAGAACTATGACATTATATTCTTTAATATAATTTCTTAGACATGCAAAAAGATTTGGCAGGCTTTGATTTCATTTTCATGCATTTTCCACTCCTATGATTTCATTACTTCCAAGGGAGCTCACTATAATACACAGGCTGGGAGAGAAATAATTAAATTCTGAAATGAAAAACAGCATCTTTTCTGAAACAAACAGGAGTTTTGTCAACAGCTTCAGTTGCCCACAGCTGACGTTCTAACTGATTTGTGGGGCACTTAAGAGTAGACACTTATATTTCCTTTGGAAGCGAAGGAAGGAGTAGCTTCCATCACTCATCTCATCCTTCCTCACTCCCTTGAGTTGCAGAGAAGCAAAGGGAGAACTGAGACTGGGCAGATTTCATTTCTCCGCTACCGAAACCACAGGAAGAGAACGCTGGCACTCAGACCTCTGGCACTTCATTTGTACCATCACCCTGTTCACTGCTCGTGCTGCCCCAGCTAAGCCAACCATCCTAAGACACTGCAGGAATCACACAGGATAATAGAAAAAGAACAATTCAGTAGAAAAAAGAACTGATTATCCTGGCTCAAGTAGCTGTTGGTGTTTGATTGCAAACACCGCTCAGAGCAGGCCCTGTTCTGGCACGAGCTGGCTCAAACTAACTTTTCTGTTATCCCCCATGGCTCCTTGCTGGCCCAGTGTAGGGTTCTCATGTGCTCTAGGAATGGAAATGTCTAATCTAGTCCAAAGCCGTACTTGCTGGGGAAAAGTCCACTCATTTGTGCTTTAACTGTAGCTTGAGAGATGATGACTTTGGCTGCTCATTTTTTCGTTACATTTTTAAGTACTCCACAAAAAATAATACGGGGTGCTCTCCTAAACAGGGAGTTCTCCTAAAAAAAGAAGCCAGTTTAGCAGCTAACAAAACCCCCAACCCCCTTTTGTTCTGTCCTCAGGCTGCAGAATATTTAACATCTTGCCAAATGAGTAGCAGATGGAGCAGGACAGACTGTCCACAGATTTTCCGGCATCCAGACAACAGCAAAAACAAAATGCTGTTTGGGTGAGGGCACTGGGGAGCTGCCTCCTGTCACAATCAGCTTTTGGGGCAATGCCGCCGTGCCTGAGGGCATTGTCGGCACTGGGAACATTCAAGGGGGATCTCCCTGAGCTCCTAATGCTGGGGACTGGGAAGGGGCCCAGGAGAGCGAGGGGCTTCCAGCCTGGCCAGCCAAGAGGTTCATCTCCAGGAGCTCCTGGTTTCACTCTTTTTTGTTAGATTCTGGAGCAATGCTGAGCAAAGCAGGTCCACAGACAGCCCTGCCCACTCAGGACTCTCAGGAGGGCACACAGGGCAAAAAGAGGGTGCACAGCGTCAGACCTGACAGTCAGCTTGGGGTTTCTGCTGCATCAGTATTCCATAATGTCCTTGTGCACCCCCAAAGACCGCTCCCTCGCCTCTGTCACGTGTTCCTGCTCCGGGTCCCTGAGCACCCTCTCACACCACTATCCTGGGCACTTCAAAAATTGTCCAAGGAAGCACAAACTCTTTCTAGAAGCATTTCAAAAATCAGTAAAACCTTCGGGTCTCTCTTCCATTACATCTGTGCTTTACTGCCTGCCCAAGTCAATGTTTTCTTCCCCTACCCTTGGATGTAAGGACATGTCTGTACACATGGCTGCAGATACTGCCATACCTTCTGTTCCACCCTCAGAAACTGAGCGAGCTCTTCAGCAGTGAGGTGATCCTTCTTGTCACTGTAGCTCAAGAGCAGCAGGTAGAGATCTCGGCGTAAGGACATCATCTTGTAAAACACTGAGAATTCTTCAAAGTTCAGGGTTCCTTGGTTCTCATCTGTGTCTGCCTCCTAAGAGGGAACGACACTCAGGTAAACACGCTAAACATGGGAGAATTCAGGGAATAAAACAGAACAGGACGTGTGTACACCAACAGAAATGTAATAAACTCTAGTCTGCAAGACTGCTCAGACACAAATTCTAACAGGCTAAAATGACTGTAAAATTATATCATCATCTATTGGAATTTTGGTGAAAATAGTTTCTACACTAAAGCCACAGATTCCCTATGAAACACTGATTTCCTTCTTTAATTTCAAATTTATTTCCCCTATTAAGAGGCTCACCCTGGGCTTTACTCTGATATCCTGCCCTCCTGTATGCCTTGCAGTTATCCCAGATCAAAACATAACAAGAGGCATAATAATATCACCCCTGGCTTCCCCAACAAGAGTCTGATATCTTAAAACATTCAGGACAATATCAGAGTCTCAAATGCACATTAATTTAATCTGCAACACTCTCAGCCCCATCAGCACTCTGCAGAGGGGACAACTCCACAGCAGCACTGAGACTCTGCACCAAAACAAACACCCAACATCTCCAGCCTTGATTGCTTGTTTCTCCTCAGAGGTAGGGAGAGAAGAAAACACTACTTAGCACACACTAATACAAGCTTTTTCCTGTGAACATCTGCCTAAGAGGATTGCTCTGGATTTTCAAAACAAAGAATATATTCTGGAGAACGGGGGGCAGGAACTGTGTAGGTCTCCATGAAAAAAAGAACTGTAAACTCCCATCACAGCAAGTCAGCTGAGAGGAAGATAATTCCCAGCTAAATGGTGTTGAATGGGATTTTTTAATAATTTTATATCTATTCCATATCTTAAATGACATTTGTAATGTGTGGGAACAAGTACAATCCTAATTCATCTCTGCAGCACCTCCCCACCACTTTCCACACTCCAGGGCTTTGGGAGTAACTCCATACTCCAAAGATGTATCTCTAATGGGGATTTTATGCCAGTCAAGAAAAGCACTTTCGACCATAGGAGATTCTTCAATTTTCCCATATTTTACAGCAAACCAGCTTTGAGCTGGTACTGGTTTGGAAAAGTGAAGAAGACATTTTTTGCTCTCCATTATGCCCTTGGCTTATCTTTCCTTTCCTACAGTAAACGTGAGAGCTGATGGAAAATGGAAGCTGTTTTCTGACCAAACAAGTAAAAAAATTATTCTGGCTAAATATGAAGACATTGTTAAAGAGAACCCAATTACTTTCATAAAGCCAGTTTCTATTAAATAATTTTCCATAAAGGAAATGAATAAATATTTCAGTAGCAACAGAGTAACTTCATTGTCCATCAATGCCAGCATTGAACAATTCAGTTCACAGAGCTGAAACCAAAAATGCAGCAGAAAGAGCAACATTGGTAACTTGTCTTCTGTGGGCTTCATATCATTTAAACAATGCTCTGATGCCTCTCTGTCTACTAAAAGGTAAGACTTTGAAAAAGCCTGAGGTGCTGGAAAGAACAGGGATTTAAGATCAAAGCTGCAGTCCTGCTCTGGATCTGCCCAGAAACAGACCTTAACTGGCCCAACCTTCCCCCAGGCACTGACCTGGAACATCTGCCGGACCTTCCTGCGGGGCAGGTTCACGTTCAGCTTGTGCATCAGCTGGTGGATCTCCTCGATGTTCAGCAGCCCATCCCCGTTCTTGTCAGCCTCCTCGAAGGTCTGCTTCACCCAGCTGCCAGCGTGTCAAGGACTGGCACCAGAGGGGATCTCCTCACAGAGAAGGGTGGCAGGGCAGCTGGGCAGGGAAACAATCCTTTCTTCCCCCTGCCCTTACTACAGCTCAGTGAAACGCTTAAAACCAGAGCTAGTTTATGGCAATTATTTACAGCTCAGTTCACAAGACCAGCATCTCTGCACTCCCACTGTCACTACTGGTTCTTCCTCCGAGAATGTGCTCCAAGGTTTTCAGATATTGCTGGGCTTACTCTGGCACCTTCTTGCACCTCTCCCTTCATCCTACCTGACCTTCACTTGCCAGCCAGCACTTTTCACCCCCTCCTTGCACCAGTATCCCTCAGCACCTCCTGCTAAGCTCTTGCCTGTACCTGGAAGTGGTACAGGGTCATTCTGTGTGCAGTCTCCCGGCTGCCACTTTGGATAAAACAAATAGGACTTGCAGTGATGTTTCACCAGGAGAGAAGACACAGCACAAAGGAGCAGCTCAGGAAAGTCATGGTTAAATATAGCAAGCTGAGGACATGTGCAACAGAGCATGCAATACAACCCCAATGGACCTGTGCCTATTGTGGATCAAATACTGGAAATAGAAATTAAAAATACCTGAAATACGTATATTCTCTAGGACTATTTACAAGTGATCACTGCAGATTTCCATGAGGCAGAAGAACAGACAGGTTACAATTGTAATTAAGATGGCCTTGGTTTTTCGTGATTTTTCTGGTGTTCTTTTTTTTGTTTGGTTTGGTTTGTTTTAGTTTGGTTTTTTGGGGGGTGGGGGGTGTTTTTGGGGTTTTTGTTTGTTTGGGGTTTTTTTGTTTGGTTGGGTTGGGGTTTTTTTGTTTGGGTTTTTTTGGTTGGGGTTTTCTTTGTTTAGGGGGAAGTGTGTTCTTTGTGTACAACATTTTAGTCAGCATTGTTGTGAAAAAAAAGGCCCATGAAGAAAATATTCAGTGGACATGAGGTTCATTTTGGCTCATACATTCATTTTGGTTCATACAGGGCTACAACAAACATTTAAGGAGCTTTAAGGAATTGTGCTCCTGACAACCAATGGAGGCTGAGGAGGACACAGACATCAGACTTACACAAGAGAAACAGAGATGGCCAGGAATTACTGAGATATTGAGATAACTAGAAATAACTGGTTTGCCCCTTCAAAAAGAAATTCATTAACAAAATGCAAGCCTATCCCTTGACTTCCATGCAGTTTAATCCAGCCCCTAAGGCACAGCCCATGTTTTATCACACATGTAAGTGCTCGTGTCAAACCCATTACTCAGGTTACCACTGCGATCAGTGGAAGGGTTTTGGTCACTTAACAGGAGCAGAAAGGACACGCTGTGCTGAAGTGACTGAAAAGCAAGGCAGAAACACGAAGCAGGAGCCCCAGCTCCTAAAGGATACTGGTCATGCGTTCTCTGGCGCTTGGCGAGCGAGTCCTCGTCGCTGATCCCAGCCATCAGGTACTTGAGCCCCGTGATCCAGGTGCGAGCCTCCTCGGGGTTGGAGGTGATCAGGTCCAGGGACTCCAGGTGGTTGCCATGGTAAATGGTGAAGCAGCAGCTGGGGTCGAAGCTCCCCTCGGCATGGCGGTGGAAGATCTCCGACTGCCGGCCCTCGCTGACTTTGTAAATGGAGTCGATGACAACTGGGGGGAAAGGGAAAAAAAGGACATGCTGGGACAGCCAGCCAGCCTCTCCCTGGTGCTGACAGCCCTGAGTCGTTCAGGCTCAGAGTCACTAAACTTTATAAATGTTACATTTTCACATCCAAAAGCCCTGTTTGACTGAAGGTTTTCCTTGCTGTGGCTGTGCCAAGTGCCGGCTGCCTCGGAGGCTCTGAACGCTCCCTGGAACATTGGGAGGGAGGCTACAAGAAAGAGGAGCAGGCGAGACAGACAACAAGTGTCTCCCATCAGTCTGACCCCTGCATAGCTCTGTAGTTCACATTCTAATACTGAACTGCCCCAGAAATGAGAAGGAATATGAGGAGTTTACTTTTTGCCTTTTCGCTCTTCCGTGAGGGTCTCCATCGGATGCAGGTCCTGTGCTCGTCCAGGTAGAAGAGACGGACGAGGCCTTTGGTTCCACTCTTCAGCTTCACCATCTGCGTCCCAGACTGCATCACACTCATGCATCTTTCAACTGCGAAGCAGAGCAGAATAAATTCCACTGAATGGCCACCCCATTTCACTAATGACATGACTAATGGGCTTCCCAGCATCTGCCAAGCACATGACAGCTCTGCCTTGGACCTTGGATGACAGAAAATGGGCAGTGCTGGGAGACTATTCCTCCTTCACTGCTGCCTTCTCCACACAGGAAAATGGGACAAATCATCTGTCAGAACAGTCTCACAACAAAGGAGGCAAAGAAAACTTTAATCTATGTTGACGGAAAATATTTTCTCATTGTTCCATGCTTATCTCATTTAAATTTTTTTATGACTACACACAGTACTGTAATTTTAAACCCCAGCACTCCGTGTATTGGACTGGTGAGATCATCATTCAAACCCTGCAGTCCTTTGGGCTCAGTAACCCTGGAGTGTGTCCCTCATGCTGTGACACTGGCAGAGCTGCTCACACAATGACACAGACACACATTCACATCCTCTCCAAGCTGCTACCAACCTCCACACACACACTGGGATGATTTTCTTTTATCCACCCATCCCATCCGGATGATAAGGCTTTTTTCCCCCTCTGTGTTTTGACTAAAATAAGCCCATTTCTTCCATTTCATCTCACATCTTCCCTCCTACAGCCTTCCAAACACAAGGATCAAGATAACATTTCCGCTTGATCTCAGTATATACCCATGCTCTTAAATTACCTTCTGGTTTTATCCATTCGCAGCCTCTCCTCACTTGGTATCACTCCAAATTCGCCTCCCTGGGTGATTTGTTTACACTCTGGCTGGCTCCCAAAGAAACTTTCTGGGTCTGTCTTTATTTCTTATCACCCTTCCCCTCTCCAGCACTTCTCTCTTCAGTTCTCCTCAATGTCACAGCAAAGACCAACCCACGCTCTGCTCCCACTCCTCTGCCAGAGCTGGGATTTATTTCTTTTCAACAGCTCTGACACTCTCACAGGCAGTTGAAGCAGCATCTAAACATTGGTCAAAGCAGGGATGAACAGCCCTTGTCACAGGAATAACCTCCCCTGGCTCCCTCACACACGGGGAGCTGGCAAGGCAAACCCTACATGGAATAACCCCCATCAGATGCAGCATTTTCCTAGGTGGTCTTTCTTGGAGGAAAGAGAGGATTTAGATTGAGTTGAACAGAACCAAACTCTTCTGAAAGCATCATATGAGTGCAATAAATGTGCATATTTATTATGCCCATAAATAATGGCATCTCCTGGATCACCACACACACTGAATGAAGAGGTGACATTGGAATAGCTTTAAGATAAACCACAAATGTGACATAAATCAAGCCAGAAGGAGATGTTAGACCATACCCACATGTTGGCTGGGGTGGCATTAACTTGGATCTATCTGAAGACGCACAAAATAGCAGGAATACAAACCTTTACTGCACAAGGGATGGAAAACTCAGAACCTGAGAGAAGAAAGATGAACTGAAGCAAAAATTTGCTTTAAAACTTCCTATGTATGGCCATACAGGAATGCCTTTTCTTGGCAGAACCAGCCTTTCCCTGTGGAACTGAGTTTAGATCAGGTTTGCCTTGGACTCCTACCAAAGCAAACAGACTCGTCCCCCAGCACAGAAATGAGGTTCTCCCTGTGTGTATGGATACCCAAACCTGCCCTGCTCCATCAGCCTGCCACACACACCACAAGCACCTTTGGATTTCACTAATAGAGAGATCACTTCCAGCAGGGCTTTAGCACAGTAAGAGGTTTAGTAACAAGCTACTCAACACAGAAAATCTGCTTCTTTGCACCTAAGGCTAGCAGTTACTGGTGAAAGTCTTACAGAAAGAACTAATTCTCAAATAAGTCTCTCTATTAGCATCAACTCAGTTGTCAGAGAAAAAAATCCCAGCCTGCTTTCACTAAGATGCTGTTGAGGACAGCCAGTAAAAGGCAGAAGGGAGAAGACTGTGTTTATTCAATGTAAGAAAAGCAGAGGATCAGCCACAATCAGTACCTGCAGCCAACAAACTACAGGGGAAAACAAAAAGCATAAAAGGCAATCCAGTTCTTTCTTCACCTTTTCAACTGCCTAAACATTTCTACATCACATTTGTAATTGTTATAGGTACAGTCACATTCATGCTTTCACACAGACTTCAGTTATATGGAATAGATCTTAAACCACTTCCCTTCACAAAGTGGAGGAAATCCAGTTCCTGCCCAATATCTCAACAGCCTCCACTTGTCAAACCCCACCTGCAGTAGGTCCAGTGCCCCATGAAGCACCATTTTTGCTGCTTGCCCTTTCCCAATTCCAAGGAAATATCATAAGAATTCAAACACTTAAAGAATAGTAAATGTGTAAGAGAGTTCGTGACACCATTCCTGCTGTGCAGGTGTTAATAACAAAGAATCCACATCCAAGAAGGGACTGGGGTAATGGAAATGCCACAGCAATCATAGGCCCACTAAATTTCAGCTCTGCAAACCATTTACAAAACACCGCATCCTCCCCCCGCAGGCTATTTATAAAATATAAGCACGCAAATAAAAAAGGTCTTTTTCAAATCTATTCTCAGTATGCTAATGCCAGTCCCTTGCCAGACACCACACATTAGCATCTGAATCAGGGAAGGTATTGAGCAGTGCAGGGCAGAATAAAGCTCCAGAAGAGCAGTTCAGGAAGGCTTTCACTAAGGAATAGGGAAGCTGGTTCCAGAAAAACATCTAATCCTGTAGATAAACCAGGAATACAGAGCAAATGAAGCAGATCCTCAATGCAGGCTTAGATTAAAATTTGAGGAGCAAGACATGATTCGCATTAAAAGATATTTTTCTAGCACAAGGACTAGCTGTGCATTATTTGCCCAAAGTCTAAAAATTAATTAAGTTAAACTAGAACACAATGTAGTTTATGTTACAAGATCACAGAAAATTAATCTTAAAGTTTAAATAAAAAATTATGCTTATGCAATGTATAAGCATAAGGCGTCCCTGCCCATGGCAGAGGCTTGGAACTGGGTGGTCTTTAAGGTCTTTTCCAACCCAAACCATTCCATGATTCCACGATATTTAAAGCTTTAATTTAAAATTTAAAAACTCTGAAAACTACAGTCACTTCTGTTTCCAGAGTTATGCAAACTTGACAGTCTAAAATCATCCCAACAGACATCCTGTAGTTTAATGGGATTTAATAATGAAAGACCAGTCTACTTTTTTTCCTCCCAAAATAACCATTTAAAGCAATACAGACCTGAACTCAAATTGCAGTTTTTAATCTTTGGTTCAAACCATGAGAATCATTCCTAACAGCACAAAGCTCTCCTTTGGGGAGGAGCTGCTTCTGTAGCCAAGGGTAAACCAGATACAAACCTATCTGTGCCAGCTCGACCTTCTCTGGAGCAGCCACGCTGCCCAGAACGTGGTAGACCCCTGAAGCCAGGAGGAGAGCCATGGAGCCCTGGGATGTTCCGTGAAATCCAGAATGCCAGGCAGATGCTGCTGGTCCAACCTGCCCACGCTGCCGTGGCTGCTGACTGAGCCCAGCGCCGCCGGGCACTCTGAGCCGCAGCTCTGACCGCTCCAAAAGCGCTAATCCGCCCCAAAGCAGCCCCTGCTCCCTTCCATCCCCTCGCCTCTAATCCAGCCCGTGTGCAAGCAGGGCTTTAATAACCAGGGAATGGCTCAGCATCAGCCCTGCCAGAATCCCCCGCAAAACCTCCCGGCTCTGCTCCCTGGATCCCAGGGAACTCCTCGGATTGAATTCCTCGCAGTCACAGTGACGAGTGCATGTCTGCCTGCTGCCCTGCCTCACCACAAAGACTTCAGGGTGTGCAGGACCCTTCTGCTGACACCAGAGGGAAAATAATTCAGGAATTAAGACATTACACTGAGCAACATTTTCAGCCAAACAGAAGTGCATTTTGCTGTACAGGGCAATAGCAGCAGCGAAAAAAATACCCCCTCCCATAAAACATGTTCTCCAAGGTTAAATAAATATCTTTGCCATTTTTTGCTACTATATATATTGTGGGGTTTAGTTATTCAAGAAAACACCATTACCTAAGCATTAGCAGCAAAACTCTATTGCCAAGAGCCTACAGCAAAATCGTGATGGAACATGGCTTTTGGGTGAACTTATTGCACTTTTTTAGTGAGTTTCAGTGAAATTTCACTTTTAAAACATTATTTTTTCCCAGCACTGCCTTCAAAGGACCCTTACTTGCAAAGAGATGTTAATTATTTGAACAAGTAACAGCTCCAGGTCCCTGCACACACTTCGCTCTGTGGCTCCTGTCCACTAAGTCACACACAGGGGCAAAGTCTCAGCTAAATAGATTTCATGCTTGTCCTAAGTTTACTCCTCAAGGGCATCAGCTCACCCCCATCTCCATCAGCCTCTGAGAGGCAGCACAACAGGGCTGTCAGAGCAGGTCCATGGGGCTTTAAGCAAGAACTTATTCATTCCTCATTTGAGGACAGCCAGTAAAAGCTATTTTTGCAAGGGGCAGAGTGTGTGACATGCTACATGCAAACAGTTCAGGTGTGCACAGCAAACCCTTAGTAAATTAACAGAATTAGCCTTTAACAACCCAAAATCAGCACAATGTGAATATATTTAATAGTTTTAGGAACAGTGTCCTACCACTGAGCTTTAAGGTTACACCACTGTTGTGAGACAGATCACTTCTCTTTAAAATCAAAGATCAAAACAAATTTCTTACTGCTGTTTGCAAACAGTTCTTTTGTTTTCCTGTTATATGACTGTATGTTAAGAAATTAATATTTCAAAGTGCAACTCCATGACAAAAGGTCTGGTATCGTCTTGCTTTTATGGACTTACTGTTACCGCCATCTGACGAAACAAAAATATTAAATAAGGTATAAAGAGCATTACCAAACACTGAGAAGTATAATTATGAAAGAGGATATAAACTGGGTTTCTAAATTATATGTATCAACTGCATTAAGCCAACATTAAGCTTGAAGGGATAAAAGGAACCCATAAAATGCAGGAGTTACTTTTACAACTGCAGCAGCTCTTCTCCCCTACATTCAGTATTTCAGGGTTCACTACGTATTTTGTGAAGGGTTGCGAAGCCCCGGCACAGCTGCCCAGGGCAGCGGAGGGGTCACTGTCCCTGGAAGGGTTTGAAAAACGTGTGGATGTGACCCTTGAGGACACAGTTCAGCGGTGAACACTGGAGCGGAGTTCCTGCACTAGAGACCAGCACACAACTGAACTGTCACAATCCCAGTATGAAGATACTCTGGATCCAACCAAACCCCAGAGCAAACCCCAGAACCCCGCAATGTTCTCAGCCGACTGCGCTCTCCTCATCCCCCTGTTCTGCATCATTTACTCATCCTGAGCACTAGGTTTGCACTAATGCCATTAAAACTCATTTATTCCCCGGGACCAGCCCCGGAGAGCACATTTTATCTAAATCCCACAGAACAGCACTAATATCCAGCACACCGCTAATGTCATCAGGGCGCTGACTGTTGGGCTGTTACATAACAGCCTAAAAGCCCAGGGGGCAGAGAGGGCAGATGCAGGTCTGGGGGAATCCATGGCCCCAGGCAGGATTGGTTTAAATAGCCACAGCTCATATTTTATGCCAGATTTTAATTTGCTTCACAGCAGCTCTTCCAGCCTTGCGGAATTTCACATTAAGCCTCTTAATGTGGATTTTATGGTAATCTCTGGGAAGTCCAGCGACATGAGAGGGACAATCACTCACACTTCTGCAAATCTCAAGAAACCCTCGAGGAAGTCACATAGCACCAGCAGAGACACCAGAGGCTGGAAAGGGCACCAGCAATTCATCTCTGCCCTGGAGATGCAGAGCATCAAGACGAGTACCCAAACACAAGCTGAGACTACCCAAAACAACCGTGAATGGTGTCTAATCAAAGGAAATCCCTAACTCTGGGAAGCAGCTCATGCCCGCAAAGTCACTAAATCATATGCAAACAAAAGAGGGATGAAGCTTAAGAACCAAACCATGCACTACCCAGAATGGAGAAGCAACCCTAAGCATAACTAAAACCTATCAGCATGTTTCAGCTCTTTGTAGATCTGGGAACTGTCTGGTGGTGTCTTTTCTTTTTTCAAAAGAAAAAGCCAAACCAAAACCTTGGGAGCAGCAGCTCACGGAACTCCAAGAAGTAACACATATTTCACAGTAACTGCTCTTTCATTTCACCTATTGACATTGCTGCCTCAAAGCTTCCAGGATGACCAATAACTCATCTTGTTTTCACATTACAAATGAAAGATTTCTGCCCTTCACCTTCTGCACAGCTGATCCTCGACAACCCTCAGTTATTCTTACCACAGGAGCACCCAGAGTCCTTTCCCAGACTGAGGCCCCTTCCTCTTTTGCTCTTAGAGATCAGAAAGGAACCAGAAGCATCCAAACAAAAACTTGGCACTACAGTATAACCCCAAAAGAGTCTCAATGATCCTTAATCACAAGTTTTGTTCCCTCCTTGAGGCTTCACAGAGCACTGGGCAATGCAGAAATGTCGTGCCAGGACAGTGCCTTTTTTACAGGGGCTGTGCTCCCCTGTCAGAGAGCAACCCTTCAGCAGCCCCAGAGACTATGAATAATGCATGTTTTCCACCCCTGCCCAAGGATCCCTCCTTCTACCAGCCCAGCAAAGTTGCACTTATTATTTTCAAGCAATTACCCCAGGTTTCACCCTTTCTTCAGAAACAACTCCATCAGAGCTGTCCACTGTGAGAGCCCTGATGCCACTGCAACACAGCATCGCTGAGGACTGTAAGTTTTCCATTAAGACTATGGAATTAGTCCTTTGTCAGCACTGAAAAGCACAATCGTTTAAGCACAGACATGGCCAACTGCCAAAGCACATTGTCACATCAATGGGGTGAACAAGGAACACAGATTTATTAAGCAAACACAGTTAAGTTTGCACATCCTAATCCTCTTTCTTTCTTGAGGATCCCTCAGCAGGGAGGGCACAGCAATTGATTATGACACTACGGAGGATGTGGAAAAAGCAGGAGCTGGGAAGAAAAGGAGGAGGAGAGTTTCCACTGGCCCTGCCAAGGGGAGGGTGAGCAGACAGGTGTGGAGTGTCACTGTGCCAGACCAGGGGGGGACAAGCAGCATCCTCACCCTGTGTGACCATGGCACGGAGCACCGGCACCATCCCGAGGGTCTGTGCCCATGTCTCCCAAGGAAATCCCCGGGGCTCCCCCAGCCAGGCAAGCTCTGCTCGGGAGGGCAATCCCTCCCTCCCTTGAGTGACCTCTGCAGTGCCAAGACAGGGGCTCCTGCTTTGAGGCCTCACAACAAGTGGCAGAGAGCAGTCTGAAAGGCATCACAGGCGCCCTGCCTCTGGATGCAGAGGTGGGGAACAGTGAGCCACGAGCTCTCTGTCTGCCAGAATTCTCTATCTGCCCTCTAAAAAAAAATCAGTAAGTACATAAATAAGGATCATACACCTGTGAACCAGACCTTGTTCTCAGCCTGCCTGTGCCATATGATACAACAAATACAACTCCCACCATAACATACCGAGCTAGGGCAGACCCCCTTCTTCACCACACCCCCTTTATATGTCACAACTCCCACTTAACTTCGCCAATTTAACAAAAAATAGGAAAAAACCCCACCACCAAAAGACCCTGCCTAAAGCTTGCTCCTGTGCCCACACAGAGACATGCAGAGGATAAAGTGTTCCAGCCGCAGCACAAACAGGCAAGTCTGATGTCTGCAAATTTATCAGCAAACAGCCATGTGTGACAGCAGCCTCAGCACCTGTCCAGCAGCACAGCCTGGGGAGGGGAATGAATGGCAAGGCACAGCAGCAGCTGGAAGAGGAATCCAGTCCCCAGGACCTGGAGCTAGGCTGGAGGGAGCACTGCTTCCCTTCAGGATACCAAAGCCACATTTGGGGCTCAGCTAGAGAGTAGGAAGAGGGGGGAAAATAGCAGAATAGAATGGAAGGTGCAGTTAACTAACCTTTTAAAGTAATGAACGGAGACTGCAGTGCAACAGATGATATGAACTAATTTATTCAGACTCCTCAGAAACAGTCATTTTGCTAAAGAAACATGTTTATCTATTCTATTTTAAATTACCTCAGTGCAAGTCACTGACAGTGAGTCATCTGTGGGCAAACAATGAATTGACAGTCTCAAACACCGAAGTAATTTTATTACTGAAAATGATGCTGTTTTGTGCATCTGAGTTCCAGGCTGATCAATGTTTCTATTGGTAACATGGGAACACCTCCGAGCCCGTTCTCTGCTGCGCTGGTATCGATACCCTGCCACAGCACAGGCTGAGTCCCTGCCCTACAGCCAGGTTTGCTGGCACTCCCAGGGAAAAGGCAGCTTGGGGCTCCTCACAACTCTTCAGCCATCCAAGCAGCACACGCAGCAGGACATGCTCCCCCAAGGCATGAGCTTGTGAAGGGAAAGAGGAAAAAGCCACCACACACATCCCTTGCAGGAAGCTCAGTGCTGGACAGAGCTGGGAAGGTTTCTTTCAGCACCTTCTGGTCACCAGCCCCTGGTGCCCCCAAGCTGCTGTGTGCCACCGCAGTATCAGCGCTGACCCCAACATGGCACTGGGCCAGCTCAGTCTCCAGCAAAGCACTGAAGGAGTTACCTCCAACAGTTCTAACCCATGCTCCAGAGTTTTGGGTAGACAGCTGTTCTTCAGCAAACAGCAACAACGTTTTCCCTTCCCACCATGACAGTGTTCCATAGATTAATTGAAAAAAGAGTAGATGTCATTCACAAGCACCAAAACCACTAAGTAGTTAGCAAGTACCTAACCTAGTTACTACCTAGCCAGCCAAGTCCTCTGCAGAACTGATCAGATCCTGCCCCTGGAGCCATCAGCATCCAGCCCCAGCACCCTCTGAACCCTCAGCGGGACCATGGCAAGGACACTTCGTGGTGCCCCACTGCGACACTCCGGTCAGGTGGCACTCAGGGTAACACCCTCAGCACATGCCAAACAACCTCGAGGCTTTCAACCTGCCAAAGCTGCCATGTGCATGTGCTAATTTATTGTGAGTGCATTTAATGCTGAGATGGATTTAAGCTGAATGAAACCTGTGAATGACCAATCTCTTCCCAGGAGGAGATTGATGTCTTCCATATCCACTCAGACCAGTCTGCTGTTCCAGGCTAATTCCTTTTCATTCCAGAGTCTACTCTCAGTGCCTGTTTTACAGGTGCTTGGACAGCTGCAGACACAGGAGTCCCAAAGCAGCACCAATAAGGACATTAAACAGGCCACTGCCATAGTCCCTGGATGAGGGAATGAGCCCTGATGGATCTGACAGCTGTTCCACAGCCCGGCTGTGCCAGATGCATTCCTGGGGCTCTGGGAAAACCAAGCACCACGACCCACAGCCTAAGGCCCAGCCCCAAGGGAGGTCCCAGTGCTGATCCCACTCCCAGCTTCAGTGTTTCCCACCACAGTGGCCAGCAGCCACCAAGAACTTACGGCCGAGCCACTGGAGCTGCTGCTTCCCGCGGGCGCTCATCAGAGCCGGGGCCAGGCATCCCTTTGTGCAGGGTTATCCCATCAGCTGTGCAGGGTGATCAGTCCCAGCCCCCTGGACAATGGGGCTCACACACCCCGCCTCCTCGCACCACCCAACATGGGAACGCATTCCTGGGACACAGCCACAGCGAGGGCTGCGCCTGCGCCGTGCCGGGTCACCTCGGAGCCTGGCCATGAGCCCACCTCAGAGCAGCCAAACCTCAGCGCCAGGGGCGCCCCGAGACACCCCAGGACACCCAGGGACACCCACTCCCTGCTCTGCAGCCCTCACTGGCCTCCCACACAGGGATGGCACCGCCACAACCGAGGATGACCAACTGGAATTTGGCCTTGCTATTACCTCTGGATAAGGAAGGGACTGCAGAAGGACCTCGAGCAGAATGACCTCGAGCAGAATTCTACCATCAGCTGAGTTTTCTGGTGTGGAATGTGCTTATCTACACACACATTGCCATGAGATTCAAAACTTAAACCTGATGCTTTCCTTGCAGGCCTGCTCCCAAGCCCTGCAGGTGAGCTGGCTGCTGTGAATTATTAAATGGGGCCATATCCATTTCCTCCCTCACCTAGGAAGGCAGATGGAGTAACACCTGCCCTCCTTAACCATCAAAGCCTAACGGAGAGCTCTGGGTACCCAACTGCTCCAAGAGGAATGGCAGTGCTTGGCACTGCAGCTCCAGCACAGGCAGCCCTCCCCTCAGGACAGCCACAAATAACTCACTTTCGCCTAAAACAGGCTCCATTTCTTATACAATAGCCATGTCTATTCCCAGTAACATTCACTAGATAAAAAATATCCAGTAAAATTAACCATGACAGATACAAAGAAAAAAAAGCATATGAACCCCAACACTGCCCTGAAATTTTTTAACATGTTATAACCGGCAAGATGGTATTTCAAAGTATCCATGACTTTTGGTAGCATTATTCTAAATTAGTTTGATTTTAAATTACAGATAATATTGTCAGAAAAATGTCTTCTCAGCTACCCAATTCTGGCAAGAAAGCTCTTTGCTAAATGTATTTTCTAAGTGTTTTCTTTAAAAGAACATAATCCAACATCCTTAAGGATGAGCAAAATAGAAAAATTAACTTTAATCTACCACGATTTCTTCTTCTCTCTACAGCATTTACTCTCTGCCTATTCAGAGGCTTAAGCTAACTGCCACTTTCCATTCAGCACTGACTTAAATTGAACAAAATTAGATATTATAAACTACAAGTTACTGAAGAAAGTTATTCAAGATGTCTTCCTTTTTTGTACCATCTCCTGCAATTCTTGAAAAGACATCTTTTACCCAATGCTTTCATTCAAATTTTCCACATCATTTGCAAATGTCTTATACTATTTATAAGTGCTACTAGAAAAAATAAACAACAAACTCTTCTCCACTGAAAGGCACAGCAAAATCCCCAACAGATGAAAAGGTCAAGAATGTTTTTATTCAAGGCAAACACATTTGTAATAATTGAAGCTAACACAGAAGTGCAGTTTGTCCTTATCATAAGAGCAGTATCTCAAATACAAGCTACATGTTTTCATGGAGAAATGTACTTTCCAGTCAATACCAATCCACCAGGTTTTCCTGTTAAACATTCAAGAATAGAAACACATTTGTTTTACCAACACTGTCAACATAAACACTGTATACAACTTACCAATCACAAGGATTAAGTTACCTGATTTTTCTATAAGCATTTCCAGAAATGTTATGAGCTCGTCCTATGGCAATTCCAAACTCAAACATCCTTACCTTTTTCTGGACTTAAATTTTTATATACTTCAAGGTCTGCCATTAAATTTGTAACTCATGCATTATTGACAAGAAGAATGGAAATTCTCCCTTCAGGAAAGGCTCAGTTTGATCTTCATGTCTTCAGAGCCAGCACATTTGGAAAGCAATCCTTGGAAGTACAGGTGAGCCCTGCTCCTCAGGATGAGCGAGGAAACCTCGGTGATCCATAGCACAAACGCAGAGACGACAGCAGAGAACTTTGCTCCCGCCCGAGGAGCAGAGGCTGGGAGGGAGGCGGCAGCATCTGCTCGCGCTGCAGCTGCGGAGCGCCGCTGCTCCCGTGCCACCTTCACCCCCGCCGGGGCACGGGGCACCGCCGCTCGCAGCGGGGATCCCGCGGGCAGCGCCGAGCCCGGGCGGGCACGGACCGCCGCGCTCCGGCTGAGAAGGCACCGTGACGCAGGCTGAGTGCAGGAGGGAAAATCCAGCCCCACTCCAGAGCAACTCCCGGCATCTGCAGCCAGGGGTTCTGCGAGCAGGAGGGGAGGACCCCCGGAGCCCCCACGCCTCTGCCCTGGCTCCGTGCCCCTCCTCCTGTCACTGTCCCTAACTCCAGCGGACAGCCGCTCTGCGGGATCAGGCCAGCTGCAGCACAAACGCACTCGGCTCAGGCTGTGCATCCCCGAGCGGTGCGATTCCCGAGGAGCAGGAGTCCCCTGGGAGGCACAACTCTCCCAAGAGCTAGAGAAAGCCACCGAGCCCCTGGCGAACCCCTGCGCTGGTTTAAGGCAAGCCAGTGCTCCTGAAATCAGGGGGGTTACAGGCAGTGGGGAACAATGGGCAGAAACATTCAGACTTGCATAAATTGCACTTATTTACAATGGACCCCAAGGGGACAAAGGGCTGGAAAGCACAGCAAGCATAAAGTCAGCTCCACATGCAAGGCTTCACATCTTTCATTTATTGCATTTTCTAATTCTTTCCCTCTTCAGCTGGCTCTTCCACAGTGACATTTACAGCAGCACACCAAAGGAATTCCCAACTGTATTCCCAAACATTGTGACAGCAATAAAAGAGACAGAATTTGCCTAGCACATGCTAGGAAAAAGTTACACAAGAGAAGACGTGACTGAGAGAAGGAAAACAAAACAAAGCCACTAAAAAAACCACCCCTCATAGTTCCACATGCCTGCAGAACTTCAGTGGGATGGGAGACAAGATCCAAGTGGAGTTGACAGGTTTTACTTCCTGAAAAATCATTATTTAGTAGCTGCTGCTGGCATAGAGAGCCTTCCCACAGCCCCCACAAGAGAGCTCAGCACACTGCGGGGTATCCATGGACTATGTCTAGCACCCTGTAATGTGAAACAGGACCCCAAACCCACTGCAGGATCTCTTGGCTGCTCTCAGCTGTGGTTCTAACTGCACTCAGGTTGGAATGGCAGGAGGTGGCACAAGTGCCACTCTGAGGGGGGCAGTGTCACCCATTCCCAGTCAGAACAGGGGAAATGGGGCAGCCAGGGCATTACCCCAGCTCCAGTTCCCACCTCAGCTCACCACATTAACGGTTGAAATCATCACTCTGAAGACGCTAGATGGTTATCAATACATATACATGAAAATTAAGTGATGTGCTATAGTTGCAATTCAACCACAAAAAATAAACTGTCACTGCTGTATGGGTTAATTATTGATATATCAGATTGCACTTGATCATGTATTAAATGCAAATTACACTCCTACCATTCTATTAATTATAAGACCAGCTATACACAAGCACCTTCAACACCACAGCTGCTCTGTAAGAAACGTACACAATCACTAATACATTCTTCATTACTTTGTCTCCAAAATAAACTTCATTTTAAAACTGGACAAGCTTAAGTGCTACATGCCTTTAGGAATTCAGGCATGCTATATAGGTTAGAAGAACATTAAAGCAAACAAAGGAAGACTTTATGTAGTTCAGTTGACATATGCCAAATGGTATGAGAATATCTGTAGGTTTATTCAACTTCCAAAAGAAAATAAAATCAATCCCCATGACAACTCCTCAGTGCCAAGCCAGGTTTTGCATCTAATCCCAAGCCCTGTCAGTTTGCTTGGCTTTTCCCTTGCTCCCAGGGGTCACAGGCTCCTGCTGGGAATGCTCTGCAGAGCCACAGCACACAGTTCTAACAGTCTCAGAGGTGATGGTGACAAACAGGCTTTCTGAACAAAAAATTCATTTTCCTTTACCTGTAGTTGATTGACATCAATGATCACCATAAGACAAGGTATTTTCAACCATCACTGCTGTTCCGTGGGTATTGCACAATCCCAAGCTAAGGTTTGGCAGGAAAGGTAACAGCCTCACCTCCACACCCATTTTTCCCACTTAGGTTTTCTGCCCACACCTCACAAGGCTCAAATTACTGGACAGAGACACAACCCTGCAAGTTCTACTGCAAAATATCCATTTTCCACTGAATGAGAATATGATATAACGAACAGTTTGGAAATTACAGCATCAGAGGAAGGTTAATTTTCTAGCTCATTGGGTTTTCCTTTATCACTGTCAAGATAGCTGGAAACAAGTACAAAGCCTAATTCTGCTAAAGAGCAAGAAAAGCTGATTAGAGAACTAACACCTCTTACAGGGAATAGATAATGAAATAAGGAGATACAACATCTTCATAATCATCATCCAAATGTAATCTTAGACCCAAACTGTGAGACAACCTCCTTGTGAAAAGTCAGCTAGCAATAAATAAAACTTGTATCAGCTGCATGGAAAACTTGTCATTTTTATCAGATTAAAGCTTTTATCAACTCATTTATCATTAACGAAGACATGGTTTTATGGAAAGCTGAGAAACACAAAAATGGAAGGGGAAAAATACTTGGCATTAGAACTCAACCACCTGAAACATTGTCTGGAGACAGATCCCGCATGAGACTCCTCCTTTCATGGATGGATTCAGAGACAGACACAGAGTTCTTGAACAAAGCAGAGACAGTTTCTACAGGCATTTTAGGCCCTTTTTTAATCTAAGTGGACTTTAATACATTAATTCCTTAATGCTCTTCTTGTAAACACATTTTCACATCTGTTTGTCTCAAGGAATGAATTGTGGATATTTCACCACGTAAATCAGAATATAAACCAAAACACAAATTCCTGCACTACTCGCTCGTTCTGCTTTCCCAGCATCATTATGAGACTCCAGCCGAAGCGACTCTGAAGATAACAGGCTGAGTCCTGCAGCCCACGTCTGGCATCTGTGCCCCCAGCCTTGCACGAGGCTTCAGCAGAGCTAATTATAAAGCATTGCCCATCAGCAAACATCAGGCCTGAAGTATTTGTGCAATTTGGCAAAGCTCTAGGACTGCTCCCCCAAAACTCTTGTGCTCCAATAACCAAAATAGACAATTTGACTGCATAAAACGGAGAACAGAAGGCATTTCATGTTCTCATTGGGCATGAAAGTCCAAGGTCACAGAAGCAAGGAGAGGTTTTCCATGGTTTCCTCAGCAGGATGTTAGACGGTCAAAGCCACCAGGATGTGCCCAACATGACTTAAGGACCTGTGTCCCCTTCAGGCTGAGCCCCCACTCACAACATCCAGGCAATTCCCTTTCCAAGGTGGAGCGATGGAGCAACACAACCTGCTCCGTCCGTGACGGCCTGAATTCCTGCTTCCCTCTAACCAGAGCGCTCACACCAACCACCACAAGTTCTGGAGTTAATTCCCACAAATGGTTACAAGCATGAATGAATTACTAAAATCTTTAGGAAAAAATAAAATTATCATATGTAATGACAAAAAAATGCAATTATCTAGATGCAGTTTTGGATGAGGAAGTAGTTGCTTTGCTGACTGGGAGGCACTGGGAGCCACAGGAAGGGCTACTCCCTACACTTCGGAGGTTTTTTCCCTTTATACTTTTAGCCCCAACCATCTAGTAGCAAAGTAGATGGATGTTTGCTCTGACAACACAGCCATTCCTACATTGCTAATGCCAGCAAACAAACAAAACATGATACACATTTACAGCTTAAAATCCCTGCAAAAATAATAAAAAAATCTCTTCTTCCAAGCCCAGAGGGATACTGTACTTTGTATTTTGGAACTGCTTGCAAGAGGAAGGAAAGGAAAGTGGGTTCATCAAATCCTCAAGGCTATTCCAAACATTCTAATTGCTTGTCTTCTCTGTTCTGCAGAAACTGCTAAAGCAGCTCACCCCCAGCCCTGTCTCTGGTCTGTTATTCTCTGTGTGCACACACACTGCTGTATCTCATTGCTGCTGCTGAAGAAAACTGACATTTTTGCTTCTGGGCAGATAAGACTCCCCAGAGTCCAAGGCACAGCAGCAACCTCCACTTCTGTAACCAAAAATTTCAAACATAAACAGATAAGAATTTTAATATCCTGCAAATGCAGCCATTAGCAGCTTTTCCTAATAAAATTATAAAATGATCAGAAAGCCTTGGGCAATGTGGATGCACACAGTACTTCATTACACACACGAATGTCAGTTATTATGTAAAGACAACCCATCAGAGCCCTGTAGAAAGCCCCACAGTTGTGTGTCAATACTTTTGCTTGTCTAACAACATGCAAGTGTCTCAAAGCATCATTAAAACCTGGTAGAGAGCAGGCTGATCTGTGTACAGCAGCATTCTCGTGAATGGAATGGGAGCACTGCTGTTTGCATTTGAAGTTCACTGTACACAGGAACTGAATTGGGACCACATAAATAGTTTTCCAGCCTCATTTCCCATTAGTCAATACATTGCTTGCTAATCACATTTACAACTTCAGAGCAAGAGCACAAATACAATACTGCAACAATTTTTCCAGAGCTTGTCAATCTCCCACTGGAAGTACCTTAGTTTTTCCTGTGCCTGATTTATATACTCGTGGACAATTTTCAACTTGCTCTTGTGCCAACTTCCCCCATCAATTCAAATAAGCCTTTTCCTCCCTGAGCTCTCCCTTTGCAATGCACTCAGAGGCAGCAGTCACATCCCCTCTCAACCCTTGATTTCCCAACTTTAACGAACCTGACTCATCTCATCTCGACTTCTGTAATCCTTCTCTCTGCTCCTGAGCTCCCCCTGCTCAAATACTGCTGCCCAGAGCTGCATTAGGCTGGGCCTTGAGGCACCAACACCTTCGTTTTATTCCTGAACACTCAAAATTGCATCTTCCTTCGACTGATCACAGAATCACAGAGTGCTTTGGGTTTTGAAGTGTCCGTAAAACTCATCCAGTTCCACCCCTGGCCATGGGCAGGGACATGTTCCACTATCCCAGGTTGTTCCAAGCCCCATCCAACCTTTAACATGTCCACGGCTGGGGAATCCCACACTAATGCATCCCACGGGGCAGGTGCTGTCCTCCTGCTGCAGGGGCACTGCAGGCACAGGGCTGCAGGCTCAGCTGCGTGTTTCTGCTGCAAGCTGAGCCTTTTTTCCTTTTGGGCTCTTTCTGGGGAGGTTTGGTTTGGTTGGTGTCTTTTTTAGTCAGCTTTTGATTGTTTTTTAAACAAAACAATTAAAATACTCTAAATAAACAGAGCTTCTGCATTTTTATTACTCATGCAATCCACGAGTTCTTGCCTTTGAACTCCTCAGCAGGAGGTGAACAAATGGAACACCGTCTGCTCAGGTGCTTAAAGCAATGCAGGTGCCACAAGGGTGTGAAGGAAACACCAGAGATGAGCACAGCTAGGCAGCAAAATTCCTCTTGTGCACCTTGGCAGACACTTCCAGTCCTTCTAAAGATATCCCTATGCTTTTTAAGAACACCAACTGACCCCGTGGGATATTTTTACCCGGCTTGCACCTGAGCGACAGCAGCTCCTCCAGCTCCCAGGTTCAGTTCCAGACAATAAATCCAGGCAGCCCTGACACCACTGAGCCATCCCACTGCTCCCAGCGAAAGGGTGCACTTGGGATAATATGAGCAGCCTGAATTATCAGCACAGCCCTGGAGGAACCCAACTCCTCTGGAGCATCAGGAGCTCCACGCTAATGCCTGGGACATGCCCACATCCTTACACACCCACATCTTATGCTGTGAGAACTGCCACATCTGTCACTGTCCAGGGGGGACTTCAGCCCCTCCAAACACTGAGAGGGAAAGGAACTGTTGCTGCAGTGTCTTGTTTAGGTTAAAGGAGACAAAATGGGAAGCCCTGACGGATTCTGCCAGGGAAAAATAGTTAATCTTATCTGCTCATGAATCAAAGATAAATAAATTAAGCCATGAAATCTTTCTGGTCTGGGATTCCTGCTAATTATGCCTTGGACTGTAGATGATTATCACTTTGCAGACTCATCCATCAATAGCTGTTCATGGATTACTGGACTCTGTGCTGATGGATCATTATCCAGCCTTTGCACCATTAGCAGGATAAAGACATTGTGGTGCTCTGAGATAAAATACCACCTCAGGTCACAGAGCATGGACCAGACTCTTCTTTCACTATTCTGGAATAGCAGAGCTGCAAATACACATCCGTGTAGCTGCTCCAGTTACACACTGGTGCAGGAGAGCCTGGACCTGCCTGGGAAGAACAGGGACTAACAGGCATTTCCCAAAACACTGCCACAGCGCTCAGACTCAGCCCAGGGGCACCAGGGTGAACACATCCCTTCCACAAGGTCAGAGGGAACTCTGAAGGAACACGATCCCACCACAACCAGTGGGACCACACGAGTGGCCTGATAAATCCCAGGAATGAATCCATTTCATTGGAGAAGCAGAATGGTTGTGCCTGGAGGTGACAGCGCTTTCCTTCTAATGCAAGTCCCAGATGCAGCACACACATGAATTAATGTGACAACACCACTGTCAGACTTACTTACAGGAAGTTATTAACATTCTTCTGGTGTCCCAAATAGAACTAGAAGTGCCCACGGGCAAGGAAAAAGGCAGTACACGGAAAAATGGGGTTCTCTAAGAAATGGCTTTCATTAGGAAGATTCACAGACTGACAAATGATTAATTCTCCCACTAAGCCATTAAGTTTATCAATGGTGACATAACCACAGTGACAAAAACGAAGACAGTTTGGTTTACAGTGGGCTGCAGACCTCTCCAGTCCTGACAAACACACTGAAAATGGAGATGTATGTCCTCAAGGGAAAAAAAATTACCTTTGCTTTGAATGACACAAGTATTTCTATCTTTAATTCATAGCCATGCCATGCTGCTGTTATTAACAGTGCCATAAATCTACCCTAAAAGTGATGGTTTTTAATTACTGACCTCAAAGGGAATAAGGAATACAAGGCCTGGGGTTCTCAGAAGAGCATCAGGGAGTCACTCCCTCAGCAGACAGGCGGAGGGCAGCTGTCTGATGAGACCTGCGGAGCCCCACCGAACCTCCAAAGCACAGGGAGAACCGAGCTCAGCGCAGCTCTGTCACCCCCGTGCTGCAGCCGCTGCCCCTGGGCATGGCTCAGCGCTCCAGGAGCACCGGAGCCCAGCACCTCTGCCTGCCCGGGGCCGACGCCAAGCACCGGCCCAGATGGCGGGACCGGGGCACGACCAGAGCTCAGCGGGCCCAGCCCCGGCAGCACTGGGAAGGATCGGGCCCAGCCCCGCGGCACCGGCCGGGATGGCAGGACCGGGGCACGACCGGAGCTCAGCGGGGGCAGCCCCGGCAGGGATGGCGGGACCCGGGCACGACCGGAGCTCAGCGGGCCCGGCCCCGCGGCACCGGCCGGGATAGCGGGACCGGGGCACG
>VZRL01002933.1:169076-180068 GCA_013397895.1 Origma solitaria | reverse complement strand
CGCACGGTGCGGGCACGGCCGAGACTCGGCCCCGCCGCACCGCGGGCTGAGCGGCCCCGGAGCAGCGTCCCCAAGGAGATACAAGCGTGGATACAGAATGTCAGGGAGCGCCGGCCGGCTACACAAAAAGCGAAAATGCAGAAGAACTCTGTAACTCACCGTGGAACACGCCGTTGTCCGCTAGGAAGTGCCGGCAGTACTGCAGACAGCTCTTCTTATCCAGACTCCAGTAACTCATGGTGAGGCCGCTTCCTGCTCACCATCAAAGGCTCTGACCCTGCAAGGGAAACCAGAACAGGTAATTGGGACTTGATTTACAAAAAATGCCCAACTACTGCAAGCACTGTAGTTATTTGAGCCCTTTATGCAAAAAGGTCCATTGGCTTCACACGAAGATGACAACAAATGTAATTCTTCGCTCTCCAAACGTGCCCATCTCCACGGACACCCACGCAAAGGGCACTGACAAGTCACCCAGACAGTGCCAGAGCTGGGCTGCACTGGTGCCACCAGCCAGCAAGTCCCAAGCCGCTGCAGGGAGCCCACCCCACCAGCAGCGGCTGTGCGACTCATTGGCACCTCTGTCACCTCTGTCACCATCACCCCCCAGCCACTGCAGGCTACTGTGAGGCCTGGAGAGACAATCAATTTAATCTATTTAGTGATGCTGTCCCATATTTAACAAGCTACAGACACATCCACCAACATCACAAAACTATAAATCCTGGCCAACTGAAAGTTATAGTAATTAAAAAGGTGAATCAAAGGTAATCGCCCCCTGATTTTGAGACCAGAGCAGAGTTTTGAGGACACAGGGCCCCTGTACCCTTGCCCTTGGCAGACATTGCCCTGTGGGACTCAGGATGAACTGTCCCATGGACAGGCACTTTGAGCCTGAGGAGAAGTTACATCAGCCACCCAGAATTAACAGTTACGGTCACAGTCAGACACACCAGCATTTCATCCTTCTTTGGAGCCATGGAATCCTTAATCTCCTGTCCTGACACCAAATCCTTTCACTGGATCCTCCTTCTCCCTTTGCTATTTTATGAAGTTCAAGTTCTGATTTCAACAATCCGGACACCCCTTCCTGTTACAAGCCCACTTTGATCTCCCATTTTATCTCCCTCCCACCTTCACTCTGGACAACCCAGCTGCTTGCTCGCCCACACTTGTCACAAACAACTCCAACTGTCTTTATGCAAGCAAATTCTAGCAGGATGTAAGGACGCTGCCACCCAAATCTCCTCATAAAAATATTGCCAGGGGGCCCTAGGAACAAACCTACCCCCAAATGAAACACCACAGCACACAAAATGCTTGGCCTGCAGCTCTGCTGAGGGACACAGATCCATTTCATTCAAAACAAAAAGGACAACAAATAATCTGAAATCACAGCCAACAGGACTCCTGTGATCTTTAATGACCAATTTAGCTACAATCATTTCCTGGGACGCAGCCGCCACACTCAGCTATAAGGAAACAGAAGAACCTCGAGAACTTTTCTCCCTTCCCCATGCAACACAGTGATGAATGCTGTTTCCTGATGTGCTGAAAGTGAAGGAGATGATCATGAAGGGCCCAGAAATACCTCCTGATTCTGGTCCTCCAGTCTCAGTTCTATTGCCGTGGTGGAGCAAACCTCCTCTCCCACCAGTTCCATCAGGCACCAGGGAGAAACCAGGCTGTCCCAGTACGGGGTTGAAGCCAATAACTCATGCCAGTGTCAATGTTTATGTTTACTTGCAGGCATTAGAGTCCCACAGGCCAGTTCCGGTGTGACCCCCATGGTGCTCCTGCCCTGGGCTGGCAAGGAGGATGTGGCTGCACACGTGAGATTTGCCTCTCTGAGGGGAGCAGGGATGGTCTGAAAGATTTGCTGCAGGTGGGAGCCAAAAGCACCTGTTTGTGGTTTGCTCCATCTTAAAACAGGCTCCACTGGGGGGGTGTTTTGGGTATGGCTGGGCTATTGTTCACACTAAAGGCATATTTTGGCACCTCTGTGAACCCAAGCAGCAATACCCACTACCTCTGCCAGGCTTCATCTTCTACATTTCCTGGACTTTTGCCCTGGCCAGCCATGAGCTTTCATTACAGCATGCACTAACTAAGGCCACTCTTCCAGCCGTAATTAGTAAGGCACAAGCTGTTAGTTACTTTTAAAGCACAGGAATAATTCTACCACCACAGTCCAGCCTACTGCCAAGCTTTTTGCTTTAGGCTACAAAAGTACAAGAGGCACCATGTTTTAATTAAGGAAACCATATCAAATATTCACCAACAAGAATTTGCACACAATAAAAGGAGATCTTATCTCCCGCCCAGCTCCCACACAGAACTCATGGGGGAGACTTACAGGGAAATGTCCCTGTCAATACATCCCTGCAGTTCCTCTGAAAGAGCCCCTGAGCCCCCTCCCCTCCCGTTCACGGCCGCTGCTGATACAATCCTCCTTTGTTCTTGCACAAAGGGTTCTCCCACACCACGGTGGCCCCTTGGAACAAAGGTTCTCCTGGCCACATCAGGGATGAAGGCAGACTCCCAAAGGGACTGCATCAGCTGACACAAACATCCCACAAGAAAACCTTCCTAAGAAACACGGGCAGATTTTTGGATAGTCCTCGAAGTTCTTTGCTTTACAGGGTTCCAGGAGAGCCCAGCCAAGATCATGCCTTACCCTACAGTACAAAAAAAAAAAGCAAACAGAATGCCAACCAACCCCACACTTGGGCCAAATACCATAATTTCAAAAGGAACACACACTTAGGAACTGTACACAAATTTGCATCCTTTCAAGACAGAAAAAAAGAACATTCTGTCTATGCCACAGACCAAAATGCAGGCTATACCTCTATCACTTACTTTACACACGTTGAATAAATTATTACAGTAAAAAGTGCCCATAAGCATATAATTAGGTTTAATTAGGGAAGGTCTGTACCAATAAAACTACTTTGGTAGAAAGTTACCAAACTTCGGACCAGATATAAATCTGAGTTCAAGACCAGCTTGTGTAGTTACTTGGTAAAGGAACCAATTCAAAGAGAGTTGAAAACACTCTTCACTTTTCCACTCTGCAGGTTTCTCAGCTTGGGGTATCACTTTCACAAAAAGCAAAATTCCTGCTGGTTCAGCCCTGAGCCTGCCACATTCATTCCAAAAGGTAAAACAATCCGTGCTTCACTACCTAAGAGATGCTACTTCAGTGTGTCAGGAATCCACTTACTTTGCACCTAGATACAGAGTATTAATATGGAAGTTGAGCAAGGGAGTGCATTATGTGGTGTGCAGAAACACAGCAGCTTGAGAGAACTATATCTTCTATTTCAGCTGATTAATTTCCATCAAACCTGTCAGCTGCTTTATTTTAGTGCTTTGAGCACTGTGTTCCATGAGAGACACTTTTCCAAAGAGCTTTGATTAGTTGCACAGAGCCATACTTTACAAGAGAGTTATTAATGGAAGGAAACTGATACTGCTCAAGCTATTAATGGAAGTAAATGGGTATTGCTTGCTATTAATAGAAGTAAGCTGATATTGCTCAAAGTTTGATGCAAAAAATAAGTTAACTTACATATTCACATGTGCATGCCTGAATAAGCAATGAAGACATAGACAAGTGAGATGAACAAATATGATTCTTTTTGTTATCAGAAAGTGGGCAAACTCTTCACAAGGAAAGGTGAATTCTATGCATGCTTTATGAAGTTATTTGACGATAAGGTTGTGGAAGTGAATGTGTAAGATATTCTGAATGCATCAGAGGATGAATGTGCCCTGTCCAGGCTGGGAGAGATGCTTCTCACGGCAAGAGGCTCAACACCAAGAGCAACATCTGAACCCCTATCTCACCGTACTCTGCAGTTTCCCCTCTCACACAGAAAAACCCCGTGCCTGAGTGAGCTGTGCAGAGAAGCAGGGAATTCCCTCATTCCAGGGAATCACAATGCGTGTTACCAGCAGCTGCAGGCTGAGCAGAGCATTCTCAGCTCAGGCTGTTCCACTCAGCACAGAACTGTTTTGGAAAGCAGCAGCACAATCCAAATATTTATCTGCAGTTTAACCTGGACACTGTGCAGATCCCCAGTGTGAAGAGGGTACTTAGCCCCGGACAGGAAGGTGTTTGAGCACTGTGACAGCTCTCAGAGCACACACATTAACCGAGCTCACAGGCTGAGAGTGCTGATGGCGCTTTTTCTCACCTGCAACCTCCCCTGCTTGTTCCTGGAGCACCTCCACACATAACAGTGGGGAGCCCATCAGATACCATGGATCGTTCCTAATGGCAGGGCAGATCCTGCAGGACACCAGCACTTCCCTCGGACAAAACAACTGCTCCATTATCTACTCAGTGAACACAGGTTGAAAGCACGATTTGTAAAAAACTGACTCCTTTCCTTATCCCCAAATGGTATGTCCCTGGTAATTAAAGGAAAGTCCAGAAAACACTGAATACTGAGAGGGCTATTGATTTTGGAAGCTTGTGCCCATTAATGATAAATTTTACCATGAAAAATAGTTCAGAGATACTGGTCTCTACAAAGGAAAAGCATAGCAAAATAATATTTTTAAAAACATTTTTAAAAAGTAAGAAATGAGAAGAGCAATCCAGCGTCACACAAAGGCCGCCCCAAGCGTGTGATGGAAATGATGCTGTACTGGCTCCAGCTATGGCCTGAGCCCTCTGATGAGCATTAGAAATCTCTGCATGGGAGGGAGGACAGACCATCTGGCTGGCACTAAGCAGCAGGAATATAGTCCAGAGAGAAAGGCTGGGCTTTAATGTGGCAGCTGGGATTGTGGAGGGGACACGCAGCATCTCTGATGACACCATCTCATGTGGGCAGCTACCTTCCAGTATCTGCAAACAGAAAATAAACACCAAAGGACAAATACTACTTCAAAGTTCCCCTGGAGAATCCCAAAGTGGTATTGAAAACCAAAGCAATTGAGCTTCACAACAAACCTTCAGTATTATTAGAAGGGAGGAAGTGAAGTGCTTTATCTTCAGTTTGAGAATAAGCAAGAGATTTGCTTGCTCTCCTCAGGAACAGAGCAAGGGCTGCCCAGAGGGGATCGCTGGGTTTTCTACAGTTTCTTAGCTCAATAAAGTAATGTTCCACATCAAGCTCTACATCATTTCCCAAGGTGCCATCAGCACTCAGTAGCATGGCAAACACACTGCGCAGCAGACAGACACTCCTCCAGGACACACTCCCCAGGGCTCAGCCCTTTGTTATACCGGTATTAGAAATACCAGTAGTGACCAGAGGGAGAGAAGTCATTTGCATTTCTGTTCACTCCACAACTTGCAACCACGAAACTTTATTCTCTCATCAACTTCCTTCTCCTGGACCACGTCAAAATACGCTGCAGGCTCTCTCCTAGTTAATCAGTAGCCATCAACAGGAACTTCCCAGTCCATGTTTTTACTTTCTAACCGAAGTGACAACTCCTCTGGCGGAACAACCCTCAAGCTTTCAGAGACCAGTGCTGCACAACATGGGCTGGATTTTTTTGAAAACAGTATCCACAAACCAAAGTAGCTCTTGGATGAAAAGCTTAGCCATAGTTAGACCTAAAAAACAAATCTAAAGAGATTATAAAACCCTAATATGGCAATATTTCATGGGGCATTCACCCATCTGCAGTCTTGGGCTTCTTATTCCACTAAGCCACCAACAGTCACCCAAATATTGCTAAGCATTTAAGCTGGTCTAAATTCATGCAGATTTAGATTTAATTGTCACACAAGCCAGGCTCTAAGGGCTCCACACATCATCTGTGCAAATCTCCACTTTAATCAGCATCAAATATCAACATTCACTCAAAATAACTTGCATAAACACTGCTGAAGTTACACATATGGGAGCCAGGCAGAATAGGCAGGCACACAAGATGGGAGTTCGATACTGCTGACACAAAAAGACATTTCTTCAAACAAATTGATGTCATTATCATAACTTACAACACAAAGTTTTACCTACTTATGGTATAAACTATTTCATTAACGTACAGCTACTTTCCAGAGTTAAACCATCTTGTATAAAACAAAAACCTTTAAAAATACCCCCAAAGTTACACTGCCTTTTGAACAGCAAATATTTATCCATAAATATTACCAGCATGGAAAAAACAACATCCACAATACTTAGGAATAGAAAACAAAACAATCCAGTATCAGATCTTTTTCTTATTTCCCTAGGAACTGGTCTGCCGGAATAAAAGTGGAGATTTCTGTTTGATTTATCTTTCTGACAGATGAAGGTTCCCTAATCAAACGTGCCATGAGGCCCCAACAGCTGTGCTGGCACCACGCTGGCAGAAAAGGTGTCAGAGAGGGCAAGCCAGAACCAGAGCAAAGAAACACATCCTGTGGATTCTCCTGGGAGCTATAGGGAACTCTCACAATTCAGAGCTGTCTAATCAAAGAGAAAAGGTCACAGCAGAGTTTGGGATACAGATACACTTGCATGCTCCTAGACAGATGAGACTTTTGAAAATGCAGTTTTTTAAATTTTACTGGGTTCAATGTGATATTTTGCCTATTCCCCCAGTAGCGCACTAAACACACCTGGCATTGCTCACCAGACGAAGACAGAGGCTCAGCCCAAGCCTGACTGCATCCAGCTGGGGTCCAGCTAGAGGACAAATTCCCAGGATTTGCTCTTTAGGAGCAAGAGGAGCAGGTTGGGCTCCCTGCACAGCACCACACCAGGGTCTGGCAGACAAGTTCCCTGGCACCCATCCCTCCCAGGCAGGCAGGACACAGAGCTGAGCTCCTTTGCGAAGGACAGCTCTACCTGTGCTAGCCCAACCAGCCAACAGCAACTCCTGCATTTCCCAGGGCTGTTCATTCCCCTGGAGCTTTTGTTCCCAGTCATTTCTCCACTCCTTCTGGAAGCCATGAAAAGCATGTGTCAGCACAACTTGCTGCTGAGGAAGGCATTAGAAAGGATTTGAACTGACTCCCCATGGCAACGGACCCTGAAAGGGAATTAGCATTTGCTCCCCATTCCTCAAGAAGCCTAAATGGAATTTGTTTTTCTCCTCTTTAAGGAATTATTTCCAGGAGGGCAGCGTGCGGCTGGTTCTGAGGTTCAGCAGGCACAGCTTCAGCTGGCACCTGCCCTGCACACCCTGCTCAGGGTATCACTCATCTCACCCGACATGAGATGGGTAAACATGAGTGAGCATCCATCCATGTTTTGCTTACACAGATTTCAGTGCTCTGCACACCTTTCTGCTGCCTCTGCCAGCTCTCTGTACCCCCATTCCAAATCCAAATCAGGTTTGGGCTTGCTGCACCAAGGGTTTCAAACTGCAAACAAATGCAGGAGTCTTATCTTACTGTACATGAAAACCTAAAACATAGAGAGACAACTCTGTGAAGATAAAAACAATATTCCTGGAAAGGACTTGTGCCAATGTCCAAGGCATAGACATGGATGACCTGCACCTTGTGTACTTGGCCACTTCTCAATGCGTGTGTGGTTCCCCCAGAGAGTGGGCATTTCACACCACAAGACCCTCTGTGCTGGACATCAATTAACACAGTTGGTAATTGCTAACATTCTTTTTTTTTTTCACCTATGGGTGGAACAAAGACCAAGCAAAGAATGAGAAGCATGTTGCAGCTCAGCACTGCCCGATTTGACCCACACATCCCCTATTCCATGACTGCCACACGCTCGGTCACGCTCAGTGTGCGAAGGAACAGGAACTCTGTGTCAGTTCCAATCAATCACACCTGTAACAGAGCACGGGCCACTTTGCACCACAGCCTGCCTCCGCTTGAAGTTTCCTGCAAGCAACCGTGAGTTACTTCAGGCTGAAGAGACTCACGTGGGCACCTCCTGCCAAGAACTGTAACACACGTGGCCTGACGCCCTTGGAGTGGTTTTACATCCTTCAATGGTTGTCTGAGCCTCCGCCAGGGCACAGGACATTCCCACATTGTGTCCACAGCTTTTTCCAGCCTTGCAACAAGTGTCTGCTTCCAAACTCTGCCCACCTCTGCCTGCCCCTCCTCTGCACTTCCACTGGCCCTGGGGAGCCTTTGTAAGCACCAACCTGCAGTGTCAGGTATTTCCTCATATTGTGGATCCCCTAACCTGGCCTTCCTTCCCTCAGACCTGTGCTCCACATCACTCCTAGCCACCCAGGCAGACCAGATAGTCCTGTAGCGTCAGATGAGCAGTAGAAGGCTCCAAAGTCAGGAAAGCAGAGGGCAAGCTCAGATCTCTGGAGTAACAACAGTGCCCTCAGTGACTGTAGAGACTGGAACAAGAAAGCCACCTTTGTTACAGAAAACAGTTCCAGTTTCCTCAAATAAACAAGAAAGGGGGAAAACAAACCCAAACGAGTACACAAGAACACACAACTCCCTCCTCGCCATTAGACCAGTCTGGCACCCGCAGACCCCTGCAGGGACCCCACCAGAAGCACCCTGTGCTTGTGGGCTGGGAAGCTAAGCCAGATTTCTCCCTGGCACAGGCCAGATCCAGAGGTTGAAACCAATGAATCCACTGCCCTGGGGACCATCCTTCGCTGGTCAGTGGCTCCAACACCCTCCCAGTACAACAGCCAGGACCGCTCAGAACATGCTCTGCATCCCACAGCACAATGCGGAAAACTCTGTAAAAAGCGCTTGTACAGCACCCTCACTTCAACACAGCCAAGTACATTTGAAGCGGCAATCAAAGGAGTTTCTGTAAGACCCTCTGAGGCAATTATGCATGACAGCCTTTCCTCCTCTGAAGGCACAGGCAGAAACAGCTGTCCTACTGCAGATAGTACAGCAGGTCTCCAGCAAACCTGGAAACAGACACTTGCTTTCCCAATTTGGAGCATTTGATTTATTTTAACATTCAGGCTTGTTTAAACTTACTAAAAAACCCAAGCAAACACAACAAATCTCAACACCAACACTACCCCATGTGGCTGCACCCTGGCTGTGCCATCAGCATTATCAGTTTAAATTGAATTGCATCTTGGGTGACACCTTAAAAAAAACACACATTATTCGGATTTCATTAAAGGAAAACAACACCATTTCTAGAAAGATTACTTTATAGAGCCAACAGAAACACACAGGTTCAGTGTTAAAGCCTTCCCCAGAAATAAGGGGAATCCAAATATTGAACAGAGGACTAATTTTCATTCTGTATTTTGATATTAATGAAACTGGTTTACTATCACGGGTACTTCTTGACAGTGTTTTAAATTACAGATCAGCTCATGCAAAACTGGGAGCTGTTAATAGCGTGTGGCCTCTCCTTTGCTTTTATGGAGTGAAAATTTTATTCTCCATCTCAAATACCAGTGATTTTGATCAAAGTCATGGCGGGACACCCGCCTCAACGGCTGAAAGGACAGCAGCATTAAATCAATTCCCTAGGCAACCTCCCAAGCCGAGTCCCTATTGTTGAAATAATGAGTTCTGCACCACTTGATCCCAACCCACCAGCTGATCTCCGTTTTTATAGACAATAGGTAGCACAGAACCAGAAACTGCCTGAGATAATTTCTCACAAATCATGCATCTTCAGCTGATAAAACTTCACATTTCTTTCTGAAACAGCCTATGGGCAATTTTAAATGTATGAAAAAAGCATCCTTCAGAGTTAAAAAAAAAAAAATTATAAAAGTAGCACTCCCAAACTTATTCCAGAGAGCTGATGCTTAAAGAAAGAGGAAGATTTTTAACAGATTGCACACACTCTGCTGTCTCTCACCTCCCAAAAAGTCTGGATTTTCTTTCCATATCCCACATTATGTTTAACTCAGGTGCCTCATTGCAGGGTTGAACCCTGCCTCTCTTTTTAGTACTGTTACCTGCAATTATTCTTTCACATTTCAGAACAAACACCTTAAGTTTTCTTTCGTTTCCTTTAAGTTTTGCAACCTGTGGGCCAGAAGTCCCAAGGACAAGTAAACCAGGAGGGCCCCTGAAAACAGGCAAACATTGTGTTTTATAACTCAGGAGTTAAAGCAGACTTTAAACAAAGAGCCTAATAGTGGTCTATCAGATAAGGCTTATATCTTTCTCCTTGGAATTTAATAACACTTCTTCTAAAACACTTTTCGGTCAGCTGGAGTTAAAGTTCCCAGAATTATACAGAGTAGTTTAATTACAACACAATGTGCACGGAGCTCAATCCCCACTTCATTGTACTTTTTTTTTTTTCTAAAAAGTGGTTTATGGACTAAGTTATTAGAAATAAGGTATTTTTAGGGAGGACTCAATCCAGCAAGAGGTCTGACTCTTCTCAACCCCCACATACCCCAGCACCTTCCAGGTGGGGACCAAGCGTGCTCCCAGCCTGGGGCACTTCTGGCTGCTGTCCTGCGCTCCTCAGGGGAGTCGGGATTTTCCGCTAAGCCTCATTTAACACGGTCTGGGCTCGGTCTAGTGCGAGCCAAGCGGCTGCAGCTCGCTCCGGTTTCAGCTCATCACGGCCCAGGTGCTGCCCTGGCATCGCCGCGGGGCACAGCCGCCCCGGCACATGGCAAACGCGGGGCCGGCGGCGGGAGAGCGGCTGGAAGTTCATCCCGCGGGATCCTTATGTGTCCGGCAGAACAAACACGGCCGGGGCACGGCCGGGGCTGCGGGCGGGAGAGCCCCGCGAGCGGCTCCGTCACACAGCGAGAGACCGGGGCACGCGGAGCCTCCCGGGCCCCTTGGAAAACACTCAAAAACAAAAGTTACGCCTTGCAAACCCCCACCTCAACTTTCGGCCGCAAACACCGGGAGAAACCAGCGTCAACATCGAGCGAAAGCCCAGCGGAGGCTCGCAGGGACACAGCCCGGTCCCGCCGCAGGGCGCACACAGAGATGGGGCCTGGGGGGTCCCGTCCGCCCTCACTCACCGCGGCCGCCGGGCTGGGCTCGGTCCGGGGCGCTGCGCTCCCTCGCCGCCCAACCACACGCTCACCGCGGCGGCTCCAGGCGCACAACCTGCTCCGTTCAAACCCCAGCGCTGCCGCCCG
>VZRL01002933.1:149536-161072 GCA_013397895.1 Origma solitaria | reverse complement strand
GCCCGGGAGCGACACTGCCCGCCGGGGGCGACACTGCCCGCCGGGGGCGACACTGCCCGCCGGGAGCGACACAGCCTCACAGGGAGCCATTCCTTGCAACATCCCACCCATCCCTGGCATCTGCGTTTCTCCTTGGCCTGCCCCTCCATGCCTTGTCCCAGTCTCTCTCCAGCTCTCCTGGAGCCCCTCAGGCACTGGAAGGGCTCTGAGGCCTCCCTGGAGCCTTCTCTTCTCCAGGCTGAAATAGGTGCTTTGAACTCCTCAAACCTGTACCACCCCCTCTGACCCTGCAAATGCTCCTTTCTTCTTGACCATCTTTTAAATTTGTTTGGTGTGTTATTCGTCTTATTGTTTGGGGGGGTTTTAGCTTTTTTTTTTTTTAATGTTAAAGTTGTTTTAGTCTGCAATAATGCTAATGTTAAAACAAAAAATCACTTTAAAACAGGGTTGGTAGGAAAATCAGAATTTTATGCACTTGCTTCAGCAGCCTGCTGGGGGTCTGGCACAGCAGTAACATTTCCAACTTCCAAAACAGCTACTTAGATTAAGCACTAACCCAGCACTTGTTTCACCAGTTTGGAAAAAGTAAACATTTATTTTAAGGTCACATTTCATAGCTATTCCTGTTGATTTAGAGCTTATGTGTAATTTTGATGTTGAGATAATCTAACTATTGATAAGCAATCCTCAACCCATCTTTATTAGAAACAAATTTCACTGGCACCTTCAGAAACAGTGAAGCAAAATTGCAAGGTGAAAGCCAACTCTCATACATCTGCAAATTTCAGTTCTCAGCTTCTGCACTTGAAGTTCTTCCTCAAAATCAGAAAAGTTTAAAAAAAGTATGGACAAGATGCAATTAAGCAAGTAGCTTATGGTTCCAGTGAGGATACAGAACCAAAGCGCCTCACAGAGAGCTAACACAGTGGAGATGGTGGGATGGGGACTGAAAGGTGCAGCCATAAATCTGATGTATTTTTGTGTTGATTTTGTATTCATGCAGAGGGGAAATTGGAACACTTTCAGCTTGGGCAGTAAAATCCACGTGACTTCATTTAGCAGGGCTGATTTTGCTGTGCTTGAAACAAACTGTGAGAAGTGTGTCCCTGAAGGGAGAGGGAAGGGACAGAGAACGGAGGCAGTGTCCTCTCCAGACCCCTCCCTAGTCCTGCCGCCAAGGAGACCCTTTGTACGCCCACCTGCCCCTGCAGTCACCCCCAAGGTGGTATTGGGTCACTTCTCCCGCAAAACACACTGTAACAAAGTCCCAATCCCTGTCCCAGCCCAATCCTTCAAATACTGACAAGAAACACAGACTGGCAGAGAAACTTGTGCACCTTTCCAAGGGATGTTTAATAGTTTTCCTTTTTAATAGCGATGTTCCACATACACCCAATGGGGTCCGAGTGCCTCTCCAGCACCTGTGGGTCCCTAAGGCACTCAGGAGGGAGCTCAGTGGGAGAAATCCAGCGGGAATGTTTCCACCATATGGCACCAGCAGTGTATTCTACAGCAGCTCTGCCACAGGGCAGCACCCATTTGATTTATGTGAGAGTGAGTCCTGCACCAGCTCACTGAGAATTTGGCAACTTTATCATCACCAACTCGCTCTCCTTCCCCCCAGCTGGGGAAGTCACCGTGTCCCCACTGCTTTTGAGAATGAATATTCAAATTTCAGTAACACAGTTTGTTTTGGAAATCCAATGGAAAACCAATCCATTGGTTTTCCTCTACCGACTCACCCCCTTCCAAAGGCCCATGTGCCCTCCCTTGGGAAGCACCTCCAGTTCCAGCTGCAGGACTCAAGGCTCAGAGGATTGTGCGTTATTCCAGTCCTACCCTACAGCATTTTGCCGTCAAGAAAGTACCTTGAACGTAAATCAAACTGCCTTGAAACAGCGGAAATAAATTAAACAAATTACATTGGTTTATAAAAATATTTTCTTATAAATCTTTAAAGCTTATAAAAGCCAGAAAATACATTTAAAAGAATCTCCGGAACGTTTCATCCTTTGAGGCGTGGTTACAGTTCAGAAAGTGAGAAGCAAAGCCCACAGACATCTCACACTGATCTTCCCACAAGGAATTCTGCAGTACCATGCTTAACCTCCAAGTCAGAATGCCTCGGGCATCCTTCCCTGGGTCAACCACCCTGTCAGATCATTTCTGTGTGAAAATAAAAGCTGGCACTCAGCTGGCAATGCTGCTGCCTCAACAGCCACGGCACGAGGAGCTTTTGCAGAGGGGCCCTATGGAATCGGCAGCTCTGGAGTTCAGGGATAAGCATGGAGCACTGAGGTGCTGCTTTAACCATTCCTTTCTGAACTGAGCCTGTGCTCTGGGGAGGGCAGGGGTGCCACACACAGCCCCTGCCTTGGCCACACGGATCTCCCTGGCGTGGCACAGAAACACCGAGATTCCTGGGTGCTGATTATGGGATGTGTCTTTGTAATAAAACTAAAACCACCTTGCTGGTCCATCCAACACCGAAGTGCCTCAATTGCTCCTCTTGCACTTCCACGAAGACTGTCCTTCATCCTGCAGCTTTTTGAATTTTGGTCCAAGGAAGAACCACCAGGCAAACCCAAGGATGACACAGACGATGGACTCCACGTAGTAACCGTCCAGGGTCGTCACGCAGGAGCCCCCAGCTTTTGTGCACAGCTGAAACAGAGCACAGGGTCACGCACTCAGTACCTTCAGACAGCACTCAAGAGCTGCTCAGGTCGCCTTGCTCTTGGTTATGACTAAAGATAGTTGTTTACTCTTTGTTGTTTCCTATGCAGTTGGGCAGAGAGGCTTTAGAGCTTAGCAGCAGCATGAAAAGTACCAAAGCTGTTCTGAACATTTGGGAAATGGAGCACACTGGCCCAAGGGCAAACTCCAGAACACAGAAACTGCCCCATGGTCTGTGCTGGCCTGGAGGTGCAAACACTGTTCCCAATCAGGGAGAAAGATGATGGGTTTTTTCCCTAGCAATCCATGTTGTGGATTCCCCATCCCTGGCAGTGTCCAAGGCCAGGCTGGGCAGGCTCAGGGCAACCTGGGATAGTGGAAGGTGTCCCTGCCCACGGCAGGGGGTGGGACTAGACAGGTTTCCTTCCAACCCAAACCACTCCAAGGTTCTGTGATTCTACGTCAGGAGAAACATGCCCAGGATGGTTTTGAACTGGAAGACAAACCCCCAGCATTCAAAGGGTGAGTGTACAGCATGGAGCTGTTTCTGCCATTGTCTGGCTTTCAACACTGCTCTAATCCCAGGATTAATCAATCCTCTGAGCTGAGGCTCTACCAGCGATTTCATTATTCTGAGACATGTCAAGATCAGATTAGGACTAAGAAGGGAGTGGTGGTGATGGTGGTGGAATGTTACCAACTGGGAGGATGTGAGAAGAGATCAGGAGTGAGGTGAAGGAGGAAGGACTCAAGTTCAGTAGAGGCCCAGGCCCAGGGAATCTAATTAGTGACAAGCTAACGAGTGAGAAGCTGAAAAAGCTCCTGCTGCAGAAGCAGCTTCCCCTCTGCACCAGCAAAAACTGCAACTCCAGTTCAGACCAGTCATGCTGGACTCCAGCACACTTTGTTCATTTAGAAAACCTCCACATGCTAGAGTGTCCTGGCATTCATGAGTGAAATAAATCTCAGTCATGAGCACAGAAGAAAAATGCCCAAACATTTCCACTCTTCAGCCATGTCAAATGTCTCATTTGCTGTGAGGAGGTGAATCTGAAATGTTGCTTTCCCAGCAGTTTCGTGTCCTATTGTTTGATCTGCGTACAGCAAGTTCTTTGTTCTCTTCCACAGAGCTCCCAGAACTGGGCAGGCAGCCAGTCCCACTTGATTTCATGGCGAAAGTGGACACCAAAGTCAGAAAGCAGAGCAGATCTTGGAGAAGGTATCAAGGCAGGCAGATAAGAAACCTCCAGGGAGACAGAAGGAAGAAAAACCTACCATAAAAATGGAGGGCCCTGTGGGACAGAGAACCTGCCAAGGACAGAGCCCCTGATTGCACGGAATGTGGCCCCACTCTGCTGCTTCTACCCCAGCCTGGGACAAAGGGCCAAACACTCTGCAGCTGCAAACCCTTGGTAAGGTGCTGGTGATTCAGAGTGAGCAGGCGATAACAGACTAGATTATATCAGACAGGAAAATGAGCTCCATCAGTGGGAATTTTTAAGCACAAGCCATGCATTGTGAAGGTTTTCAAAGGCAAAATAAATACTTCAAGAAGCAATTTAACTGAGACATTGAGCAGAGACACCCCCAGCCCCCAGACTCACCTCTGCGGCCTCTGCAGTGGCACAGGTGTGGCCCTGGGCCCCGGCACACTCCTTCACCGTGAGGGGGTCCACCAGCCACAGGGCCACTGTGGAGGGCCAGTTGCCCCCCAGGTTGGAGACTGTGTTGAGCAGGGTCATGTAGGTGCCCCCGATGAGCGGGTCGCTGACCTTGGCGTTGAAGGCCATGATGGCCACGTACATGCTGTACAGGGTGATCTGAGGGGACAAGCAGAGTGTCCCTATGTGCAGTGACAACTGAAAGCCCCAGCATGCAAACCCTGCTGAGAGATGCCCTGAACTCAGCAGCACTGACTGGAAATCGCCCCAGGAGCAGCAGTTCCTCCTGCAGCGTGTCCCTGTGCTAGCAGGGGAGTGGCCTTGCCACTCATCTCAAGTCATGCTGCGACAGACCCAGCCTCACAGCACTGCCACGACTGGGCTTCTCGAACTGAAACACAATCAGCCCGCTAAAATAGCACCTCAACAGCACTTCTGCGTCTAAAATCACTCCTCAAAACGTATACATTTCAGTCCTGATCCAAAGACCACACTGTATCAGGCGTTTGTTTTCCAAGACTTTGAACCAGATCATTATGATGTTCCTCCAACAATGAAGTTATTTTCGCCAGGACCAGGATCACATAACTTTATGGATCTGCACAAGCAGCACATTTATCACCATGCCTGTCAAGCTCAGACACAGCTCTGGGATTTCTCCAGCTCCTCTGCGCTTTCCAGCTTCTGGCCCTGGGGAAAAAGGAATCTGGGGAACTACACCAGACCTGGACAACTAAAAGTAGCTCCGCAGATGATGTCCAATGGAGCACAGGGAATAGGGAGAAACAACACTGGGGAGAGTATTTGAAGTCAATGCAGCCACACAGCACAGATCAGGCCTGGAGGGATTCCAGTGACCCAGGATAAGGCAGGTAACAGCATTTCCCCTCCCTCCACAGTGAGTGCTACCTGGTGTAGAGCATAACTCAGCACCACCACAGCATAGTAGTAGACAGGAAATCCTCCTTCGTGCTTTACTTTAGGAGCCCACCACACCAGAAAAGCAAACTCCAGGCCAAGCAGTAACCTGGAGGGATGAGAAAGAGGATTTGTATTTCTAAATAATTCTTCCCATGTATTTCTTTAACACAAAGCAATTACTCAACATTTATAGAGAGTACATCAAAATAGTTTAGGTTTGAATTGTTACAACTATTTCTATTTTAGAATTAGATACTAAATATTTGACAAGCAATGACGTTAAGTAGGAGCAGGAGAGCACTGCTCTAATGCTGCTGTACATGCACCTCACAAACACCTCATGCTCTGCTTTCACACCTGATACTGCATGAATCACCCAGTTCAACTCACTGTGAGGATCCTGATACACTTCTTTGCACCTGGAAGTCAGAGAGTTACACAAGAGACCCTACACATGATCTGAAGACACAAATTGAGCACACAAATCACTGTGTTTCCCTAAAATGAGGTTTTACCTGTAAGGCATTGCTTTGTAGAAGGTGTTCAGGGGCTGGGGGCCCGCTGTGTATTTGCTGATAACCAGAGGCAAGATGATCTGCAAAGGAACCATTGGAACTGCCAGCAGAGCCAGGTGCTCTTTGGGGACTCCCTCCTCCACCAGTTTAAGTCCTGTTACAGCATCTGCTGCTGAAAACCCAACCTGCAAGGTCAAGGAGACAAAAGAAGCTGAGGAAAGCAGGGAGTTTGGCTAGAAATTCAATTTACTAAAAAGAACATTGAGAAATGGGATAGAGGACAAGTCTAGTTCTGCTTTTGATTCGATTTCCAAGCTAGTTCTACATGTTCTACACTCACACACTCTTATTGTCACCAGTGCCAGAACTATTCCAAGAACATTCAGGAGCACTGCCATTCATTCCTGCGCCTTAGCTGCTGTTGGCATCCATGAGGTCCAGCAAGGAGCCATGGAAACCCAGCCTGGACAGAGCTGGGGATCCTGAGAATAATACTGGAGTTAAAAAGAAACATTTTCTGTCCTTTTAACTGCAGGCTACACAGCCTGTTTAAAAATGCACTTTAATACCACATTGCCACCAAGCTTCTCTTCAATGCTCGTATGAAATACAAAAGCTCAAACAAAGCTTTTCTGCAGCACAACCCCACTCAGCACAATGAGATAAGCTATTTTGTTTAAATTCCATGTGAAAATTCACAACTCTGATGACAGCCAATAGCAAAACTAAGAAATAAGTTACATCCTAGGGACTCAGCAGCCTTCCAGACTCTGATGCCTGCATTTAACAATTCATAAGTGTATTTACTTACTTTTGATGTGAGGATCAAGAGACAGAAAGTAAGAACTGCTGGCATCTTGATTATTGAGAATAGCAGCCTGTACGTGTCAGTGATGCCTTTCGTTTCTTCCTTTGCTGGTATTAGCTCCTGGTTTTCCTTTTTCAAAAAGGCAACCAATGTAGTGGTAACTAAAAAGACAGCTCCCCAGAAAAACAGGAAATCTGGAGGGGAAAATAAAATAGAATAAAAATTTCTTTGTAGCAGCCATCATTGACAGTTGTAAAATATAAACCTAATAATCAAAATGGAATAAGAACAAGCAGCAAAAGCAAACCACAAGCACTAAGCTACATAGAGTGACACAGGTCTTCCTTCCTCAGTGAGGAGGTGTTTGCTGGAGCTGAGGCAGAGGAGCAGCAGCAAACCAGGTCACCTCCGTGCTGTTTGCTGAGTTATTACCACACTGAGCACGGTGCAGGAGACACAGAAACAAAAACAAATGTGGTGAAGGACTACACACATAACCACTAAAGGCTGATACAGAAGGAAAAACCATGTGAAATAGAAGACAGGGAAAAACCTGCAGAGGAATTCCTTCCCAGCTGCCTTACCGTGCAGTCATGGAACCACTCTGTGCCTCAGCTCTACACCCCTATCCAATATCCACCTCCCAAGTGGAGGAAACAGGGTTTAGGAGTGTGAAGATGGCCTGAGGAAGGTTTCTACAGAATTGTAAGGAGTCCTCAGATATGTCTGGTTGAAGAGCAGATTTGCCAACGTTCAAGTGCTCCATTTTAAGCAGATCAGTATCCGCTAAATCGTGGATATGAGGGCAGCAATGGTAAAAACATACCAAGTGAGTACTTTTTGATTTAGTGAATGGTAAATTTAAGATAATCCTATCCTCTGTCTCTATATCAGAGGCAGGAAAGAACTCAGCAATGTGCAGAGGGTAAGACAGAAGCACATTTTTAATCTTCCTGCTCACAAGCAACTCCAGCAGTCTCTGGGAGACTTGAAAGGAAGCAGTGAAGGCTGACGAAAGGGCAGAGACAGTGCAAAGGTTCAGTCAATCATTGCCTGCTTCTCACACACAGGAGGAGAACAGGCTCAGCAAGCATGGAAGAAAATGTGCAAGGCCTGCTCTAGGTGTATCCTGCCATTCTCAGGGTAACAGAAAAAAGGTTTTTCAAGCCATTTCTGCTACTTTGCCCTTTCCTGAAATAAGCACGACCTCATAAGCAACACACAGATTGCTCTCTCTGTTAAAAAAAGGTGCCCTAAACACACATTTTCAAGGAAAGATGTGCTTTCTGAGAGTCTCCGTAATCACAGCTGCTGGCCACAAAGGACATAGAGGAGCAGTTCTCTAATAATAACCCCGAGCATTACCACTGCAGTGAGAGACACACAGTGCAAGGATGGGGATAGAAATAGCTCTGAGCATCATCACATGAGTGCTCCTGATCAGGCCAGCCCTGCCAGCTGCAGCACAGCACTGCAGGGGCTGCATCAGCAACAAAGCAAAGAAAAAGGAAAAAAAAAACAAAAGAGGAAAAAAAAGTGGGGTGGGAAAAAAAGCGCACCATATATATATATATATAGTAGTCCAGATAAGAAAAATTGGGGGTTTTGAAGCTGTAGACAGTTTACACAAAAATAACCTTTCCTTTCAAATGCAGTGAACTTCACTAACAGACTACAAGCAAAAGAACTTTGAAACTACAGTTCACACAAGGGATTTCAAGTGCCAACTTTCTGGTCCCACCACTGCTGCCTTGCCCATCCCTATTTTGTCACTGTTGGTAACAAAATAAAGCACTGAGATGGGGCAAAGTAAGTTTTTGGACTAGATCAGGGATGGATCAGGCTGGAAAACAACCATGAAGAAGGTCCCCAGGTGGCACAGGTCCCAACAGCTATAACTGCAGAGGTACACAGGACCCCCTGCCAGGAGGAGGGGTGCCCCACAGTCCTGGACAGCTAAGTTGGGGTGGCCTTCAAGGGCCATCTGTGTCCTGTGCTCACTCTGCCCCTCTCTCCTCCTTCATGCTGGAACAGGCAAACCAGGCAGGAATGACTAGCCCAGCCAGGGAGCTTCCCTTGCTTTTAAAAAAACAAAAGTCACCTGAACAGCAAGTGCTAAATAAACCCCTGGAGGTGGCAGGATAATCAGCCGACAAAAGGGCATTCATTTCCCATTTCCTTCTCTGGCACTTCAGCCTGAAACATCCCAACACAGCGTTTGGTTTCATGAATCTGATGATGGGTTTACAGTTGGCCATATTATTTCCTGAAGTTAATGAGAACAATGAATGCTGTTGCTTTTCAGCAACTCAGAGCTGACTTGGGATCACAGAATATCTTGAGTTGGTGTCATGGGTTTGACCCTGGCTAAATGCCAGGCACCTACGACCCACAAGGATCACCCCAGCTCCTGGCCCTGCACAAGACAATCCCTGTGCCTCAGAGTATTGTCCAAATGCTCCTGCAGCTCTGGCAGCTTCAAGGCTGTGTCCATTCCCTGGGGAGCCTGTCCAGGGCCCCATCACCCTCTGGGAGAAGAACTTTGTCCTGATATCCACCTAACCCTCCCCTGACACAGCTCCAGCCATTCCCTTGGGGTGCTGCCCCTCCAGATCATGGCTTGTTGATTTGTTCTTTCCCTGGCACTGGGCTGAGCCTATGACAGAAGTGCTCAGAGATCTGAGCTGGCAGAAGATATTCACCTTTTCCAGCAGTGAAGTTTTCTGCTGCTTTACTTGCCCAAACCTGCTCATCACGAGGCTGTTACAGGGCAAGGACCAGGGATCCCCTGTGCACTGGTGCTGTTTGCTTTTGGGATGGTGCTTTTTAAAAACAGCACTTTTGTAATAGTAACAAATCCATTGACACAAACAGCCCCAAGAGGAAAAAACCCCAAAGAACCAAAACCCTGGGCAGGGAGGGAAGTACAGCCAAGCCAAGCTCTCTGAACACCAGTGCCTGCAAGTTGCATCAGCAGCAAAGACGTCAGTGTACACTGCAGTGAGAGGGAAGGGACATGCCACCCAGGAGCTGCAGAGCACCGGGGACAGCCAGGAACCAGCTGGGATTCTTGGGGTACCTCTCTGTGCTCGTTGGTACAGACCAGGCACGGGGCTGGCAGCAGGGAGGAAAGAGGAGGACTAGTTAACAGTGGTGAGAGCTGCAGCGATAAAGCAAGCACAGCACTCCATGAAAATACTGCCCTGGTTTACCCCTGAGGAAGAGGCAGGTCAGGAAGCAGAAGTACCCCTTACACAAAAATTCCTGCCTGTTTTGGCATATCTGATCTCTGAGATGGCACAGGCAAGGTAATCAGTGTGAGAGAGGGAGAAGAGACTGAAACCATGAGGATCTGCTCTTCACTGCCAAGGTCACCACCCTGAGACTGCAGCCAGAAGTGGTGCCAGCATTTCCTGTCCTCCCTCAAACTTGCAACCAAACCAGGTGCACTTGAAACATCTCCTGGGTAACACCCCTAACATCACACCCCTAACATCAACCACCACATAGAGCCTTTCCAAGAAAAAACCCAAATGCCAACAAACAGAAACATCCCTAGACTAACAGCTGGTTGCGTTTGGATTACCACACTCCATTTAATTCATTAAAGAGAAAACTCAAATCCCCCTCAATTTATTAAAATAAGGCCTTCCTTCAGAAACTGGCTGCATGCTCAACCCTGAACACTTCCACTTCTGTGAAAAATGTCATATTGGACAAAATTTTTAAAAATTTCCCCTTTCCTTCCTCTGAGAAGGAGAATCTGGCTTGCTTTGTTTAAAGAGTAATCTAGTCCTTGATCATTAAACCAGAAGGAAAAAAATATATTTCCTCCAAAGTGCTTAGGTCAGCCAAGACAATGATAAGGCAGATTTCCCACACACTTAAGCCCAGAGAAATCTGAAGTCCAGTGCATGTAGCAGTGGGCTCTGCCAGCCTGCAAGCAGGCTGTGCTTTCCCACAGGGCAAGAGACAAACCAAACCTGTTTGGTTTCCAGCGTCAAACCACAGAGGGATCCAGGCTCAGGGAAGAAGCATCCTGAGGAAGATATAACCATTATCATTAGGAAGGAATTCCTTCCTGTGAGGTGGGCAGGCCCTGGCACAGGTGCCCAGAGCAGCTGTGGCTGCCCCTGGATCCCTGGCAGTGTCCCAGGCCAGGCTGGACAGGGCTTGGAGCAGCCTGGGACGGTGGGAGGTGTCCCTGCACAGGGAACCTTTGAGGTCCCTTCCAAACCAATGCTTTCCATGGCCGCATCCCAGCACAGCCAGGCTGCAGTGCCCCGGCCCTACCTGACAGGGTGACGATGCCCCGGGGCTGCGGCTCGAAGCGCAGGTACTTGTTGCAGAAGGAGGCGGACTCGAGGGCCAGGAACAGCACGTTTCCCAGGAAATAGCCGGCCGTCTGCCCCACGGAGTTGCAGGTGGAGGCGTAGCCCACGTTCTCCCGGGACAGCATGGTGAGCGCCCAGCCGTCCACCGCGATGTCCTGCGTGGCCGCCAGGAACTCGAAGAGGAAGAAGGTGACGGTGAGCGCCGCCACGTCGGGGCCGCGGCCGTGGCCGTCGCCCAGCAGCGCGTCCACCTGCGTGGACATGTAGATCATGAAGAGCCCCAGCACGTACTGCGTGGGCACCAGCCACGACTTGCGGCGGCCGAAGCCCCGCAGGTACACGGCGTCCACCAAGGGCGCCCACAGCAGCTTCAGGCTGAAGGGCCAGAACACGAAGCTGAAGAAGGCCTGGTCGGTGTAGCTGGCGCTCTTGCTCTGCAGGATGAGCGGCACGCTGCCCGCCAGCCCCAGCGGGATGCCCTGCAGCACATACAGCACCAGCAGCAGCAGGATGCTGCCCAGCTCCCCGCGGTACCCCCGCGCCCGCGCCGGCGCCGGCAGCAGCGCCTCGGTGTCCCCGGGCAGCCCGTCGGGAGGCGGCTCGCCCGGCACGTCCAGGCTG
>VZRL01002933.1:89981-147265 GCA_013397895.1 Origma solitaria | reverse complement strand
CCCGCGCGCGGCCGCAGCCCCGGTGCTCGCAGGGCGCTGATTAATTCATTAACTGATGAATTGCCGGGCAGGGCTCCGGCGGGGCGATTCTGCGGCGCCGTGCCCGGCCTGTGCCGCCGGGGCTGCCCGGGTGTGTCCCCGCCCGGCCAGCACGGACCCGCTCCCGCCGGGAACGGGGGGTCGGTTCGGTTCATTCGGCAGAGCGGGCACAGCTGCCCAGCCCGGCCCTTCCCCGGGTCCTGCGGCGACAGGGACGGGGCACACGCGTGTCCGTGTGGCGCTGGCACATGGGGGCACGGAGCGACCCGTGCGCCTCAGGAGCTTGCAGCGCGTTTTGAGAATGCAGCTTCTCAGCCCAACGTTGCAGGCTGTTCCGAGCCGCTTCTGTAGCAGCATGGAACCTTGTTCTGGGTTTTCATCTGGTTTGCCAAAAGCCGTGCCTCTGGCGGGTTGAGTGCTCAGGTGTCCCTGTGTGAATTTGTGACACGCTTTTCCTTGGCCGTGATCACAGCCTGCTGTCCTGGCCGGGGCTGCTCTGGGTGCTCCTCTCCTCCCTTGTTCTCCGCTCTTTATCTGCTTTGCAAGAAGCCGTGACTCTGGAGGGTTTTTTGAGTGCTCACTTGGTGCCTGCACAAGTTTTGTGACATGCTTTTTCCCTGGCTGTGGTCACAGCCTCTTCTCCGGCCGGGGCTGCTCCTGGGGCTCCTGTTCTGTCTCCCAGTGCTGGTGATGGATGTGGGGCTCACTGCCCATCCTGCACGAGTGACAGTGCTTCTGCAGGGACCAGGTCCCCGCTGCCCATGGACACCTGCATGAGACTTGCAAAGTTTCCCTGAGATAATGGGTTGGGGGCTTTTGTCTGTCTTGGAGATGGCCTGAGTTTGAGGGAGCTCCTTTCCTGTTATACTTTGGAGTATGAATGAGTGCTTTTAAACCTGCTTAATTTTAGTACCACAGGGAAACAATTAAACTCTTGTAAAACCTGTGCTGGCTTGAAAGTGCAAGATCAAGACTCCTGGTTTAGGCTTGTCCTGAGCTATTAATGTGGGTGAAAGCTGAGGGCTCGGACAGAGGAGCTGCTGCTGCTTCTCGGTGCTCTGGAAAGGGACCAGTCTGTATGGAAATGTGGTTTATAAATTGCATTAATGACCAACCTGCGAGCATGTGGGTGTGTGAAATGCTGAAAAATCCCAATTCTACACAAGTGGGCTGTTAGGAACCTGCACGCTTGGTTTAAAGCATTGGGTGGGTATGTGAGGAATAGGATTTGTGGTGTCCCTGGCTGGTAGTGCAATCCTGGTGCAAGTTCTCCTACCACAGCTCACTACAGAATTCAGAATTGCTTGGGTTTGACACCAAAGGAGCAGCAGCGATGGAAGATTTTTGTCCTCCAGTGTTACTGTGGGAGAGCTGAGGTGGTGGAAGGAGGCTGACCCTTGGTGTGGCAGCATAGCTGGGGTGGTGGGCACGTGGGACCCTGGTGCTGTGTCTCAGGTCTGTGGTTTTCAGGGTGACTTGTGACTTGAATAAGCTGAATAGAGACTTTATTCTGTTGGCATGCACAGGTTTTTATTCCTGCTCTGCATGGTGCCTCTGCCCCCACGCCTGGACTGCCTGGGACAGGTGTCAGAGCAGCATCCACAGGAGCCTCAAAACCAGCGAGTTCTCCAGATTTTTGTGAGAACAGACCAGGAGACAAGGAACTCTAGTTATAGCCATACTGAGGGGGAAAAGAGCTTTTACTAGAGACTGCTCAGTGCCCAGCAGGAAGAGGTGCTGGCTCCCTAAGCCCTGTCCCTGCAGGAGCTGGGCTGTCTGGTGTCCTCTTAATCTCTCTGCTGGCACGCCTGTGGTGTACAGAGCTCAGCTGCCATGTTGGCTGCACACGAACAGCATCTGTTCCTTTTTGGATTTCATTAAATGAAGTTTCCCTTGTTAAATTTGGGTTTAAAACCCCTAGCCTTGGAACTGTGCCTCTAAGTAAGCAAAGCCAGATCCTCTGCTGACTTCTGCCTTTTTTCCTTTCCTCTTTTTGCCTGTGATTTATGGTGGTGTATGTTGGGCTCTCTCAGTCCTGAACCACCTCCTTACAGTTGTACTTGTCAGGTTAATTCAGAGGAGTCTGGATCGCTGGGCTCTGAGGGAGGTGCAGGTTCAGGATTCAGACCTGCTTATGCTGCTTTAAAAGTGTTTCTCGAGCTCCTCCTGATGTAACTTGGAGGTCTTTCTGTTTTCACACTCCTGTCTCCCCCACAACTGTTGCTCATGCCCTGTTAACCACACCTGCCTGCCCAAAACATCTTGGGGTAGGGCACTGAAATCCAGATTTATTTATTAGCTACAGGTGTAAATGCTTGGCCATCGGTCCAGCCCAGCTGAGGCCAACAGTAACTTCGGTTTAGTCTTTTATATGAGAAGGCTGCAGAGCTCCTTCCCTAAATGACACAACCAACTGCTCTGAAACAATTAAAGACCTGAAATTAAAAAGTAACACTTCAAGGAATAGTGTTTTCCCCAAGATGGGCTCAGGAAAGAATAAAGATCTCTCTCATAAGAGCTGCTAATTTAGAAATTGCCAGGTGAAAATGTCCAGAATCACTCTAAAAGTGATTCCCTCCCCTGCGCTGGGAGGGAGGACAGTTCTGGTGGCTCTGTGTGACTGGGGGTGTGAAGGGGCTTTTGCTGCCAAAGTCTGCTCTCTTTCAGTGTGTGCACTTCTTGTTGTGTAACCCAGGGCTAAAAGTCATTAGGAGCTCCCCACCAGGCAACTTGGCTGCCAGCTGAAGGACAAAAATTAAATACATGATTTTAACCTGGATTTAGGCTTTTGAGCGATTTAGCACCATTTTTTTCCCCCCACTTCTGTTCTTTAATTCAGATAAAACCTCTTCCAGCTGGTTTGAACTTTGGATGTTTCCAGTGTGTTTGTTGGGAGATTGTGTCCCAGCAGGATGATGCTCTCCAGAATCACCTGTGCTGCTTTGCGCTGAATTCCTGCCCCAGGTGGAAATGCCTGAGCAGCAGCAATGGGAACACAGGCGAGTTCTGGGTTGGAGGTTCTGCTGCCTGGTCTCAATGTGCAGAACAACTCCAATGTGCCGTCAGTAAAACTTGAAATGAGGCTCCAAGATGTTTGGAGGCAGCGTTTGCCGAAGTAAAACCCTTCCCAGTTTTAAATTCACCTAAGTGCATTGGCAAGGGGACAGTGTAAGCTTTAAGTTAGGGGAAGAATACCCCAAAAGTTAGGGTGTTTAAGTTAGGGGAAGAACACCCCAAAAGAAGTAAATGCTTTGGGTAGCAAATTTTTAGTGTTGGAGTGTGGTTGTTCATTCTTCCTTGGAGTTGCTCTGATAAGGACACTTCCATGGAATAGCTCTTTTCACGTAGTCTCTTTTCACATTCTTTTTTGCAGAGGAAACTTGCCCCTGTATTTTTTAGCACTTTTTCAGATTTAGCCAAAGTTGGCCAAGCAGTTCAGACGTGAGGGGCTCAGAGAAAACCACTGCTTTGTTCTGACGTGCAGTCTGCTCAAATGCTGCAGTCAAAATGTGTTGGGTTTTTGGGGTTTTTTTAAATCATTTAGCAGTGACATTTGTTCTCAATTTCCCTTTTTTATTCTCGCCAGGAGGTAATGTCAAGTGAAGTTCAGCATATGAGGCAGCACGATGGGGAAAAACATTTTCTGTTTGATTTTGTGCTGTTTTGCCTGAAAAAAAGACCTATGCTCTCATTCTCATGGGCTGTGCTGGGGTTTGTGTGGAACTGGAAAATGGAAAAGGATGGAGAGGCTGCAGATGGTGAACAGGGCATATGAGCTCTTACTTTTGGAAAGCTCTGCCTTCGTTAGCTCATTAGCATTTTCCTTCCCTAATTTGTGCCCTGTTTGGTTTGGGGGATGGGGATGTCGTGTGTGTGGCTGCTTGGGAGGGATGTGCTGTGCTGTGCCCCTTTATCCTGCCTCTGCCTCTACTGCTCCTCATAAGCTTCAAGATTTTTTTTTTCATTTTGAAGTTTCTTGGCTGGTCTTCATCCTTTTAGTCATAAATTAGCATAGCTAATTAGCAAAGCCTTTCACGTGTTAGTTGTTAACGAGATCTGGCTTAGTCAATGGGCTGTCAGTGTAAAGACAGGGGAGGTTTGGGCTGGATATTACGAAGAATTTCTTCACAGAAAAGCGCTGGGATGGGCTGCCCAGGGCAGCGGTGGGGTCACCATCCTCGAGAGGGTTCCGAAAATACGTGGAGGTGGTGAATGGGGTGGTGGGGTTGGGGTGACTCGGTGCCCTCAGAGGCCCTTCCAGCCTCGTGGCTCGGTGGTTCCATGGCATTGCTGACGCGGGTGCCGTTCGCAGCCCGAGAACGCCGGGGCAGAGCTCAAGGATGGGCAGCAGCACTACGAGGGCGCCGTGGTGATCCTGGACGCGGGCGCGCAGTACGGCAAGGTCATCGACCGCCGCGTGCGCGAGCTCTTCGTGCAGTCCGAGATCTTCCCGCTGGAGACGCCGGCCTTCGCCATCCGCGAGCAGGGCTTCCGGTACGTCCTTCCCCGCCCCGTGCCCCCCGAGCCATGCCACATCCCCCATGCCGTGCCCCCTGTGCCATGCCGTGCCCCCCGGGCCGTGCCGTGCCGCCTGTGCCACCGCCAGGGCTCTGCCGTGCCACCGCTGGGGCTCTCCATAGCTCTAATGGTGATGTTCTTGGTGACTGTGGCTCAACGTGGCCACAGAAGCACCTGAGCTCTGCTGGGGAGCTTCGGGCAGAGGTACCAATGTTGTACATTTGTCTCTCCATGCCTTTCTGTACATCTGTTTCTTAATGCCATTTTAATAATTTCAATTCCTAAGTATTATTCAAGGGGTTGCATTTTAAATATCCACAAAACTCCAGATGATCTTGCTGTTTTACGTGTTGAACTGGGGTAGCCGTTAGTCGAGGAAACAAGCTTTGTGGGTTTCTAAAAATTATTTTCTAATTTAATTTTTTTAAAAATTTAACTGACTTGGGTACTGAAGATATTGAGGTAAATTGTGCCAGATGTTTCTGGGAAGCAGCTAAAAAATGCCCTAATTGACCCTGCCACTCATTTTTTGCAGTGAAAAAAGGTCTCACCATTATTTAGTACTTTGTACATTAATTTTTCATGTTTTATTAGGTTTTTTAGGATATGCACCTCTTCTGTGTGGAGAGAATAAATACCTTGAAGTCTATAAATCACCAAAGATTTGCACTTACTTGTCTGTTTGGTACAAATCCAGAAATATGGTGCACATGGGCTTTTCGGTTGAGCCCAACAACAGATAAGGCAGTGCTGCAGAAGTGCATTTTTCCAATCAAAGCTAATTAGTGAAGCAATATATGTGTTGATGCAGGTTTGTATTGGGAAGAACTTCAGAACAGCTGAAAGTTCCTCAGAGTTTTGGGATTAGACCTGTAGGACGTGTCATTGCAAAGAGTTGCTCTCTGAAATGTGCAGAGGCTCTTCAGGTCACTCCTCAAGGTTGGGGTGGTGGTTTCAGGTCACCCAGGCTGGTCAATAACTTTGTGTCCACAGTGTTGGTCAATCAACAAACCCAACAGGTCTCTCTCAGCCTCAGCTCATATTTTTTTTACTTGAATACTAGGGCACATTGCACAACCTCTCTGTATTCTGTTGAATTTCAGTTGATATGAAAAAACCCCAGGTTTTTAAGACTTTACCTTTTGACTAGAGCAGTTTTGACTTCTCATAAGAATGTACAATTTGTAGGTGTGGCTGTATTCCTTTAGTTTCTTCCTAGAACTCCAGGGAACAGCTGGAGCTGTGTCAGGGGAGGGTGAGGTGGAGATCAGGGAAAGGTTCCTCCCCCAGAGGGTGGTGGGGCCCTGGACAGGCTCCCCAGGGAATGGGCACGGCCCCGAGGCTGCCAGAGCTCCGGGAGCATATTCTGTGATTCTAATTAATATTAAATAGTGTTCTGTACATCTGGCTCTTGAGCAAATGCTCATGTCCATGGAGTTATTTGGAGCAGTAGTGCCAGCAGGCACGGAGAGAGCTCAGGCTGCTTATAGCAGCTCAGGTTCAGGAAATGCTCCGTGCTGACCAGAGGTGCCTGGGTGAGAGCAGCACGGAGGAGCTCTCAGGTGGCTCAGTGTAAAGCTACACCCACGTCAGCTGTGCTGCTTGCAGAGCCGGCCTGGAGATCCCAGCAGGCAGGGAATAAATGCTGCCTCTTGCAGCTCCGTCCCTGCAGCCGCTCCCTCCTGGGCCGCAGGTGACCTCGGTGCCTGGTCCCTGTGCCTGCTCCCGCAGCGTTCTCCCACAGCCTGTTCCTGCTGCTCTGAACCAGAAAAACTCTGTTTTGTCGGTGCTTGCACAGAACTAATGCTGCGAGAGTTATGAGATACATTTAATCCCATTTATGCAACTTGTGTCTCGTTTGGTTTTGTGTTTCTGGCTCAGAACAAGTTTGATGTTCTCTGTGAAACAAACAGTTCTGAGTCCAAGGTCTGGTGCAGCCCTGCTCCATCCCAGGCTGAGGCCAAAAGTGTTGCCCAACTCGTGCTTCTGCAGCTCACGATCTTGTAAATCATTATGGTTTGCAAAAGCTCTCTCTTTTCCTTTGAGGAAAAACTCTCTCTTTTCCTTTTCCTTTCACACTCTTTTATAGTGTGAAACATTGACTCCAAACCCTATGTGATTGTGTGCATTGCACTTGTAATTCTCAACTTGTTGCTAATGCCATAACCAGGATGGATTAAGGGACATTTTTTCAGCAGATTTAGGAATTTGGGAGTGGATTTTTTTTGACTGCAGCTCCCCTCCAGATGTCACAGAATTCATTATGTATATATATATGTGTGTGTATATATATACATTCACATACATGTATATATATATATATATACACACACACAAATATCTTGTTGCTAATACTCTGCATTTGTCCCAGCCATCCTGCTGGTCTCTTAGCTGATGGTTGGCTACAAGGAATTTAAAACAAAGGCACTTTTGAAGAGGGTTTATATTTGACTGTTTAAACTGGGGAAATACCTCCCTGAAAACCTGCTGGGTTTAACAGCAAAGCCAAGCTGCGTGTTATGATATCTGTGTTAAAATGTGTGTTTGAAAGTAGCAGTTCTAAGAGTGATGTGAGACAGTGTCAGTGCTTAACGTAAATAGACTTCAAGGTAAACAGTGTGTTTGTACTGATGACTTCCTCACGTTCTGTCTGCAGAGCTATCATCATCTCTGGAGGACCAAACTCAGTGTACGCAGAAGATGCACCATGGTTCGACCCAGCCATCTTCACAATAGGAAAACCTGTGCTTGGAATCTGCTATGGGATGCAGGTGCTGTTGGGAGAGAGCACGGAGTCCTTGGGGTTGGGAGAGGTCTCTCAGGGCGAGTCCAGCCCTGAAATGTGCTGTCCACAGCCACCTTGCAGGGCTCATTTCTGCAGGGCTGAAGGGCTGTGCGGAAGGAGCTTTCCGAACACAGGCAGTGCCACACTGAGCTTGCTGTGTGCTCCTCTCTTGGCTCTGCCTTACCTTACCATGGCCCTAGGCTGAAGGAGGGCAGGTTTGGATTAGAGATTAGGGAGAAATTCTTCCCTGGGAGGGTGGGCAGGCCCTGGCACAGGTGCCCAGAGCAGCTGTGGCTGCCCCTGGATCCCTGGCAGTGTCCCAGGCCAGGCTGGGCAGGGCTGGGAGCAGCCTGGGACAGTGGGAGGTGTCCCTGCCATGGCAGGGGTGGCACTGGGTGGGATTTAAGGTCCCTTGCAACCCAAACCAGTCTGGGCTCAGTTGCACAAATGGTTTTTCTTTGCTGCAGTGCTGTGAATTGAGTTCCACACTCCCTTTTTTTGCCTGAGTACATATGACCTATCAGTCCCTCATTAATTCTGCCCAGCTGGTGCAGAAGAAGGCACCTCTCCTGGAAACAAGTGAAGCAGTGTTTCAAGCATGGACTGTTTCTGGCGTAGTTCTTAAGAGTGCTTAACACTTCCTCATGAAAAAAGAAATATCCCTTATTTACCTCTGGACTCACCTGATTCTGCAGGGATCTGGTTAGATGCAAGCTGAGCAAAACAAACTTCCAGGGAGACAAGGGCTGGAATAGCATCACTTCTGCTCGTGCATCTTGGCTTTTCCAGGCTTAGTCACAAAATAAATCTGAGGGAATAAATTCAGGTTTTTGGTGTGGCCTCAGATACTCAGCTGATTTGCAGAGCAGCCATTTCTGAGGGAAGGAGCTGTACGCTGTGGAATTATGGAATACACATTATTTTGCAAGTCTCTGCCTGTGGGTTTCTCTTCCCCGTGTGTGGCAGTGTCCCGGGGCTGAGCTGGCAGAGGGGAGCGAGCCCAGTCCAGAGCAAGGATTAATTCTGCAGAGAATTCTTGTGACTTTGGAGAGCAGCACGAGGGTGCTGAGGGGTTGCAGTCAGTGAGGGATGAAGCACTGCAGACTGTGAGCATCTTTCTCATGGAGTGCTTTTGCTCTGCAGATGATGAACAAGGTGTTTGGAGGGACGGTGCACAAGAAGAGCGTTCGCGAGGATGGAGTGTTCAGCATTACCCTGGATAACACCTGCTCACTCTTCAGGTGCACACACCGTCTGAGTTAAAGCAATATTGGAAATACCAGCCTGGGAAAGGGTGTCTGGATGAGAGCGGGGTTATGGAAAAAAAAAAAAAAGAAATTGCTCCTTAGCTGATAATTTCTAATAAAACTTTTACAAGTGTGGTCACAAATGAGCAGGCTGCTCAGTGAAACAAATACTTAGATATAACTTTCCAGCTGACTCTAGAAAAGCAGGAGTATTTGCTGGGAATATTGTGTAAATCCCTTATTTCAAAGTCTTCATGGAGACACTGTAAGTGCACCATGACCTGAGAATATCGGAGTTGAGCTCTTGTCTCCTGCTGTGCACTGCTCTTGTATTCGTTGGTGCCCATCCAGTTTTGGAAAGGGCACAGAAAATCCAAACCCATTCCTTTTCTAGCTTCCTTTAAAATTGCTTTGTGATGTTTTATAAAACCAGAATTAGATTTCTTGGTAATTTTGTCAATGGCTTTCAAGTTCCTTGTAAAAAGTCTGACTGTTTACTCATCCCTAGCGTTCCAGTTTTATTATTTTCCCTCTGTAGGGCTCCTGCAGGACAGTCTGATTGCCCAGAGCTGCCCAAATTGTCCTGCAAACACATCGTTTTGAACAAGAAAAGTTCACTGTGCTGAAACAAAAAGCAAGACTCCCATATCCTGATTGACTGCAGATGGCTCTCCATGTCCAAGAGGGGACACTTCAATACTGGGGTGTTAACAAGGAGAAACCCCTTCAGAATTAAGATCAATTCCCTCTTGCACGAGGGGTGTGTGTGCAGCTTCCCAGGGAAGCATCTCGAAGCTGGAGATGGTTGTTCTGGGAAGGAAATCCTGCAGATATTTCCGATGTCCTGGTCAATCGAGATGTGCTTTTGTTGGAATCCCTCGGGGCATCCCTTGGTAAGGCAGGGAATTAAATCTTTGATCTTTCTGGAACTGATTCTAGTATTTCATCTTGGTTTAGGGGCCTTCAGAAGGAAGAGCTCGTGCTCCTCACTCATGGAGATAGCGTGGATAAAGTAGCTGATGGATTCAAAGTGGTGGCACAGTCTGGGAACATCATAGCAGGTATTTCTTTTATCCTGAATTTGTCTTTTGATAATGTTGTAAAGGAAGGGATTGTGGCAGACAGGAATTAGAAACAAATGGCAGCAGAATAATTATTGTTATTTAATTGCCAAATAAATGAATGGTTTTTGACAATTTCTGGTGTGTGTTTGCATGTCGAGCTGTCATGCTAATAAAGAAATAGACTTTGAAAGGAATGGTCCTGATTTAAATGAGGTTTAAGTAAAAGTTAACATTACTTATACAGTTTATGTTATTTTAGAGTATGCATGTGTTATTTGTCTTTAAAATAAAATATTCTGTGCCCTTAAGGCAGGGGAGAGGGAGATGTGCACTGTCAGTGGGGTTTGGGTTTTGCACTTTAACAGTACAAGTGAAGCACTGTTTAATAATTAAAGCTTTATTAACTTGTTATTGTATTTAATATTGCATGAATGTTCAACTGAGCAAGAATAATGTAGGTACTGAAAAGGTTTTAACATCACCCATGGATTGTCACAGGAAATTGTGGGATCTTAGCATTTGGGGTTTGAAAACCACTGGAATTAGTGAGTCCCAAAGAGCCTCTTCAAGTCTCTTGTTTGACTTGGGTATGCGTTGAATTCCACTTTATTTATTGATTTTTGTTTTGTCATGTGTACCAGGCATAGCAAATGAGTCTAAAAAACTCTATGGGGCACAGTTCCACCCTGAAGTGAGCCTCACGGTGAACGGGAAGATGATCCTGAAGAACTTTCTGTATGACATTGCGGGGTGCAGCGGCACCTTCACCGTGGAGAACAGAGAGCTGCAGTGCATCCAGGATATCAAAGAGAGAGTGGGCTCCTCCAAGGTCCTGGTGCGTCACGGCGCTCGTGGTGTGCAGAAGCAGTGCTGGGGTTCAGTGGGAGATGGGCAATGTCATGCCTTGGGTCCTGCATCCTGGGTGTCTCAGATTAGAGACAAATTTCCTAGGTGGGAAGCACTCTGAACAGGTGCCTCCCCCACAGCAAAGGTTTCTGGCACCCCTTCCCCCACAACAACAGAATATCTCGGCTGAAAGTGGGGAAGAACTGTTTAATTAACAGACCATGCAGTGGAAGGGAAAGGGGAAAAGGGGTCATTAGACCTGAATAAACAGCTGCTGAGCTTTAGTGTCCTTTTCCTCAGGTGTAGCTTCCCCTTTCTGGGGTCCCCGGGTGGAGTTCCTCCGGTGGCTCCCTGGACGATTCTCGTCCGCTGTCTCCCGGGGCTCCTCAGGTTCTCAGATGAGAAAGCAAGTCGAAGAAAAAGGTCCAAAAATGATGAAAAAAACAATCCCAGGGCAAAAAAAAATCAAAAAGAAAACCCAAGCAGCAGCACCAGCAACCAGCAGCAGCAACTGACTCCAAAAAAAACAAACCAGTGTCCCTTCCTTCTCACTCCCCCGTAGAACAGCCGGGGAAGAGTTTCAGAACATCCCGCGTTGGCAGAGCTTCTCCCGGCTGTGGGACACAGTTACAGCTCCAGGACCATATTGTGGTCAAGCATACAAACGATAGGGAATGCAAGATATCGTTACGCCACCCCAGGACAGCAGGGTTTGGGGAGGTTGCTGGGCTGGGGCAGTGCACTGTTGTGCTTTCCTTGCAAGGCGGTGGCTGTAGGTCAGTGCTCCGCTCTCTCCCCCCTGGTTTGGGTTGTGTCACCACATTGCCCGTGGCCAGCTGACCCTTTTGGGGTTTCCCTCCCCGGCAGGTGCTGCTGAGCGGCGGCGTGGACTCCACGGTGTGCACGGCGCTGCTGAACCGCGCGCTGAACCGCGAGCAGGTCATCGCCGTGCACATCGACAACGGCTTCATGCGCAAGAGGGAGAGCCAGGCCGTGGAGGAGGCGCTCAAAAAGCTGGGCATCCAGGTGAAAGGTACACACCTCTGCTCGCAGTCCTGGCACCTCACAGGGCTTCTCCCAAACCCCTTACTCTGGGGTTTCACTGATCTGTTCCCAGAGTCGCGTACCGAGGCCAGGTCGGTGACTGGAACCACCCAGACCCATTCACAAAATATAAACCTGAAGTGTTAGGCCTTATTTACTTGACTGTACTTTATTTGCAGTGAGCTGCCCCATCTCTTCAGTTGTTGGTGTCTGGTGTCTGCAGCTGGGGCACGGCAGAGCAGTGCATTTGTGCCTTGGTCACCTCTCTGCTCACGGATCCCGTTCAGCTGCTGTAGACCTCACTGGGTTTCCATTTTCTCCACTATCTTGATTAACCCTTGGGGCTTTATTTCTTATCCTGGATCTTTCTTTGTAAACTGTGAGCTCCTTTGGGTGCTTGAGTGCTACTGTAGCCAAAATGACCTTTTCAGGGCATTTTTTCTTGCTTTCAAATAGGTGCATTTTAGTGGTTTTGGAGTGGCTTTTTGAGAACAAGGTGTTGATTGGTCAAAGGTTGGACCTGATGATGTTGGAGGTCTTTTCCAACCTTTATGATTCTGTGAAGGAATTCATTGAGAGAGCAGAACGTGCCCTGACGTGGCTGAGGAGAAGGCTCAGAGGTGTTTTATACCTGAAGTATGAGGAGGTCACAGGACAGAGTTAGTGCCAGCAGTGAGAGCTGCTCTGTCCCGCGTGGCTGATGAGCTCCTGAGCAGTGTCTGCCCTTCTGGGCCTCTGGGGGTTGTGCAGAGTTCTCCTGTGCTCTGGCCAGTGTGGCACTGGCTGAGCCCTGGCACAGTGCAGCCTGGGCTGCAGTGTCCTCAGCTTTATTCTAGACACATATTTTTCTGAATTTATTTTAGTTTTACTTTTTTTTTTTAGTGGAAAATCCATGTCTTATTCTTGCAGTCTGTGGATCTCTAAACCTGGGCTCTGGCAGGCAGCCAGAGGAAGCAGTTGAGGGAATCCCTTTGCTGCAAATGCTCCTTGTGCAGGTCACGGAGTTCAGTGCTGGTACAAGATGCCAGAGAGCCTCCCAGCTGATCCCTGCGCTGGGAGCCTCTCGAAATTAGAGGCATAATGTAGCATGAGTAAATAGTGCATCATTTAATTTTGGTTGCAGTAGGGCCTTGGGGAAACACCGTCCTGTGAACTATTTAAAGCAAGTAAATTATAATCTGAGAGGGGAAGCAAGAACTGGACTTGCATGTGGCTGCCTAACCTCCTCACCGTATGGAAAACGTAATAGGTTGATAAGAGAAATAAAAGGCTTTTGTTAAAATTAATTCTTGAGGTATTGAACAGCCCTATTCAATGCAGCTAATAGTCAAAGGACTGCAATGATTTTTATTTTGGGGTTTTTTTTTAAAGCAATAAAGTGAAACTTTCACTTTATAACCTGCATGAAAATCTACTGACTTTGTAAAAAGAAAATCCTTGTGGTTTCCTGCAGTGGTGAATGCAGCCCATTCATTCTACAATGGCACAACAACTCTGCCCATCTCGGACGAGGACAGAACCCCACGGAAAAGAATTAGCAAGACCTTAAACATGACCACAAGTCCTGAAGAAAAGAGAAAAATTATCGGCGACACCTTTGTTAAGGTAATGTCTGTTTGTTGCTTTGTTGAATTTTTAAAATGTTTTGATTTAGCAGGCACTGATGTTCCTGTACTCTGAAGATCTCTTTTCCATTTTCTGTTCAACAAAAGCTGGGGTTCGAGGACTGTGTCAGCAGTAGGACAGTGTCGTCATTAGTTTCCTGATTGTTTGTGCTTTTACAGCTCTGTATCATTTGTTGCACAATTCACTGACTTCCCTGAGACCTTTGACAGCCCAAAAGTGCTGGAGCTCCTCCTTTTCCCCCCACCCTGCAGATTGCCAACGAGGTGATCGGTGAGATGAACCTGAAACCCGAGGAGGTTTTCCTGGCTCAGGGCACGCTCCGGCCCGATCTCATCGAGAGCGCTTCGCTGGTGGCCAGCGGCAAGGCCGAGGTGATCAAAACGCACCACAACGACACCGAGCTCATCCGCAAGCTGCGCGAGGAGGTGAGCCACGGGGACTCTGCTGCTGCTGCTGCTGCCTCTCCCAGGAGGGAGGAGCAGCGCTTAAAAATGTCTCTCTTTCTCTGCTGTGACTGCCCTGCACCGGTGGGACCCTGTTGGGACAAGTGTCCCATCTCCCCTGAGATTCTCTTGTAATATTTGTATTTTATTGCCTTGGTTCTGTTTGTTGGAAGTCCAGAAAAGTTTTTTAGACACCGTTCTGTGCATAGTTCTTTAGTTGTTAGCATTTGACAGGTAGGGGGCTGCCCTGATTGGATTTTCTGGCCTTAGAATGGTAAATTCTCTAACCATATAATAAAATACTCTGAGAACCAACATGGGAGAGAGACCTGAGCCAGCGGTGGGGGAAGGTGCTCAGTTATCACCAGCTCCCACCCACGGGAGAGAGCTAATGATCCACGTTTCTAATGCTGACCACTGCACAAAGCTTGTCAAGGTTTGGGGTTGAGCACACAGCAATGACAAACATTTGAATTTGTGAAGGCAGAGCCAGCTTGAACTTACAGCTTCGTCTGCTCTGCTGGAGCCACAGAGTCTCTGGCCCCAAGCAGAACTTCCTGGTCTCACCCTGTGTCCCGCAGCTGTTCTGCAGAGCCCACATTCACGTGGGATCTCTTTCCAGTGTTTATGGAATCGCTGGCACTGATAATGTGAGGTCAGGCCGGTTTGGGTGCCAGAACCTGAACGCTTGAGGCTTTTTGTTTGAATATGTGAGCTGGAGTGTAAATTGCTTTATTTTTTTTCTTTTTAAGGGTAAAGTAATAGAACCACTGAAAGACTTTCACAAAGATGAAGTGCGAGTGCTGGGACGAGAACTCGGTCTTCCTGAAGAGCTGGTGTGCAGGCATCCCTTCCCAGGTACGGGAGCTGGGGGCCCAGCAGAGTTCTTCAGATACAGCATAGCTGCGGCATGTTGGAGTGTAAAACTGACCTCTAAACACAGAAAAAATCGATTTGGGTTTTTACTGAGGCACAGTCTTTCAGGAAAGGATGATTTGAGAGCAGCTTGATAGATACACATAATGTTTTGTGATTGGGTTCCGTGCCTTTGGTTGGTTTTGGTGGTGGAAGCCAAGGCAGGAATTCTCAGTAAGGGCAGTGAGCACTGCCTGAGCTGCCCCGGGGGTCTCACCTGCAGTCACAGCCTGGCTCTGCCTGTCCATGGGGCATTTGCTGTCCTGAAAATAATGCTCTAACATTTCTAACAGGAGTTCTGCACTAGGAAACAGCAAAGTGGATAATTGTGGGTTGGTTTCTTTTGGTCTTTCAGGGTGCTAAGAGGACTGAAGTTTAGAAACAGTGGCAAAATACACAGTACTCAATGGCTGAGTCACGGTTCCACATTTTCAGGTGAAAATCAGCTTCCTGTTATTTAGGATAATATTTTTCCAATGCTGCTTTGCAGGTCCTGGCCTGGCAATCAGAGTGATTTGTGCTGAAGAACCTTATGTGTGCAAAGACTTCCCAGAAACAAACAACATCTTGAAAATCGTTGCGGATTTTTCTGCAAGTGTGAAGAAGGTAACAAAATTCTAAATTTTAGATTTAGCTTCCCTAATGGCGAGATTCATAGGAATTATATATAACAATATATAAAGTTTAATATAATAATAATAAATATAATATATTGTATTATATTTATATATAATAATTTTTAAAATATAAAAATAAAAACCAGAGGAAAATGGAATAGTGATGGTTCTGTAGGGACCTGCAGTGAGGTTTAGTTTGCTAAGAGGTTAAAAGGACTGGTTTGTGCTCTCTAAGGAACAATGCCTCCCAGCACAGCTTCAGCTGTTCAGTGGAATTTTTAGTGCTGTGACTGGTGCAAGTGTTGAACCATTTCTGGAAAATGGAAGCTTATTTACCTTTCAAATAATAAACAAATTTTGTTGTGGTTAACCTTTGTGCAGATGAGATCACACAGAGTCAGGAAAAGCTCTTCCCTCCCTGGGAGAGTTGTAACGTGCTGGGTTTGCACACCCCAGAGATCCCTGGGTGTGTAAATGCACCTGGCCAGGTGTCCTGAGCCACACCCTGGAGTTGTCAGTGGGTGATGGTTCACTGCTGCATCGGACTGGTCTGAGCTTGGTGGTGGTTGTGAGGCATTAGAGGGGTCTGCTCTGACCTGGGAGTTCAAAACAGCTTCCAGAACCTTTTTGGTAAATCCCGAAGGGCAGGATTTCCATCTGCCTTAGCTTTAAAACGTATGGAATTGTGCTGCCACAAAGTGAAAAGTGCAGCTTTGTGAAGGAGAAAATGTGCACAGGAAAGGAACTTCCTCTATGGCATTGGAGAGCCTCAGCTTAGAATACAGTCTGATCACAGAAAAGTGCTTTTGCTGATGTTTAATTGTGAGATGAGAGGTATTTCTTAAATAGCTCCAAGGAGCAGGTGTAGATTAAGCAAACAGCTACTTAAATAACAATTTTATTTACGCTGTGCAAGTTCTGTTTGAGAGCCTGGGAGCTTTATTTAATTGCCATTTATTGTTCTGCATCCTTGGGCAGCCTCACACTTTGCTGCAGAGGGTGAAGGCGTGCACGAGTGAGGAGGACCAGGAGAAGCTGATGCAGATCACAAGCCTACATTCACTGAATGCCTTCTTGCTCCCAATCAAAACTGTCGGAGTGCAGGTACAGAGCTCCCTCAAGGGTCCTGCCAGCTGCTGCTCCCTGTCAGGGCAGGGGCGGGGGGCACTGTCTGTGCTGCTGGGGGTGTGGGGATCCAGGGCTTGGCTCAGGGAGGGAGGCTGGGGGTGCCTGTGACAGCCTTGGCCTGTGTCACCCTGCAGCTCTTGGGGACCCTGAGCAGCTCAGTGCCAGGGGCTCTGCAGGGGCAGTGTCCAGCCCAGGGCTGCTGCTCACTGACCGTCAGCTGCTGTCACCCTGCTGCCCCACTGAGCCCTGCTGTCACCCTGCTGTCACCCTGCTGTCACCCTGCTGTCACCCTGCTGTCCCCACTGAGCCCTGCTGTCACCCTGCTGTCCCCACTGAGCCCTGCTGTGTCACCCTGCTGTCACCCTGCTGTCCCCACTGAACCGTACTGTCCCCCTGCTGGCCCCACTGAGGCTCAGCAGTGTTGCTGTGTTGGGTACAAGTCCCCTTTCCTGCACTGACCGTGGCTGTTGCCCCTTCCTGCACTTTTTGGAGCTGTGCTGATCCTCTCCTCGGGCAGGAGGAGCTGGAGCAGTGCAGGGAGCAGCAGTGGGGTCTGTGCAGCAGCTCAGTTCCCTTTCCCTCCCCATGGGGACAGGGACACAAACCGAGTGTGCTGAGCTGGCACTCTGATGGAGCTGTGTGCAGGAACTTGGGAGATCTCCCTCCTGAGCAGCCATGGCTGTAAATCGCCTTTCTCTGCACTCTCGGTGTTGAATTACTGCTCAGATTTTATTTTCAGCTGCCTAAAGTCGTGTGTGGCTGCTGTGGCTCTTTGCAGTCAGCTTTGCTTACTGTTTTAGGCTGCAGTGTCATCAAATTTCGGTGCTTTGTCACCACAATACCAACGCTGGCCACTCCAGATGAGCCTTCCCAGTCTGAATAGTTCCTTTTACAGCTCTGTCACCTTGCTCTGTGAAATCAGTCTCTCACTGATGTCACCTGCTCAGTTTTGGCTATGTATTGGCCCCAGCTGTGCTGCTGTGACCCGCAGGAGGGACAGGAGGGTGCTGGAGCGACTCTGGCAGCAGAGCTGACACGCAGTGTGTTTATTTTCATTCTCTAGGGTGACTGTCGCTCCTACAGCTACGTCTGTGGCATCTCCAGTAAAGATGCCCCGCACTGGGAGTCGCTGATGTTCCTTGCCAGGCTCATTCCACGCATGTGCCACAACATCAACAGGTACCTGCTGAATTACCTGTCCTTATCTCGTTCATTTACGGAAGTTCAGCAGGTGCAAACGTTCCCCTGTTCAGTCTGGGGTGTCATTTTTTAATATGTTGGACAGGTGTGTCATACAGAGGTCACAAATACTCAGTAAATCAAAATACAGATTTATTTCCAGCTTGAGAAGTAATTGATGGCCTATATCCTTGGATTAGACAGCATCCACTATAATTTATGCAAATCTTCTGCAAGACTCTGGGCTGTGGCTGCTGCAGTTGGGTTTGCCTTGTGTCAGGAGGGGATTTGTGTGGGGCTGTCAGCTCTGATGGCACAGGACAGCTCTAGAGCTTGGCAGTTTGATCTTAATTGAGCTTTCTGAGGATACATTTTCTACCTGCTCCAGTCCATAACTTTCCCAGCAGCTGAAGGTGCTTAGACAGGAAATCAGCTCTGGAGAGTTATACCCTCCTTGCCTGGCTGTGGGATTTCTGCCAAAACCGCTTAGAATTGCTTATAGCAAAACTTCATTTTCTCACAGAAGTGACACCTACTGACAGAGCTTTTACTCTGAAAGGTGAGACCTGCAATTGCAAGATACCTGTTTAAATTAAGTGGCGAGGGGACAAAAGGAGGCATAAATCAGGATTGCCTGTGCAATTTCGGAGTATGTCAAAAAGCAGAAATAAAAGGCAATTTCTGGCTTTAGAGCACTGCTGATTTCTTTAAGCTCTTCTGGATTTCACGCTGCCCTCCTGAGCATCCCACATCTCTGGGAGTTCTGCTCTCCCAGGATCTTCGCAGGCTGTGCTTGCTTTGTGTCTCAAACAAAAGCACCCAGTACAAACTGGAGTGTCTGTGTGCTTTGGGGTTTAGACAAGTGCTCCTGCCTTGTGTCTACAGACTCAAAAAAGTGCTGTGAGCACGTTGTGGTAAATCCATGCACGAGGCCACTCAGACTGCTTTTTGTTCTTCAGCGTCTGAAACACAAGGAATGAGATTAAAAGCACAGAGCTGCTGTGGCTGGTTTGAATTCAGAAGTTTTGTTACAGATGCAGATTTATAAATTGCAGTTGGTGCCCTGTTCTGAAAACTCTTGATTAACAATAGGTGTAGTATTTAATGGGGGGTTGGTGGTTTCTTGTTAAAAATTGTAACCAGAATGAAGCATGATGCTGTTTTCCAGCTCCCATTTCTCACTGTAGCACTAAAGACGCAAAGGTTTGAGGCAATCTGGTTTATTCTGTGTGTGGAAAATGTGTTCTTCCCCCGTCCTGTGTGCTGCAGAGTCGTGTACGTGTTCGGCCCCCCTGTCAAGGAGCCCCCCACGGATGTCACCCCCACCTTCCTGACCACAGGAGTCCTCAGCACTTTACGTCAAGCTGACTTTGAGGCTCACAACATTCTCAGGGAGTCTGGTAGGTGCTCCCCCTTATCCCCCGGGTCAGACTCGTGGTTCTGGACCCCTCATGGGTGTGGTTAGAGTGGTACTGTCAAAATCTACAAGGAAATAATTCAAAACCAGTGATCAGTTAATGGGATGACAGTGAAAAGTTGTGGAAGCTGATAACTGAAGGGCAGGGATTAATTTTAGGGGATTTTGGGGACTGACTTGCTTCTAGCACATCGTGAAGCTCAAAGCTGTGGTGCTTCACTTGTGCAGAAACTACTGTGAGGCAGCTGAAAGTCACCAAATCGCTTCTCTTTGCTGAGCTCAGCCCTCAGTGTTCACTTGAGGTGAAGAAACTTGCCATAGTTTTCAGATAGTGTTGGTTTTGTGGAGAGCCCAACTGCCAGGTTTTTCCCTAGGGGGTGACGCTCATGGCCTGCGGTGCTTTCAGAGTTCTTGACTGAAGTCAAAGCTGCGTTTGTCACCCCCAGCCCTGCTCAGGCAGGGAGTGCAGAGTCCCTGGATGTGCTACCCAGGCAGAGTCTGGCAATAAATAGTTCTGAGGTTCAGCCTTTTTACTTTTTTGCTTAATTACCTTTGGAGATGTGATCTGTGTGGGAAGCACTGCATGAGCCTTGCCTGAATTTCATATAAGTCAAGTTACGACAGATCTGTTTCTGAGGATCCATATTCAGTTTGCAGAGCTGTGTGAACAGAATTTGTGCAGAATTAACCTCAAAAGGCTGAGATAACACTGTCGGCTGTGTTGGTAAAGCTGTAGCTGTGTCTCGCTAACTTTTGGTGACACTTGGCTTTGTGTGAATGAATTGCTCCTAAAAATAAGCCTGGAGTTATGGTTTAGTGAAAAAACCTTCCTGAGCAGCAGCTCAGGCCAGGGCTGGCAGAGGGAGAGAGCCTGAGCAGTGGGAGCTGCCACACCCCCGAATTTTGGACTTTAAAGTCATTGAAACCGGGAAATTGGAGGGCTGTGCACTGCCTTTCAGGAGATGTTAAAAATTCAGGGAAATGTGATGGTCTGGAGTTACCTGCCCACTGCCAGCCAGGGGATATGGGAGAGCTTTCTCCTGATTTTAAGGACTATTCAAAGAATATTTTGAAGATTTATTTGTGCACAGCTCCTTATTGGGCTTGACAGGGGGACAGATGAAACCCCATGGCTGTGTTCTGTGGGAAGGAACGTGGTTCTTCGATTGATTCCCAGGGAATTTCAGGGATAACACAGATTAGTTGGGATTTTTCTGCGTGCCTGCAAAGGCTGAGGATCATCGCAGGTGGCAGTTTATGGAATCCCAGAATGGTTTGGGTTGGAAGGGACATTGAGGATCATCTGTTCCACCCCTGCCATGGCAGGGACACCTCCCAGTGCCCCAGGCTGCTCCCAGCCCTGTCCAGCCTGGCCTGGGACACTCCGGGGGCAGCCACAGCTGCTCTGGGCACCTGTGCCAGGCGTGCCCAGTGCCCCCAGGGCTGATGTGCAGCCGCAGAGCTGCACCAGTGCCCCAGCTGAGGAAGCCGAGGGGGCAGAGCCCACGGGAGGCAGCAGCAGCCCTGGGTTGGGGCTGGACACACCTGGGGGAGCTGAGCAGAGCTCGTGTCGCCGCTGCCCTGACCCCAACTCGCCCCGTGTGCTCCTGTGTGCCGCAGGCTACGCTGGGAAGATCAGCCAGATGCCAATCATCCTGACCCCGCTGCATTTCGACCGGGACCCCCTGCAGAAGCAGCCCTCGTGCCAGCGCTCCGTGGTCATCAGGCCCTTCATCACCAGCGACTTCATGACGGGCGTGGCGGCCACGCCGGGCAGCGAGGTGCCTGAGGAGGTGAGGCACTCCATCCTTCTCTGCAAAACCCGCGCTGGGCGAGGCTCGGCCTGGCTCCCCTCTCGCTCTCGGTGCCTGCACTTGAATTTGCTTGCCATTTTTTCTCTTTCGTAATACTCATTAGAAAGAATATTGTGGTGTTTTGGGGAAAAAACGAACAAAATGAGGGGCTGGCAGATGAGTATGACAAACTGGAAGGCTTTCCAACAGAGCTGAGCCAAAATACCACCAATTAAAGAAGAAAGAATGCCCCAGCCATTCCTGGGATCTGGAACTAATTTTTGCATCAGTAATTGGAAATTTCCTGTCATTATGAGTTGCCTTTGTTTGGCACTTCTGCTTTTATTGGAACTTGGAGTTTAACATCTCAGTGTCCTGTTTGCTCTTCAGGTCACTAAAAGGACTTAGGAGTCAGGTTCAAGCTTCTTTTTTTTCTGGGAAACTTCATCCATGTCCAGTGAAGTATTTTATCCCTCTGGGAGTGCACTGTAGGTGAGGAGTAGGACTGACCTTTTATTTTAAACACACTTTAAGAGCAAATGAGCATTGCTTAGTAACTGAAGTCCTCCAAGGCAGCCTATCCATGACAAAACCAATTCAAGTTGCTGTGTGAATTATCCCATTGTATAAAATGAGGACTCATTTGACCTCAGTGTTTGTGTTTAAAAACAACCAAACACCACAAAACTCACAGCCAAACAAAATCCTCACATTCTCCAAAATGAAAAATGGTCACTTTAAGACAAGGTAACAATGTGGAAACTAAATAGTAGAGATTACAGAGAATAATCATACTTAGGGGGAAAATAATAATAATTTATTGTTAATTTATGCTTGCACCATAAACAGTGTCATGTAAGTGGTGTTGGGAACTGTGGGATTTTTAAGGAAGCTGAACTTCTGAGGATCATCAAATTCTCACCTGGAATATTACTGCTGGCATGGATTAATTGTGAGCTCTGGAAGATAACTCTCACTGGAAACTCTTTCTGTTGGATGCCTCTTTTGGGTGTTTATTGAATTTTTTACCTCTACAGCTTGTTTTTGTTTTGGCAGGGGTTTTCCCCAGGCTGTGGCTGTGTTTGGTGGCTCAGCTGGAGGTGCTGGTGTGAGGGGAGCCTGGGAGGGATGGCAGGAACGCCCAGCACAGTGTTCCTCTGGGCTCCCAGGGAACAGCTTTGACCCCGGGGAGCTGGGGCTGTGCCAGAGCTCAGCAAGTCCCAAGTGTCGCTGCAGATAGCACAAACCAGAGGTTTTCTTTCAGCTGGTTTTATTCCTTGCTGGTGGCCATGTGCTGATAGCAGCAGGCTCTCCTCTCTGGTGTCCAACAGAATGGGTGGGAGCATTTGCCTTCCAGCTTTCCTCAGATAGCTCTCATCAGCTCTGTGCTACACTCCTCCTGATGCTCCGTTTCCCCTCCACCCAGGTTGTGCTGAAAATGGTGGCAGAGATCAAGAAGATCCCTGGCATCTCTCGGGTGATGTACGACTTGACATCGAAGCCACCAGGAACTACGGAGTGGGAGTAATTAACTTTTCCCTATCCAAGTACTGTGTGCAGTCGAAACCATATCAGAAACCATTCCCAGTGTTGACATGCAGTACTGTGAAAGAGTGACTGGAGCTGCTACATCGCGTCGGATTCCTCTCCTGGAGCAGAAGGCTGCGGTTCGGAGCTGTGCTGGGGATGAGAGCGGCGTGGGGCTGAGGATTGTACGGGTACACGATGGTGGCAGCGCTGCCGGGACAGGCCCCTCTGCTTTGCCTTTGTCTTTCCAGCTCCCCTGTGTTCTCCTGTGTTCTCCTGTTACCTGCCATTTCGGTGTCTCTTGGTTTTTGTACACTGTGTAAAAAGAGACAGTTTATTTACTTCTACCAAAAGCATTGTTACAGCCCAAACATGTAAAAGGAGTTAATTCTTTGTGACCAACCGCTTTGGGACGGATTTATTATAAATAAATATTTTGCCAAACGGAGTAGTGGGCACTGTCGAGTCGTGGAGTGGCTGTGTACGCTGTGTTCTGTTCCCTTGTTCTGTGCTCTTGGCAGTGCCACCGAGCAGCGCTGAGCCCTGCCGTGTCCCTGCCGTGTCCGTGTGGCTGTCCCTGCCCGGGGCAGCTCCCAGCTCCTGCCTGGGCACTCTGCAGGGCTCTGGGTGCAGCCCTGGCAGTGCAGGGGGAGAGCTGCTGCAGCACAGCTCCTGTGCCTCCTGTTTGTCCCCAGCGCCGTCCCTGCTGCCCCTGCGCTTCCCTCGTACTTGAGGACAGTTCATTTTCTACGCATTTGCTTTGACAGGGTTTTTTGGGGTTTGTGTTGTGCTTAGGTCGGTCTGTAAGGTCACTCTAGTTGTTGGTGTGGAGTCCTGGGTGGGGTGCAGCCCCAGCCCTGTAGATCCTCCTGTCGCTCGTGTTCTGCTGTTCGTAATGAAGCAATAATTTGAGATGGTTGCTGGGCAGGAGCTCTCTGCTGTTTTGAGGCAAAGCCATTTCCATCCACCTGAGCATCCTGTCCTGTGGCAGGAGCAGATGGATTCTGACCTGAGCAGGTTGCTGGGTGCCTGCTGGGGGAGCTGGAATGTGCATCCAGGCTCATCCCTCATCCCTGTTTCCTTAGTTCAAGCAGCTGTGTTTTGTTCAGCTGCAAGATCTCGGTAGTATTATGGGTAAAATACTTGGTTTAAACTGTTCAGTAACATGGAGTATTTCATGGCTGTGGCTCCTTCTCTCTGCCCTTGCCTGGATTTGTGAACTGGAATAATGTTGAAAGTGTTTGTTCTATATTTTTTGGTCGCACGCATTTTCCTGTTCTTACATTCCCTGCCTACACATTATGGAAATTTGGTTTGGAAATTTCTGCTCCTAGGAAATGGCCAACTGGTGTCACAGAGGGGTGGTTTGCACGAGGGGGAGGAGGCGGTGTGTCCCAGCCGGGGCTCCGAGGGCTGGTGGGGACACGGGCGTGCAGCAGGGCAGCAGTTGGGGCTGGGGGGCTGTGCCTCCCATCCAGCCCTGCCCCGGGAGGGCTCTGCAGCTTGGCCAGGGTGAGCTGAGCTGCTAACTCGGGCACCTCCTTTGGAAAGGGGCTGGTGATCTGCAGCTGCCAAAACCTCCTCGAGCTTTAGCCATGTCAGTGGTGATGGATTCCTTCGTGCAGGATGGGGATGGGAGCTGGCTAAACCTGGCCAGGGGGGTTGGCTGGGGCAGGAGCTGTCCCGGCAGGTGACAGCTGATCCCAAAGCCAGCTCCCAGTGACGTTCCAGTGCATTTCAGTGTGGTCAGGGCTGGCAGAGGGCAGCTGGTGCCGTTTCTGGGTGGTGTCTCAGCTCGGATGGTGCAGACAGGCGATGAGTCTCTGGTGAGATGCAGAGCCCCCTCAGTTCTCCCTGCGCCAGGCTCGTCCTCGTGGCTGCCACGGCTTTGTTGCCTTGACAGCAAACAAGCAAAGCTGAGGGAATCACTAAAAATAATGCAAATAATACAGAGCTCTGAAACCCCAGCCCTGCTGGATTCTGCCCAGGCTGGCTCTGCAGCTGGAGCTGCCGTTCGTGCCCTGCGTTTGTGATTTGAGGCCAGATGTGCTCGCAGGGATGGCTGGGGGCTGCAGGGCAGGTGGTGCCCCTGGGACGCACTCCTGCAGCTCTCCTGGACAGCAATCTTTCATTCCCTGCATGCAGCACCCTCGGGAAAGGCCTCCTTGGAGTCGGTTCTTAACCCTCGGCGCGATGTCTGCCGTGCGCTGTTACATCCTTTGACCCCTGGGCTGCTTCCCCTCTGCCCTCCTGGAGCTGGGCAGCAATTCCATGCTCTTCTTAGGCCATAAAGTTGAATATTGAACATTTTAGGCATAAACTCTTGCACTATGAATCAAAATGTCTTACTGCAATGGATCTGTGCCCCTCAGCCCTGCCTGCCCCCGGTGCCACCATCGGTGTGGCCGCGCTGGGATGTTCTGCGAAGGTTGGTGTGCTCACCCCTGCAGTTCCTGGGTGTGTCGTGGAATCCCTGTGTGCTGGACAGCCAGACTGAGAGAAACATCATACTCTGTTCACATTTCTTACAAAGCAGTTCTGTTTAGCACCTAGTTTACAAACTAATACCTGTAGCTGCCCTGTACAGTTGTTCACCTCGAGTCTTCAGTAAAACATGTCAGCAATTAGAGGAATTTGTATCAGGGGTACTCCCCATCAATCTCAGTTTTTAACATTTTTCTGCTTGTGAAATGATAAAGTACTGTGAGCCTTAATTTTTATCCACAAATAAAAATATTATGTTTGAACCTTGGTATGACTATTTTTTTTTAGGGCCTATATGTAGAAACTCTATTATGAAAGGGGAGTGTATTTTAAGTTGAAAAAGCTATTTCTATGGATGCAATTGATTTAAATGTGTGATCAAGAACCCCTCTAGAGATGGGGTATTTCTCTTGTGGCTCTTTCCCCAGAGCGGGTTGGGATACAGAGGTCAATATAAAGCTGCTTGCAGCATTTCTTCCTTTTTTTGTTATTTAGGGTGGGAAAAATGTTGTGGGCTAAATGAAGCTTTGTTGAGAGCCAAGTTTTAATTGTGTGTTAATTAAGAGAAGTGTTAATTCAGGCGAAGGGTGTCTGCTCCTTGCAGGGAGCTGTGCCTGTGGGCTAGGGACAGTCCCCTGGCTGTGTGTCCTGCTGCCCCGGGGCACTGAGAGGTGTTTGCCCATCCCTGTGCCGCAGCTCCGCTCAGGAGGCAGCAGGAGCGATCCGAGGGTTCCATGCATCATTCATGGCCTGCCAGCCGAGCTGGGCTCCATGCCCGGGCCATGGACACCGAGTCCTGGGCTCTCGGTGTCCCTGGGCACCTTTGGGACATGGCAGCTCAGGGCTCTGCTTGCACACCTGTGCCCTGCTGACCCCCATCCTGTAGCTTCGTGCCCAGGAGTGTTCTGGAGCAGCTTTTAGCCCCTGGCACATGCTCCAGCACTGCTCGTGCTGATTTTGGTACCGTTTGGGGAAGGGGACCTGGGACAGGTCACTGACAAGGGCCCAGGGTCTCTTTAGGGCTGGAGCTGGCCCAGCTGCTGGGGTTCACGGTGTGAAGGGGACATGGGACAGGTCACTGACAAGGGCCCAGGGTCTCTTTAGGGCTGGAGCTGGCCCAGCTGCTGGGGCTCGTGCTGTGCAGGGGGCTGCAGCTCAGGACGCTGGAATGCAGTAGGGATCGGTGGATTTGGGGTTTCAGAGGATCGAAGGAGCTGTTCTGGATGCGCACTGGCAGCGATGCCCTCGTGCCGCTGGGCACTCTGTGCAGAGCCCAGGGGTGGATTGGGGCTGGAGGAAAACCTGTGCCGAGGGGGCTGAGCAGCCAGGCCGGGATGTGCAGGAGTGGGAACGGGACCCAGCCCCACAGCCCGGGCTCGGCGGTGGCTGCGGCAGGGCTGGGATTCAGGGTGATCTTTGCGCTCGCTCCAGAGCTGGGGTTTATTTTTAGTGCCTGTGTGGTGCTGATTGCCATGGCAATGCCACGGCACCGCAGGCTCCACGTAGGGGCTGGGTGCTGCTCCAGGGCCGGGGGAGCTGCGCTGGGCACGGGGCTCGGGATGGCTCTGGGATGGAGCGACAGCTCCATGTCCCTCTGTGCTGTGGGGTCAGCTCATGGCCGGAGCTGGGACTCGCTGCCAGCCCCAGCCAGGGCTCCCCAGCTCTGCAAAACAAACACTATGGGCCAGGAGCAGGATCCATTGGGAATGAGGAGGATCCATAGGGAGCGAACAGGATCCATTGGGAATGAACAGGATCCATTGGGAATGAGGAGGATCCGTTGGGAATGAGCAGGATCCATTGGGAATGTGCAGGATCCATTGGGAAGGAGCAGGATCCATTGGGAAGGAGCAGGATCCATTGGGAATGAGCAGGATCCATTGGGAATGTGCAGGATCCATAGGGAATGAGCAGGATCCATGGGGAATGAGCAGGATCCATGGGGAATGAGCAGGATCCATAGGGAATGAGCAGGATCCATGGGGAATGAGCAGGATCCATGGGGAATGAGCAGGATCCATGGGGAATGAACAGGATCCATAGGGAATGAGCAGGATCCATAGGGAATGAGCAGGATCCATGGGGAATGAGCAGGATCCGTTGGGAATGAGCAGGATCCATTGGGAATGAGCAGGATCCATTGGGAATGAGCAGGATCCATTGGGAATGAGCAGGATCCATAGGGAATGAGCAGGATCCATTGGGAATGAGCAGGATCCATAGGGAATGAGCAGGATCCATGGGGAATGAGCAGGATCCATAGGGAATGAGCAGGATCCATTGGGAATGAGCAGGATCCGTTGGGAATGAACAGGATCCATAGGGAATGAGCAGGATCCATAGGGAATGAGCAGGATCCATGGGGAATGAGCAGGATCCATAGGGAGCGAACAGGATTCATTGGGAATGCATCCCGGGAGCACTCACCCGCTCAGCAGGGAGTGAACTGCTCACTCCTGCTCGGCCTTTGGGCTGAAATCCATGCAAGAAAGCACAGACTATGCGGGTGGCTCTGCCCTCTGGGGCTGTTTGGGCAGGTTTGGGATCATGAGGATCCCAGGCCTCCTTCAGCCCCTGCCAGAACTCAGAGAGGTCTGAGTGCCCGGAGTCTCCTTGACCTTGGGAAACTTTCCCCTTTCTAATCACGGGTTGCTTGGTCACTCCTTGGAGCAACTCGGAGCAAGCCCAGAAGAGCTGCTCGTGAGTGACCTCCCTGACCTCAGCAAAGAGGGAAAAAAGAGTTAATTAACATACCCAGGAATTTTTCTCTTTCCTTGGGTGTGCTGGGACTGGCCTTTGGCCCTACAATCACATCTAGAAATTATTGGAGAAGATAAAAGGCTGGAGAGAGCCACTTCCACTTCAGATTTTAATTTCAGCAGACTGGCTCGCTCAAGGCTGCTGTGACCCTGTGCCCTTTGGGGAGGCAGCTGGGAGCTCTCCGAGGGGCTGCCCTTGGGATTTGGGCTAACAGGTGGGCTCAATGATCTCAGAGGTCTTTCAAACCTGGCTGACTCCATGTTCCGTGCTGTGGGAGGCAGGGTTGGTGACGATGCCCAGGTGCAAAGCTGCTGCCTGAGCAGAGGTTCGTAAGCCACTACATTTAAGTGCTGTCAGAGCAGGGTGAGCCACTTAAACCAAATTAAACACCTTAATGAATCTTTCCCTGATGGGGTTTCAATTACGTGGAGCAGAGGAGAGCTTGGAGCAGCAGAGCTGTGAGTTCCATGGCTAATTGGATCCGGAGCTGGGAATGACTGTGCTCCTGTGGGACCAAAGTCATTTGTTTGTCGTGGGATCACTGACAGGTACATTCCAAATCAATCTGAACCTGGGCGAGGCTTGTGGGTGCCTGCTGAAACCTCTCTGATCAAGGCCTTCCAGGTTATGAACTGCTGCTCTTTGGTGTGGCTTGGGATGATCCCTTCTGTGTGTGCAGAGAGCTTTGGGTGTCACAGAGCTGAGAAAATGTGGGGAGCAGGCACTGAGAGGCTGCTGGGGATCTGCAGAGCAGGGGGGGATTTTGAGATCGTTTGGAAAGAGGATGGATTGTAAATATGTTCTAGAAGAATTACTGGAGAATTGCAGGATCAGAGTGTGTATCCTGCATTCCTTTACTCTGCAATGAGGCACGGACAGGCTGGGAGAGCTGGGGGGGCTCACCTGGAGAGGAGAAGGCTCCAGGGAGAGCTCAGAGCCCCTGGCAGAGCCTGAAGGGCTCCAGGAGAGCTGCAGAGGGACTGGGGACAAGGCATGGAGGGACAAGACACAGGGAATGGCTTCCCATGGCAGAGGGCAGGGCTGGATGGGATCTTGGGAATTAGGAATTGTTCCCTGGGAGGGTTTGAGGCCCTGGCACAGGTGCCCAGAGCAGCTGTGGCTGCCCCTGGATCCCTGGCAGTGTCCCAGGCCAGGCTGGACAGGGCTGGGAGCAGCCTGGGATGGTTCCCTGCCCTCCTTCACAGGGGGTGAATTTTAAATTCCCTCTCGACCCAAAGCATTCCTTCATTGTATCAAAATAATTTTGAGGTGCAGAAAGTTGGGATGGGCTCTCCATGAATGACACTGTGGGGTTTTCTGGCCAGCACAGAGGTGTCACCAGCCTGGCACATCCTGGAATGGCTGGAAAAGTGCTTTGGGATTTTAAAACCAGGTTTGAAAGGGGCCCCGTGTGCAGTGCATTAACTCATCCAGGCAACCTCCTGCTTCCCCGAGCAGAAAACAGCTGCTGCAGGGGTTTTAGAAGCTTCTCTTATTTACATCTGAAAACAGGAGGTTTGGCTAAAAGGGTGCCTGAGCCAGAGGAAAATGGATTAATCCCGAGCTCTGATCCTGGGGGCTCGAGGCTGGGTGTTACTGAAATGTTCTGCTTTAAAACCAGTGGCACAAACGGCACTGGGGGCTTTTAAGGCTCTTTTGAGGCTGTTTTGAGGCTGTTTTGAGGCTCTTGTGTCCCCCTGCACCTCTCAGCGCCGCCGGACTCTCCCTCGGCTGCAGGAGCTCCAGGTTGTGTTTCATTCCCTGTAAGTGCAGGGCATCGCTCTGTGCAGGGGGACATTAACCCAGGGGGACAGGAGAGGGGACACCCTGGGACTCCCCTCAGCAGGAGATGGTTCCCATATCGTGTGTCCAACTCTAGGGACCACAGCTGGAATAAAAATCGGATTTTGGAAAGCGTTTTAAGAAGAGCCAGAGAAATTGTCAAAACCTGGCATAATTTATTAATAAATATAAGTTCTGTAATATTCTATAATTAATATAACAATGATTTATAACTTGTAATAAGGTGCAGGTAGAGAGCTCCTAAACATGTTTCTGTACATTCCTACAGTGTACAGCTAAGTCAGAAACACGTAATTATAATATTATATATTGCTCTGGCATGTCCCGCTGGATGCCCACGGCTCTGGGAACCGAGGACTCCAGTATCAATATTTCACGGCAGCTTTGCTTTCAGGAAATCAATCGTTCTGCAATTTTTATAAGGCGAGCCGGGCTCTCCTTACGTGCCGGGCTATAGAATCTCCCAGGACAATATCCGATGGCGTTCCCTGCCTAAGTGCCACATTAGGGAACATCCAGCAGCACAATAGCCCTCGACACCCCAACAATGCCCCGCCGGGAGAGCGACAAATCGCCAGCAGCTGCTTTAATTTAATTTACCTCTGAGGTGACGGATAGCTCTCAGAGTGTTTGGGAGCAGCGGGGTGTTTCTGTGCTTGGGAGAACCATAAACACGGGAGGCTGAGGAAGCACAATGTGCCTTTATGCAGCTCTTTAATAACTTTATTTCACTTTCGATAACCAACTTCCACATGGAAGGACCTGTGGAATTTTATAAGGCTTCGACTTGTGTACCTGTAAAATATGTATTGTTTCACTGCTTGGGGTTGGTTTAAAGGCTTCTGCAGTTGCTGGAAACCTTTCCAGTTTTGGGAGGAACTTTAAAAGTTTAAGGATAAATGAGGAAACAGGCACAGAACTAGAATGTTTTAACAGCTCGAAGTTTGAGTCATTTTTCTAGAGTTTTGCAAAACTTGCAGTGAATGTTTTAGAGCCATAAATAGGTTGGATAGCACTAGTTCTTGTTGGAGGTACATTTTATAGGACTTGTTCCGAAAGGTGATGAAAGTGATTTCTGGAAGAGCAGCTGAAAAGGGGCTTTTGTCCTGAAGGAGGGCTTTTGTAAGCCCTCTGGAAGCACAGAGAGCAGCCGAGGGTGGCTGCAGAGCACGAGGGGCTCCTGCCGGGCCCAGCCTTGGGGATCCGCAGGGCTCAGGAGGGAAAGCCATGCCGAGCTGTGACAGATCCGCTGGGCTCGGGAGGGAAAGCCATCCCGAGCTGGGGCAGACCTGCTGGGAGGGGGAGCCTGCAGAGCTCTCTTTGCCCCGGCTCCGGGAATCCTTCCCTCGTCTCCGAGACACCCTGCGGGGCACAGGGGGCGATGGCTCTGCTTCGGGCTGATTGCAATGCTTTTGAGGCGGTGGCTTTAAAATCCCGCAGCCTTAGAGGGGTTTTTGCTCTGCCTGCTCTCGCACACGGCTCTGTCCGTGCTCCCAAAGTGGCTGCTGTGATTAGAGCTGTAATCTCTCTATCAGCTTTTACATTTCAAACCGGAGAGGGGAATTAATGCCATTCCGGTGTCTGCCCTTTCGTACGTTTTCCAAACACCGTTTGCTCGGGAACAGTCGCAACTTTGTTCTCACCCTGAGGGTGAGCGGATCCCCAAATTTCTCCAAATCCCTCGGAGGATGGAGGTCCCTGCTGGACGGGGTGACCCGAGGAGCCGCGGAGGAGGAGCAGGAGGGCAGGGGCGGCCGGCTCAGCGCCAGCGCCCGGGTCGCCGGGGCCGGGGATGCTCCGGGGCCGCGGCCAGCGCCAACAGCGCCGCAATTTGCCCGGGCCAGCCACGTGGGCCACGCTTCGCCCCCAAGGTGACACGTGTGACTTCACCCCCGATGTTTACGGCGCCGGGGGGCCGGACGGGTTTTCCAGAAGCCTCCACCGAGAGCCCCTGTCCGGCCGAGGCGCGGGGCTGTGCCGGGTGAGAGGTTTTTAAGGGCTGTCCTCCCCGGCTGCGGAGCCGCTGGCACGCCGGAGCCGCTACAGATGTTTCCATGAGAAGGTTGCGGCTCTTCTTTCTGGTTAAGCCCCGCAGACACGTCTCTAATTACAGCTTTGTGGCCGGCGTGAGGTTAGAGAGGGAGGAAAGTGCGCGCTGAAATCACTTTCAATGATTTGAGGGCAGCGGCTCAGCGCCGTCGCACCGAGGCAGGACACGAAATGCTGGCGGCACGCACGGGGACCGTGGGCGGCAAGAGCGCCGAGGAGTCCCTGAAGCTGAGGAAGCAGTCGGTGCTGTCCCTGAGCAGCAGGGAGAGAGCCCTGAAGAGCTCGGCCGAGAGCAGCAAGGAGGGCCGGGCCAGGGCCGCGCAGCCCCAGCAGCGGGCGCGGCGCCTGGCGCTGCTGCGGGAGCTGGAGATGAACTGGTACCTGCGGGTGTGCGAGCTGTCCCACGAGTACACCATCGCCTACACCACCGGCATGCCCCACAGGTACGTCCTGCTCTGCTCTGCTCTCCCCGGGAGCGCGCTGCCCTCTGGCAGTGCTGCTGCTGGGCACGACCGATCATCGCGATTGTGATAATGACAGTAGCGACAGCAACCGTAATCGCCATCAGCATAGTCATAACAATAGAAAGATCTTCGGTTTTGTAAGTCTGGTTTTTCGTGCTTTACAGAGCTGAAAATCCTGCAAACTTGTTTCTTGATTCTCCTAACTTCTTCGGCACGAGCTGCATGTGGTTGTTGAGCCTTGTTCCTAATTTGTCCAAGCGATTGTAGTTCTGTGTGAATAGAGCCGGAAAGTCGCTGCTGTTGAGCAGGGGCCGTGCGGGGCCAGGAGGGTCCCTGTCCCTCTTCCCTGGGGCTCCTTCCCGGCTCAGCCTGGGAAGGAGCCGCCCCGAGGGGCACCGGCAGCCGCTGCAGCTCTCATCCCTTCGGTCTTAGATGTCGCAGCCTCCAGAATCTGATCTCGGTCCTTTAAAAAAATATAAGGGGATCTTGGTATTAGTGGAAATTAGACGTGCGAGTCTCTAATCTCCTGCGCGGGGTCAGACCCGCGGTGAAATGGAAGCCCGGCGGGAGCGGCCCCGGTGCCGCTGTGCCCGTCCCGAGGAGCCGCGCCCGCGGCGGCTCTGCGCGGCTCTGGGGACCGGCGCGGAGGGAGGGAGGAGGGCATTTCCTTCGTCTCGCTTCGTATTTCGGCTGAGAATCTGGCGAGATCTTCCCTAATCCCAGGCAGGATGGGGTGCCTGCAAGTGCCCGGCACAAACCGAGCTCTTGCAGATGTGCTTGGGTAAGAAATTAATTAGAATGTCGCGACAATAAAAATTAGGAATGGGATAAGCAAAGGGAAAAGGAAGTAGAACTGAGAGAAGGAGTAAGTGGGTGTCAAGTGCAGAGATGGTCACAAGCAGCTGAAGGGAGCACGAGGGCTCTGTGGGCTGGGAGGGGACACATTCTGGGTCTGGTGCCCACCAGCCCGTGGTCTGCACCCAGGGGCTTGAACAGCACCATAAAAGCAAAGTGCTGGGGAATGACTTTTGGGAGAACTAAGTTTCTAAAGATGCCAATCCGTACAAACCCTGATAGTCCAGACCAGCAAAACTCTGGTGTCCAAAAAACTCAGAGGAGCTTGCAGAGATATTTCTTTGCACCGGTGCCCCTTGCATTAGCGATGAGCAGAGAGCTGGGGCTGGCAGGATGTAAAATCAAAGGCAGCTGCAGCAGAGATCACAGGTACAGCCCTTGGAGTTACACTGCGGGGAGGAAAACCTGGGACCCTACGGGAATGGCCTCGGGATACAGCAGGGACAGCCTCGGGACGCGCAGCCCTCCCTTGAGTGTCCTTGGGCTGCCAAGAGCAGCGCTTGGAATCCCCCCTGCACCCCACCGAGGGTCAGCACTGTGAGACAGGACCCCCAGCCTTGGGCGGAGAAGTTCAGGGTCCCGGGGGCAGGACCCTCCTGGGGACATCCAGGGCCACCCATGCCCTGATCCAACAGTTGCACAGGAAGAATAACAGGGTAATCCCACTGTTCCTGCCAAACTCCCCTCTGTGACATTGAATTATGAGCTTTTAAAATATATTCTGGGGTTGGGATCAGTCTTTCTTTATCTGCTTTGAAAGATTTAAGGATTAGTTGAGTGCATGATATGTCCATCACTTGATTATTTAACTTATTTTTCTAATGTATTTGGGGCTGAAATGACAGTCTGAAAAGGGGGTGAGTTTTAAAATAGAAGAGTCTCAGACATCTGCCTCAGAGGCATGAGCCAGACCTTGGCAGGATTGTTTGCTGTGGCCAGAAAGGTCACTGTGGCCCTTCTGGCTGTTGCAGGGATGAAGACCATAAAAACCATCCCTGGAAGTGCCCAAGGCCAGGTTGGACAGGACTTGGAGCAACCTGAGGTAGTGGAAGGTGTCCCTGCCCCTGGCAATGGAGTTTGGAATAATGGCCTTTAAGGTCCCTTGCAGCCCAAACCATTCTGCGATTCTTTAAACCAGAACCTTTTTGTTTGCTGTTTAGCAGTGGTGAAATCATTGTTAAAATCATAATTTAATTCCTATGGATTGTCACAGCCATGAGGCTGCAGATGCTGGGGAAGTTCCCAGACCAGGTAACCCCAGCTGTGAGAGCTCGCATGCGCTAAGGGAAAACAAGATGTTCTAATGAGTTGCAGAGGAGATGCCTGCAGTGTCATCTGGCCAGCCCGGGGCCTGAAATACACCCCGTGAGAGTATTTGGTTTATGTTTATTGGCCTTGGATTGAATCCCAAGCAAATATTTCTCATTATCTAAATATAAGACCTGGGAAATGGGGTCAGTGCTCTATTCCCACCAGCAGCCCTTATCCCTTGGAGTCCTGGGCCATGAGAGGTTTCAGCAGATGAACAAGATTGCTGATCTTGGCCATAATCCACCCTGGGCATCAACTAAAATGGGGCAGATGCAATAACATAAGGAATGTCTGGGAGAAAGAGCTCTGCAGAGCCCTGCGCTCCTGCCGGGCAGCGCACGATGGCCGCGGGCTCTGCTCCGAGCGGGTGCTGCTGAGGGCACCATGCACCTGTACAAGCCGGCATGTGCCGACATCCCCCCGCCCAAGCCGGGGCCGCCGAGGGGCCGCAGGGTGGGCGAGGGGCCGCGGGCACACGGCCCCGCCGCAGGCTGGCCCGGGGCGCGCAGCCCGGCCCAGGAGAGGAAACAGCTCGAGAGGTTCCTGCACCTGCACGGGCTGTCCCTGCACGACACCACCCGCGCCCGCACGGGCATGAGCTACAGGTACCGGGGTGTCCCTGGGTGGTCCCTAAGGCCGGGGGAGCCGGGCTGAGGGAGGGACCTGCGCACGCCGCTGGGGGGGCTGGAGCACCTGAGCCCCTCGGCTGCCTTAGGAACCCCTCTGATTTCTGTGAGCAGACAGAATTAGGATAGCTTTGAGCAAAGCTAAATGCCTGTGACCTCTTGTCTTAAAACTCTGAATTTGATCCTTCTCTTCTAACATGAATCATGGAATCATGGAATGGTTTGGGTTCGAGGGACCTAAAAGTCCATCTCATCCCAGCCCTGCCATGGCAGGGGCACCTTCCACTGTCCCAGGCTGCTCCAAGCCCTGTCCAGCCTGGCCTTGGACACTGCCAGGATGGGGAAATTCACACTGAATTTTCCAGCTCAGGTCCTGAACCCTGAGACCCCAGAGGGACTGAGAGCCCAAAACCCTGGCTGGGTTCAGGCTGGGAAATATGTGGCTTTTGTGTCAGAATGAGTGTCCGAGGGAAGAGTTTCATCCATGCAGGGAGCTGGAGCAGCCTGGGGACAGAGGGTGCTGGCTGGGGATGGTGGGTGAAGAAGGCATGGCTGTGCTTGTTCAGCAATTGTCATTGTGCTTTGCTTCCAAAGAGGTTCACTTTAAAAGGATGATGTCCTGTGTGGAAAGTCAAGAAGTTCTCTGTGCTTCTAATGGAAGCAAATTTTCTTTGAAACATTTGCTTTCCCAAGAGGTTGATCTTTGCCCGTGGCTGGTCTGAGCTTAAAATTGCAATAAGACACCATGACTGGTATTTTTATGGATGCAGCACTGTTGTGTCCCAGCTTTTGCTGCTGCGTGGGGAGATTTGGTGGTATTTGGAGCCAATGTCCAGGGATGAGCAGGGCTGTGAAAGAGCAGCTTTGGAGTCAGGACCAGGAGAAATGGCAAAGGGCAGCGTGGCACCGTGCTGCCAGCGCTGGCTGGGCAGCCTTGGAGCAAGCTGGGCTTACCCAGCCTGGAAAGAGAGTGAGACCTGAGCCCCCAGTGCTGGGGGATGAAATGGGAGAGTGTCCCAGGGCAATGGGTGGATGATGTCTGAAGGCATCCCAGGGATGCTGTGCTCGGAGCAGAGCTGGGGCAGGGGTAATCCCTGGGTTAGCAGGAGCACTGCTGTGCCTCAGTGAGATCCTCTCATTAACTGGGGCTTCTGCCTGGAAACCTGCCACCCTTTAATGAGAAATTCCTTTGCTCCTCCTGATGATCCCAGTCCCACATTGCGGTTGTGTTTGACAGGGTTGGTACCCACAGCACCCCCATGAAAATCACCGTTTCTCTTGTTTCTCTCCCATTCTGCCCTTCCCCTGGCGTCGTTCCTTGCAGGCACAATTTCCAACTTGTGTCCTCACTGGGGAGCACAAGGGTGGGCACACAGTGTTCCTGTGGGGCGTTGTGATGCCCTGTGTGAAGTGTCCTCTGCAGATCGTCCTGCAAAGCTGCAGGGACACATCCCAGCCCTGCACAGGGCTGGTGCAGCTCCGAAGGCATCACTCAAAATTTGACAGCAGTGCTCATCTCTGTGTTCTGCTGCCCCAAAATGTGCCCAGCCCGGGGGAGGAACCTGCAAAGAGCCTGGGGAGAAAATTCCTGTAGGGTTAGATACGGATGGAAATGGAGCTTTTAAGTCATAGAAAATTGTAATTAATGAGGAATTCTGGGGCTGGTATGGGCCCAGCTGGGGGTGCCCATGGCTCAGGGCTCAGGGCTCCCTGCACACACCTTCAGCCACCTCTGCTTCTTGCCTTGGCAGAGGAGCATCCCTCATTCAGCAGAGCCATCAGTCATGGGGAAATAAAGCATGTGCTTAATTTCTGTTGGAGCTGATGGATTCGAGCCTCTGCTCCCTTTTAAGTGTGCACATTTTTCACAGCTGACAGAAGCAGCCGTAACTCACTGCATTTCCCATGAACCCAGGAGATTTATCCCAAGGGACAGGGGCTGTGCTGCGGGCAGGGGGATGCTCCGGCAGCCACCACCTGCTGCTTTCCGCAGGCTGTTTTCTCTTCCAGAGGTACAGGGGCCCTTCTAGTCTGACTGTGGGCTTGGACATTTGCTTTTCTCTCTCTTGTTTTGCCTCCCAGATGTTTCTTCAGCTCTCTGTAAGTCCAGTCGAAAGCCAGCACCATAGAACCTCCTTTTTTATTAAGATTTATTCAATTACATGTGGGAAGTAATGAATTGTGACCAAGAAACACTTAGTAAACATTTATAAGCTGGTTCATTTATAGGCTGAGCAGTTCTTTTCGCTTTCATTGCTCCAACCAGCGCAGCACAGTTCAGCTGTTACAGCAGACCCCAAAGTGCAGCAGTGCGAGAGCTTGGCTCGTTTCTGATGACAGCAGAATTTCTCTCAGATGAAACACCATTTTCAAAGCCAATTTGGTGTCTTATGATCCAAGGAGGTGCTCATTGCAGGGCTCCTTCCCGGGCACACTTTGCTGGGGCTCGAGGTCTGTCCTGGCTCTGGGAAGCTCTGGGTGTAGAACCCGCCCCGGTTCTGCTCCTTGCGATGCCAGCGGGGTCTGTGAGCTCGGGCAGCTGCGCTCGCAGGGCCTGGGGGGGAAATCTTATCTGTGGGTGTGTGTCTGCAAGAGCACCCAGGCAGCTTTGCAAAACATGCTGCTGGCAAATGTTGGGCTGGAAAGTATTTATGGAGGTCACGGAGTCCTGAGGCACTGCTGGATTAACCCACGCCGCAGCTGGGCTGGGTTTGCATTCCTATTTTATCTATTTTCTATTAGTTAAGGTTCTGCTCCAGGAGGGCAAATTGTCCCCACAGCACACAACCCACAGCAAACAACCTCCACCAGGCATGATCCCGGGGTGTCCTGCAGGCCCCCGAGTCCCTGTGTCCTGACAGTGCTGGCCTCTCTCTGTGCTTTTTCCGCTTGAGCACCAAATCCAAACCTGGGAATTTAGGACTGTGGTACTGAAGGTTTTATACAAAGACTGGCCAGCAGGTAGCCCTTAGCAGGATGTTTCCTTTCCCTTTTTCCCCTGCCCGTTTTGCTTTCCTGATTGCAAGGGAAATGAGGAGCTGACACCAAACCCTTGGCCAGTGCTGCCCATCCCATTTCAAATGGGTTCAGCACTCTGGGCTGTGGAAAACAGAGGGGTCCCAGGGCTGGGATTGTCACTGCACTAGGCGATTAGAAAGGCTTTTGGCTTAGGGAAAAGATGATGGACAGGGATTACAGATGTGTTTAAATCAGGAACAGCCTGTAGCCAGTCACTCGCCATCTCCCACAACGCAGGAACTGGGGCAGGGGGGAGCGAAGGAAATTTTGTCCAACAGGTTTGGACACAGGAAAGCCTTTCCCAGCCTCCTGTGATGGAACTGGGGAGCTCCCCGACAGGGGAGATGGTGTGGGTGCTGGCAGCACCAGCAGCTTGAAGATGTCATCATCAGCCAAGGCCACGCAAGATGTTAAACACCAAGGGGGGATTTAACCTGAGCAGGCAGAGCCCCTCTTCAGCCCTCTCGTACCCCTACAGACCTGCCCCAGAAGGGGGGAATTTGGGAATGATCCCTTTCCCATCGCTGCTTTTCCAGGCTTCCTTAGTGAGGCTCATTTTGCGCATTGAAGCTTTAAAATATCTAATCTTTAGATGGCAAAATATTTGAGGGCTCTTGATGGGGTCGTGTAATCCTGCACTGTAATCCTGTCCTCATCTGCTCCATCCAGAGTGCTGCTGCATTATATTTATTGGGATATATCTTACCGCCTTAATGTTTTCCCTGTTTCCTGTGCAGATTGATCCACAGAGCTGCATCCAGCTGTGTCCTTTTTTAGCAGTCAGTGTCACATGTCCTAACTGGGTTTTTAGTGGTTTTTAGTCTGTTCAAAGTACACAGCACTTACCTGGTGCAGTGGTGATGTGACACATGCCCATGTCTGTCCTTTTCCCTAATGATTTCAGTTCCTTGGGTTTTGTGTTATTTTTTAGGGTCCTGTCCCTGCCCATGGGGATGGAACTGGATGGGCTTTAAGGTCCCTTCCAGCCCAAACCATTCCGTGGTGACTCCCTGAAGTGCTCACAGAGGACTGAGCGCAGGCTCCGTGTGCTGGTGCCTGCAGGGTTAATCCCGCGTTCTGTGGGAAGTCCTCTGCTGTACGTTCTTGGCTGTGTGGGGAAGACAAAGCAGATTTTGCCTTCCCCATTCCCCAGCGCCGCAGTAAATCCCAGCTGACCCTCAGCTGCTGCGGCCTGTGCCCAGCAGGAATTTGACGTTTGCTGCTTCTCCGCACACCTTCTGCTCCTGTCCCAGTCCTCTGGCACACCTGGGCTGGCAGGTGCTGCTCCATCCCCGATCCGCGGGCAGGTGCTCCTGCTGAGCCTCTCCCCGCCCCGCACAGCACACCCCGCGCCTCTCCGGGGGGCTCACTCCAAAGTTGGGATATTTCTGGGTGTATTTATAGGCAGGTTTGAAGTCTGCAGTCCGTGCCCCGGCACGAAGCTCAGCCCACGTGGTCGTGGTTAAAGCAGGTTTTGTGCGGAGTCTTTGGGCTGACTTTGGGATGTGCTGCGGGAGGGACGCTGCCGGATGCTGCACGGACACAAACCGCTGAGCAGGGGGGAATCTGGGGAAATACCGGCAAAACCTCCTCTCATGGCTTCCACGGTTATTTCAAGGCTCCATCCTTTAGGAAAAGGTGATAAATTCAGGCTGTGGCAAGGCTCAGTGCCAGGGCAGAGCAGGTCCCTGTGTCACCAGCCTTGGTGCTCCTGCAGTGCCGACTGTGCCAGGCAAGGCAGGTGGGCACAGCTCAGAGCAAGCTCAGGGGGGCTGTTCCTTGCACCCATCTTTGAGCCAGAACTCTTCTTTTTTGACAATTTAAGCCAGACAAAACACTCTGCTGTGTCTCACTCTGTGTTTTTCCCCACGCTGAGCTGAGCACTCTTCTATTTCTGCTCTCCCCGTGGTGTGGGGAGGGCTGTGGGCAGCTGGGGAGGGGGAGGCTGGATGAAAGGCAGCTTTTCCATGGATAACCCTCCTGTGCAGACCTGTGACTGCCTGATAAGCCTTTTCTCCCTTGTTTTCAGTGTATTTTCATAGTTGCTAGCTTCATCCCTGAGCCAGAAGGACTCCAGGAGCCAGCACAGCGTTTCCATCATTCCAGGGGCACGGTTGCTGCTTTTCCCGGAGCTGTTTGGGGAGTCCATGGGATCCTTGGGGATCCCAAAGGGGCAGGCTGAGGCTGCTGGGGAGCTGCTGCCCGTGCTCCAGCCCTGGCTCAGGGCTCCCCCCTGCCCTCGGTTTCCCACCCCAGCTGGGGAGATGGAACCGTTTCTCGCTGCAGAAAAAGACACAATCTGTAGATTGCAGGAGTAATTATTCATTTCCCCCGAGGGCCTAATGAGCGGTTATGCATTTGGCAGTAAGTAATGATCCTCTTGCAAATCTTTTTGTTAATTAAATGGGCGCCGTTCCAGTGTGAAAGTGGTTGTTCAATGCTTGGGATGTGCCCAAAGATCACGGACTACTTGCCCGGCCAGCACTGCCCTGAGAAACACAGAAATCCTTGGCTTGGAAGTGTTTGGCAGTGGCTGGAGGTCACCTGAAGACTTGACAGTGCCTTGCACTTAATTTACTAAAATGACATTGTCCCTGGATCCCTGGCAGTGTCCCAGGCCAGGCTGGACAGGGCTGGGAGCAGCCTGGGACAGTGGGAGGTGTCCCTGCCATGGCAGGGGTGGCACTGGACAAGCTTTGAGTTCCCTTCCAACCCAGATCGTTCCATGACATTGCGCTGCTCTGAGGTACATCGTGCTCTTGCCTTGCAGGCCAAAACAAGTTTTAAAAAAGTTAAAAGCCATTGCAGAGAGCTCTGGAAGTGAAAAGAGCAAAGGAAAATTAGGGAGCTGCAGAGTCACGGCAGCCCCTGGCTCCTGCTGGGCAGCAGAGCGCTGTGCCTGCACCTGCTCAGGTAAAAAGCAGATCACACAAGTCCTGAAATGCTGATTTTTAAGCAGCAGTGTGGGCTGGTAACTGAATGCCAGAGGAAGCGCTGACACAGCAGGTTTTGCCGAATCCCTTCCCGAAGAGGAGGCTGGCAGTGGGAGAAGGATGCATTAAAATTAATGGGGCTGGAGACCGTTCCTTAGTAATCTGCTGGATTTCAGCGAACGGCATTGTCCTGGGTGATGTGCTAATTCTCCTCAGTGATTAACTCCAGCACAGGCCTCATTCTTTCAGGATGCTGGGCAGGGTGAGGAGTTTTGCCTCGTGAGCAGGGAGCAAGGTCTTGTGCCAGTTCTGCTGGGCGCAGCTGATGGCATTCGTACCCTGTGTCACTCACTTCAATAATTAGAAATGCTGTTGCAGCTGAAAGAGAGACTCTCAGGAGAAGAATTAAAATTCTTCTTTGAAAAATGCTATTTGGGAAGGTGATATTTTTAATAGTGCTTATTATGCAGTGGTGACTTACATAAGGTAATGAGTGACGGAGACACTTGGCTTTCACTGAGTTGCTCACAGAGGGGCCGAGTCCCTGCATCGGCTGGAGGAGGAGGTGAAAACTCAGGGTTCCTGCAAGAGGGGGAGGTTTTCTGAAGGGGTATCCGTTGGAAAAGAGTTTCCCAAACAACACAGTCTGCTGTAGCTCGTCTTTGTTCTGACCCTCTGCCAGTTAATCTCAGAGAATCAGAAGTTATTTCTCCGTAATTGCTGCCCCTTCTGCTGCAGCGTGTCCCAGAAAAGGGCAGCTCGGAGCTGTGTGCTTGTGATCCACATCCAAACCCGACACCTCGGCAGCATTTCTCCATACAAGTCAATTTGGAGCCCTAAGCTGTTACAAGTAACGCTTGGGTGAGATTTGACGTGTGTGGATAACACAGCAATGTACATAATCGCCTAAAATCTACTATTCAACAAGCACAGCCAAGCTGGAAGAACACAGCTTGGGCTGAGCTTTATTTGGAACACATTTATCCACCAGGTGATGCGAAGCGCACAGCGAGAATCTGCATTTTGTGTACGCACTGTCTAGAACACGAGTACGGCAAAAGGGAAAAGCTTTTCTTGGCCACGAGCTGGCACAACATCCCCAATGCCTGAGGGTCCTGCGGCTGCTGCCGGGGATGGATCTGCTCGGGGATGGATGCTCAGGAGCTGGGCACATGTCAGGGGCTCCCAGGGGGAATAAAACAGAAACCCTCTTGTACCGTGCAATGCGGCGTCGTGTAACTCTGAGTGTTTAATCATATTTAATCACAGAATGGCTTGAGCTGGAAGGGACCTTAAAGACCATTAAGTGCTCAGTGTAGCACGATACATTAATATAATGGTGACTCTGGAGCTCTTCATGTGAGGCACTGGCTTGCAGTCAGCTGCAAAATGGAATAGATAGCACGGGAAAATTAAATTACCTGCTTGGGAGGGGGATCCAGCAGCTCATGGGCAGCAGTGGGGGGTTCTCTCCGCGGGGACAAGCAGCCGATTGATTGGATTGGGTGCCCGATGAGTTCCACCCTCTGTGTAAGACACGGAGAGCTCCGGGCTGGGCCCCAGTATTGATTCCTTCTATTGTATGAAGAGATGATTTATTTAATGTTGGCAGAGCTGCTGGGGCAGAGCTCCCCAGTGGCTTCCTTGGCCCTGGGGCTCCCATGGGTGCTCCCACACCCAGGGTGGGCTGGCCTTGGACACCCAGGGGGTTGGGGGTGCGATGGGAGCTCCTCCAGGAGTTTAGGGCAGCACAGAATCCCACCCTGGGTTGGGTTGGGTTGGGTTGGAGGGACCTTAAATCCGATCCCATTCCACCCCTGCCATGGCAGGGACACCTCCCACTGTCCCAGGCTGCTCCCAGCCATGTCCAGCCTGGCCTTGGGCACTGCCAGGGCAGCCACAGCTGCTCTGGGGCTGGCTCTGTCTCACCCCAGCCTTGTCACACGCCTGTGCTGGCAGAGCAGCCCAGCTTTGGTCCATTCTGGGTGGATAGAGCGCTCGGAGCTGCTGCTGGGCCCGGAGCTGGGGACAGATCTTGTGTGCTATCAGAGGAACCCCGGGCTGGGGGCTGCCCCCAGCCTGGCTCAGAACCTGCCAGAATGACGCCTTTTAACTAAAAACCGTTTAATAGGAATTTTGATCAGTTTTTCTCAAGTGCAATTACAAATGCAAATGGAGTTTTTGATGTGAAACCAGCGGAAATGTGATGGCTGTGGGCTCGATAAGCGCCAGGCTTTTGTTCTGCAGCTCATTTCCTCGCCCAGCTTCCAGCAGTGCTATCAAAAAGAGCCATTCCTGGCGGTGTAGATACACCCCAAAGAGCCACAAATCGCTGCGGGGTCCCGTGCTGCTGCCGCCGGCAGGACCCTCCCGGGCTGAGCTGGAGCAGCTCGCCCAGGTTCTTAATTGGGATTAATCCCGGGGAAGCCCTGCTGGGAGCTGCTCCCCACACCAGCTCGCTCCGCTCCGGGGGCTGCGTTCCTTATCTCGCCCGTGTCCCTATCAGCCCAATTTGGGAGATGTAGCGAAGCGCCGCAATGCTCAGTAATTATCCCAGCTAGAAACCTGTTCCCAAACAGCTCTGGGGAGGGAGGGATGGGAGCTGGCTGAGCCACGAGCACGGGTGGTGTTTGTCATCAGAGCACTCATGGCCCAATGAAACTTTTATTGGGACATAATGTGGAATTGCCCTGAGCGTGTCCTGCTGCGCTGCGGCAGAACTAGGGGTGGGAGGCTGAAAATCGGGGATTTGAGGCAGGACATCAAGATGATTCTCGGGAAGGCCAGTCCTGGAGAGAGGCTGCTGCCTGCAGTGTCTGTGCTGGTTTGGGGAATGTGGCTGTGGACAGCCTGTGGACACAATGTGGGGGCTGCAGCCAGGTCTGGGCGGTTGGATGAAATAAAGAATGGCACTTTTTTGGGGTGGAAAAGCTCCAAGGGCTTCTGGAGCAGGATCCTGTCCTCGTGGCACTGCCAGCTGCGCTTTCAGTGCTTCCATGCAGTCTCCTGAGGTCTGGCCCATCCAAGGGCATGCATGCAAAGTCTCACTGAACGTCTGTCTGAGTGTCCAACATGGTTAAATCTCTCTCCATGAAGGCTGAAACCATATTTTTGATGTGTCTCTAGCTGGAAGCACTGACTGTTCTGTCCTGCTGCATCTTCCCTGTCCTGGGGCTGCTCTGGCCATGGGGAGGGCAGAACCCTCTGGCATCAGGAGCAGAGGGAACACTTCTGACACTGATCACAGAATCCCAGAATGGTTTGTGTTGGAAGAGATCATAAATCCATCCAGTGCCACCCCTGCCAAGGGCAGGGACACCTTCCACTGTCCCAGGCTGCTCCAAGCCCTGTCCAGCCTGGCCTGGGACACCTCCAGGGAGGGGCAGCCATCATCTCTTCTGTCATCAGCACTGCTCCATGTTTGCTGCTAAATTCAGTTTTTTTCTTCTCTTGATGTGGAAGAGTTTCTGTTAAAGAGCTGAGACAGGCTGGGGTGGCACCATTACTGTGACCTGGATTGCTGGAATCAGATGGGTTTGGTTGGAGGGGGCCTTAAAGACCACCCCGTCCCAACACCTTGTCATGGCAGGGACAGCTAAACACACACCCTGTGAGTGCTGCCATGAGCAGCAGAATCTCCAGCCAGGCTTGGCATCGGATTTCAAAGGCTCTCCACTCTAAGGTGAAATGTAAAATAAAAAAGGAAGGAGCAAGCAGCGTGCTCAGCTCCAGCTGTGCTGGGCCAGGGCTGCAGCAGCTCACGAGGTTTCACCCAGCCCAGACTGCAGGACCTTGATTCATGCTCTTATTTTGGGCTGCAGAAGCATCTTTCTGCCTCTGGCTGCAGCCAGAGCCGTGCTGCCGACTGACCCTGGAGCAGAGGCCCTGCAGCAGCGCTGGGAAGGGCTCCTCGCTCACCCCCGTGCTGTGCCGGCCCCACAGCCCCTTCCAGCCCCACGGGGATCCCACCGGGGCCGGAGAAAGCACTGTTTGCTCCTTGGAGGTGTCCATCCTGCTCCCGCAGGGTGTGCGTGCTCCTGCCCTGCAGGGTCCTGGGCACGGATGGAGTTTCAGGGCCGTGGGTGTGTGGTGGTGCAGGAGCCCCCGGGCAGCTTGGGGGCTGCCCTACCCCACAGCACCCTCTCTGCTTGCTCTGTGTCTGGGGGCTGCAGTGGCTCCAGGACAGAGGGCTGGGGGTCACGGGGTGGTCACAAGCAGCTGTGCTAAACCGGATTTGTTTGATGAAGCGTTTTGAGCAAGTTATTTAATGAGCGATTGTTGTCATGCTCAGGGGAAATGCACACGGGCATCTTGTCACAGCAATTTGGTGGCACTGAGGTGTCACAGGGAGCCTGGCCACAGGCTGGTGGCTGAGTCCTCTGCCAGGGCTGTCACGTACCTCCTCTGTAAGCTCAGGATTTTCATCATACAGAATTATGTTACTCCAACATTTTACTCTAGAAGTGATTATCTTGCTCAGGGAAATGAAATAAATCCCATATTTAAATACATATTCTGTGGAGAGACTGTAACCCCTCCAAAGCTAAGCAGCTTGAGGTAAGATGCTCTGTGGGATGTGCCAGTGCAGAACGTGACTGTCCCTTCGTGTCCCCTCCCTGGCCCTCCCGTGGCACAGGCAGCCCTGGCAGTGGGGATGGTGACCAGGAGCTGGGTGACAGCGACCTGGGCTCGTCCCCAGAGCCAAGTCACAGAATTTTGCAGTGGGAACTCTCCAGAGATGTACAGAACAGAGGTGACACACACCTTGGGAGGCCTCTGCCCAGCGAGGGGACGTGAGGCCCTCTGAGAGGGGAATGTTTCCATGTCTGTCAGTCCTGCTTTGGGCTCTGGAACACAAAGCCAGGCTCCAAAATTCAGTGGGTGCTGAGCCCTGTGCGTGCCACCAGCAATGTTCCAGCCACATCCCCCAGCCCCAGGGAGACCCTGAGGATGTCCTGGAGGCGAGGGGCACCTTGGTGTCAGTGCCCCCGTGGCTTTGTGCCCCGTGATGCCACACTGTGCTGGGCATTTCACAGCGTTCGCTGGTGGTCTGCAATGCTGACCCGCTGATGAGGGGTCTGGAAAGTCTCCAAGGGGTCCTGCACCCCCCAAATTCCTGCTTGAGGATGAGTCCAAGGAGACCATTCACAGCTGGGAGTTCGTGGGTCTGCTGCGTGATTAACTGTTAATCGTCTTTGGGAAAATATCATAAAGTAACAGTCTTTGTTGGGATTTAATGCTTTCCATCCTCAAAGGAATGCACTGGGTACCTGTTAATGAGCCATCAGCACAGGAACGGCAGGGATGGTCAGAAGCTGTACCCCTGTCAGGGGCGGTGGGTGCCTGGGGTGGGCAGCTGTCCCCAGGCGCTCTCGCACTCGCCCCGCTCGGCAGGGTGGAGGGGGACTCCGCGGAGTGCCCCGCTGCAGGACAGGGATGGACTCTGTCCCCTGAGCCCACCCCAGGCTGTGACCGCCCCAGCAGCACCCCCGGCCCGTGCTGCTCCTGTCCCCCTCCAGCTCTGTGCCTTGGGCCGGGGTCAGGCCTGAGAGCTGCCCACTCCCCACGGGGCAGGGCCTGGGGCCGGGCAGGGAGCGGGGCTGGGCACGGGGAGCTCCGGAGGTGCCCCTCCCTGCAGCCCCCGGGCAGATTTAGGAGTGGGGTCTGGGGAGGCCCTCTGGACCCTTCCTGTGGCCTGGGCAGGGTGGGAAAGGGACCGCGGCTGACCCTGCCCGTGCCCACCTGCCCTTGCCCACCTGCCCGCGGGGCCCTGCCACGCACGGGCACCCCACGGGCACCCTCTGCTGTGGGGCTGCACCCAGGGACACGCTGCCTGTCCCTCCCTAGGGCCGCTCTGATGGTAACAGTGACGGACAGGGGTCCTGGGGACCCCCAAAACGCCCTGTCCCCGCTCACCATCCCACCGTGCCCGTGAGCAGCTCCTCAGCACGGGGGTCCCGCCCGTGCCCAGAGCCAGCGCCCCACGAGAGGTGGCCAGGGCAGAGCTCGGCCGCAGGCGGCCCTGGGGAAGGGTTGGTCTGCCCAGGGACGGGGCTGGTTTGTTCAAAGCCTTTGCGCTGCGGCTCATTCCGCCGGCGATGCTGGGGGAGCGGCATTAACCCTGGCCCTGCTGCGAGCCGGGGGCTGCGGGCGGCGGCTCCGGGCGCCACAAACGCGCGATTAACGTGTTAACTCCCTCACACGCTGGAGCACAGCGATTTTCCTCCCCCTCCCCCTTATTCTTTTTTTCCTTTCCCCCATAATTAACCCATTTTAACACCGAACTGCTGCCCGCTATAGACCTCGCTTAGCGATGCCGGCAGCGATTTTTGCGGGCGGATCTGCCTGAATCGTCTGCTTTCTCTCCGAGCACAAAGGAGGCCCGTCGTTCGCATCCGTCCCCTCCTTCCCCTCCTTCCCGCAGGCTCTGGCGGGGGATCCCGGGGCCGCTGCGGAGCCGCTGCCAGCGCTCGGCGGGCTGCCATGGGTGGGAGGTAGTGCTGCTGCGCCTGGGCGAAGGACACCGATGGATGCCGCTGCTCCTTAGGGACGCGCTGGCGAGGGACGGGGCTCGGCTGTGCCTGCTCAGCACTTCGCGGTCCAGCGGCGCCGGAGCCAGCGCTCGCAGGATGCCCGCAGTGATTTAAAACCAGCGGCCGGGAGCCTGCGGCGAGCCAGAGCGGCTGCGGAGCGATCAGCATGAGGGAGCGGCGCTCCGGCAGCCCCTGACTGGATGGATGCTTCTGGCTGAGCAGCAGCGAGCAGCGCCCGGAGGGAGCCCGGCGTGAGCCCGGAGGGAGCCCGGAGGGACCCGCAGCTGCTGGCGCGGCTGCCGCGGCAAGTTCGCGTTCCGCTCCCGCCGGCATCGCGGGGACGCAGCGCGGCTCTCGCCGAGCCCCCCGTGCTCGGGGAGTCCCGGGTCGGAGCTTTGCCGGCCGTGCTGGGCAGCTGCAGCCCCTGGGGGGCCGGGGGTCCGCCCGCCGCCTGGCCGGGGCACCGCGGGCGCGATGCAAGTGTCCATCGCCTGCACAGACCACAACTTGAAGAGAAATGGTGAAGACAGGCTCATCAGCAAGCAGAACACCACCACCCCGAACGTAGTGAATGCAGCCCGGGCAAAATTTCGGACAGTGGCTATTATCGCTCGCAGTTTGGGGACATTTACCCCGCAGCACCACATTTCATTAAAAGAATCCACCGCAAAGCAAACGGGCATGAAATATAGGTATGGGCACGGTCTCGGTCTTTGTTCCCTTACAGTGTTATAGCTCTTTACTTTGCCTGCCTGGATGCACCTGGTTTTGCAGAGGAGCTTTCTCCTCAGGTTATTAATAGATTTTTAAACTTGGGCATAACTGGGAAGCTTTGGGGTGTTTATGGTTTTGCAGGCAGATGTATTTGTGATTTTATACCAAAAACCCACTTGCTTGGGCAGATGCTATACGACGTTGTGAATTTGTGACGGTGGTGGTAAGATGTTTCCTATTAAGTGTTCAATATAACTAATATTGGTGCTAATGAGCAGAGAAATCAATTAGCAAAGCATGCTTGGGGCTGGACAAGGAAAGTTGGTTTGCAGTGCGTTGTGTGGAGCAGAGGCGTCTGCCTTGGGTATCAATCCACCGTGGGGGTGGCTCGCGGACTTCTCACCTGGTTCACTGAGGGAAGATGAGATCAAAGCCAATTTTAGGCAAATGCAGAAAACAAAATCTCATGTGTAATTATGGAATGCCTCCTGCCTCTTACAGGCTTTTATTCCTCCTAACCTAGGCAGGAAAAATAAGGAATGGCTGGGAGTTCAGTCCGAAGTGCTCGGTGTGGGCAGCTGATAAGCTTCTCTGTCCTGCCTTGGGCTGCAAGTGAGAAGGGTCTGTGCGCCTTTGGTGTTGGCTTTTGCCTGTTCAGGGTGTCCCTCTCGGCCGCTGACGGGTGACGTTGGGGCGGGGAGAGGGGGACAGCCTGGGATCTCTGCCCCCCGTGCCCGAGGTGGAGCTGCTGCTGGAGGCAGCTGGCACAGGGGGGCTCCGTGGGCAGGCTGAGGGGTGTGGGGCTCCGGCAGCTTCACCCTGCTGGCTCCCAGCCCATGGGATACCAGCCGGGGCTCCTGTGCCACCAGACCTGCTCTGGGGAGCTGCAGGAGGCAGTTCTGTGCCCCTGCTGCCTTTAGGGTCCTGGGACGGCTGCAAAGCCTCTCTGGGTTCAGCAGCCACTCTGGGATGCAGGCGTGGTGCAGCCAGCGCAGGGCGATCCTGCAGCTCAGAAAATGTCAATATTACTCTCCAGGATCTTCACCGATTGGAAGCAGGGTGGATGGGGTGCTCAGATGTGATTGTGTGTGGTTTGAGTAGTTGATAAATGACAGCGAGGCTTTGCCCGGGTGGCAGCCCGGCCTTTCCAGCTGCTTGTCCCCGTCCTTCAGCATGGCCAACTCTCAGCAGGGATGTTGCACGCTGCTGGCGTGGTGTTGGCAGCTGAAGTCCGTGGTGAGCCTGTGGCCAGGGCAGAGCTGCTGGTTAATAAATGTCTCCTGGAGCCAGGTCCCAGCCGGTCGGGGGCTGGGGGCACGGCAGGGGCAGTGTGCGGGGGCATCCTGGGGCAGTGTCCGGGGCCATCCTGGCTCCCGGGCGCTGCAGTCCAGCCCTGGCTGTGCGGAGGGCAGCGTTTGGGGGATGGCAGAGGGTTTTGTCCGAAAACAGGACACTCCCAAAATCAGTGTGACTTGTCCTTTAATCACCTTCCCAATGGAGCAGTGGCAGCTCCTGTGACCCCTGACCCCCCTGGCAGCCCCATCCAAGCCATCGTGCCTCAGTTTCCCCATAAGCTCATCCGTGGGACACGAGTGTTTGCTGGTGTCTCAGAGACACGATCTGCTCCCAAGTCATGCTCGCTGGCAGCACGGACACTGCGTGCTAATTGCCAGCAGTTATCCCCTGATTCCTCCCAGGGAGCCAACCCCCCGGGTAACTGCAATTCCTCGCTCCTGCAGCCTCCGCAGCTGGGCCTTTGCGAGCCCTTTCCGCCTTATTCCTGGAGCAGGTTTGGCTGGTGAGGGTGGGTTGTCCCACCGGAGTTCTCACAACCCCAGCGCTCCGTCTGCCCCAGACCTGGCAATTGCACCAGGAATAGCAGCTCGTTGGCGACAAGGCTGAGGTTTTATCTTTATGACTAATCTCTGTTTCTGCTCGCAAATCTCTCCGCATGCAGAGCTGATTTCTCCCCCAGAGCAGCAGCGCAGGGGGATTTGGAGGAAGAGCTGAGTAACCCTCGGGCTCAACTGCGACGCCTCTGAGTCGCGATAACCTTTGGGTAGGGAAGCGCCCACCAGCAATTGGAGCAGGAATTTCCCGTTCACCTTGGGACGGATTCCTCAGCCCGAGGGAAACCCAGAGCCAAAGGCTTCTCTCAAAGGCTACAACAATAATCCTGTAAAGTCCTCAGCTCCCTCATATTTGAAGCTGAAGTCCTTCCCAATTCATTTTCTGCTTGAATTACGTCCTTGGTGCTGAGCTCTGCAGCGTGAGCTGCTCCAAATGCCACGACAGGCACGCTGGCCCTCGATTCACGCTAAAAATACCGAGAGCCACCCCCCTGCGCCCCCGAGCGCTGCGCCGCCCCCGCGGCAGGGCTGCCCCGCAGCTCCCGCTCCGCTCCCGGGATGCTCCCGACCCCGGGCCGCCTCCCCCGGCTGCCAGGCGCTCCCGATCCGCTGGGATTATGTAAAACGGAGAGACAGCGACTCTGCCTGTGACAGGGGTGGGGGCGGGAGAGGAACCAGCTCGGGGGCTTTTCACCAAATGACATGTTTCTGGCCCCGCTCCAGCTCAGGGACCGAATTGGAACATGAAAGGCAAAAGTTTACGGGAATAAATGCGTTCGCCGGGAAACAGCTGCAAAAACGAGGACTCAGGTGCGTCCCCGCGGCGCTCACCTGAGCAAACCTCGGCTCTGCCTTAGCAAAATGAGCTTTACGTTTTGCGTCTTCCCTGCCGGGCTGTGGCAGGAGCCGGACAGGACCTCCCAGACATCACCTCCGCCGTCACCGCCGGGCACAGCCTCGCTGCCTCCTCCTGCGGAAGGCGAGCGGGCAGAGGGCTGCTCGCTTTTATCCTTTGTAATGCTCCAGTTCAGTCCCGCTGGGGAGCCTGCCCAAATGCTCGGGGAGAATATCTGGGATCACTTCAAGCCTTTCTTTGAAAATGATGTAGTTGCAGCGCTTGGCTTGGAAAATTGCAATCTGCCGCACCGCTGCTGGAAACAAAGGATGTGGCTCTGCTCCCCTGTGATGATGCACAGCGGGGAGGAGGGACGGCAGCCCGGGTCTCCACCTGCTTTGGACCATGGAGGGGTCACAGCCTGGGCCCTTCTCTCTCCTAATTTACTGTATCTTCTTTAATATCCTCTTCAGTAGAGTGGATCCAGCCCTGATCCTGGTGCTGGGGGCGATTTGGGATGTGGCGCTGCAATCCACAAGGAACAACTTCTCAAAGTGAGGCTGGCACAAGACTTCCTGCTCTCAGCTTAGGTTAGACATTAGGAGGAAGTTTTTATGATGAGGGAGGTGAGGCCCTGGCACAGGTGCCCAGAGAAGCTGTGGCTGCCCCTGCATCCCTGGCAGTGTCCAAGGCCAAGCTGGATGGGGCTTGGAGGAGCCTGGGACAGTGGGAGCTGCCCCTGCCCATGGCAGCGGGTGGATTGGATCTTTAAGATCCCTTCCAGCCTGATCCATTCTAGAATTCCCAGACTCTTTGATACCAGGCCCTTTCCATCACTGCTGCAGCAGTGCAAAGCCTTGCCCAGGGTGCCCCATCTCCCCAGGAGCCTGTTTCGTGTCCAGGACATGCCAGGAACCAGGCTGTGATGGGATCGGGGCTGTGATGGATCTGGGCTGTGATGGATCTGGGCTGGGATGGGATCTGGGCTGTGATGGGATTGGGGCTGTGATGGAGCTGGGCTGGGATGAGATCGGGGCTGTGATGGGATTGGGGCTGGGATGGGATCGGGGCTGTGATGGGATTGGGGCTGTGATGGAGCTGGGCTGTGATAGATCTGGGCTGTGATGGGATCGGGGCTGTGATGGGAGCTGGGCTGTGTTGGGATGTGCGGGGCCGATTCGGGGCCGTCAGCAGTTCAGAAATAGCCTTTTGCCGAGCCCTGCCCGCGCATGGGCACGAGGGACCCAATTTACAGAGCACAACTCTCTATTTGTGTTCATCCATAATTGATGGAGGCAGCTTTGGCCATTAACTCCGGCGCGAGCCTAAACAAAAAATTTCATCTGCAAAGGCAAATTGGTGGAGTTCATATTCCGCGGAGCCTGGGCAGGGGGAGGAGAGGCCAGGCACCATCCCCCGAGGGGAAATTCATCCTTCCCACCCAAAGGGGTGAGAGCCTTCTGTCATCAAAGAAGTGTTACTAACGTTTGTAAGATAAGAGCTGAAAAACAAATTAATAAAAGGGGAAGAAGGGAGGGCAGAAAAGATTTGTTCCCCCCCACCCCCCCGGTATTGTTTTCAAGCCTGGGAGGAGCTGAGCCCTTGGGGGTGGCAAAGGTTCTAGGAGGAATCTGTGGAAGTAAAGCTGCTGACATTGGAATTACGTAAAGGTGATCTGGGAAGATAAACCTCGAGAAGCAAACTTTGCTTTCTTCCTCATCCCCTGGGAAAAAGGAGAGATTAGAGTAGATTTTAGGAAGAAGTTGTTCTTTGTGAGGGTGGGCAGGCCCTGGCACAGGTGCCCAGAGCAGCTGGGGCTGCCCCTGGATCCCTGGCAGTGTCCCAGGCCAGGAGCAGCGGGCGCATCTCAAACCGTGGGTGCTGCACGCCCCTCTCCTCACGGGGGCTTTGCCAGGCTGCAGGACCCTCCAGACCGCGGTGGCACCGAGGTGACCACACTCCAGCGGGGCTGCTGCATCCTGCCGGCTAAAATCCCAACAGAGTTTGAGGCGTTCTCTCTGTGTGCTGCAGTTGTGGGTTATTGTCAGAGTGCATTAATAAGGAGCTGTTAATGCATCACAGCACAGCGGTGGGTGTGGATCCCGAGGGATGGCTCTCCTCTCCTCTCCCTCCCCAGCCAGGCTCGGGGCAGAGCTCCATTAGCTCTGCGCAGCCGTTGCAGAGCTTAAAATGCACCGGAAAAGTACCACAGCACAGGGAATTCCTCATCCCACTTTTCTGCCCAAATAAACACCTGCTGGCAGACACAATTAAGGTGTGAACAGTTATAAAACTCTCAATCCTATGGTAACTTCCAACCTTTCCAGTGTTGTGGGCTGGCAGGACCAGCCTGGAGGGGAGCAATGCTCTGGAAACATTCAATTCCACGTTTGCCTCCCAGGGGCATCATGGTGGAAAAAGTGACAACCTCCTCCTGGGAAATAGCTTCATGTGGACAGAGGGCAGGGATGGACAGGATCTTGGGAATTAGGAACTGTTCCCTGGGAGGGTGGTGAGGCCCTGGCACAGGTGTCCAGAGCAGCTGTGGCTGCCCCTGGATCCCTGGCAGTGTCCCAGGCCAGGCTGGGCAGGGCTGGGAGCAGCCTGGGACAGTGGGAGGTGTCCCTGCCATGGCAGGGGTGGCACTGCTGGGCTTTGAGGTCCCTTCCAGAGCTGTGATGAATCCATGATTCCATGGAGCATCCCTGGGCCGTTCCCCCTCCTGGAGGGGCTCCTGGTGCAGCTGCCGAGCACTGGCAGAGGAGGAGGAATCTCAGCCTGGCAGGGGCTGGGGCCCTGCAGAGCCCCCGGCCGTGTCTGAGACGTGTGAGCACCATCAGACTCTGCCTCCACCATCTCCAGCAGTTCCTTCCATGGCTTTGAGCACGCCCGGGTCACCCAGGGGCTGGGAGCAGAAATGCTTTTATTAAAATGCAAATTCCCTCTGTGGGATCAGGGCATTATTGACGCTGGAATGGCCCTGCAAAGCACGCGGTGCCCTGGACTCCGTGCCACGGACCTGGGCTTGGAGGAGGCCAAACCAAGCCCCAGCCTGATGGGCTGGGAAATGCACACAGGTCACCTTGGGCTGCAGAATTCCTCTGGGAACAGAAATTAAATCTTGTGCTTGCCAAGGGGTGTAAGTGGAAGCAGGTATTTCTTAGCACTGTTGCAGGAGCTGTGTCTTCTTTTTCCTTGCCTTTCTTTTTCCAAGCATTAACCATAATAACTACCTCACATATTTAGCGAAATTGTGGTTTATTTAAGTCTTGCTGCAATTATGAGCAGTTTTAAACTCTCACATGCAAATGGTACAATTATTTTGATATCAAGTTCCATATTGTTTCAGTACTCTCCACATCAGGCTGACTTTTATGGCTCATCGTCTGATCTTCATTTTCTTGCTGCAAATTAAGACTAATCCAGTGAACAGAATGGATTTACCCTGAATTCACAATGCTTTTTCCCCCAGGACTGTCGCTTATAATGGCTACAAAGCAGGCAGGAATAACTCAAAGGGGAAGGGAAAGGAACTAGTTGAGTAAACAAAATCTGCACATTTGTGCTGCTTTCGCATTCCCAGCGCTCCACAGGAGTCTGCAGCTCCGAGGTGAGGCCGGGGCTGGTGGGGTCTGGATTTCTCTCCTCATCACCCAGCAGCGTTAACCCAGCTTTATGTTTGGATACACATTGATTTCCCAGCTCCGCTCCGAAGCCAGGGCAGCGCACGGCGCTTGGCAGGGCCTGTCCTCCCTGGCTGCCACCCTCGCTACGGCGCTGCCTCGGGGCTGGGCTCAGCTCCTTCCAACCTAAACAATTCCACGATTCCATGATAAACGAGGCCTTTGCAGGTGCCTGGGCTGGGTAAACACCGGAGATGGATCTCCTCTTCCAGGTGTCAGATACAGCAAAGTTGGCTTTGCTTTGAGCGCCTGCCCTGCTGCTCTGGCTGCTCGCAGCTCCCCAGCGCGGCTGTGCCCCTGGAGCAGCGCTGCCCACCCTGGGCACCTGCAGCTCGAGGGGCTCCTGCTGCCCACCCTGGGCACCTGCAGCTCGAGGGGCTCCTGCTGCCCACCCTGGGCACCTGCAGCTCAAGGGGCTCCTCCTGCCCACCCTGGGCACCCTGGGGACAGCCCTGTCCCGCACTGCGGGGGGCACTGGGAGTGCTGGGCACAGCTCCACCAGCGATTCCTGCCCCCATGGTGATCCCAAGGGAGAGCGGTGAGCTCAGCAGGGCAGGATTGGATTCAAGGACAAATGGTGCTCTAAGAGCACGATTCTCATGGCGCTCTGCTTAAGTGGAAGCAAAACGATGATATTTTAAGGAAGCTTTTAAATAATGCAGTGGAGCTGTGGGGGTTGAGCGTGGAGCCGCCCACAGCACCCTGGGCGAGGGGCACGGGGCGGGCAAGGGCGCGGAGCAGCCTGGCTGGGTGTCCCTGTCACCCGCGGGTGGGTGTCCCTGTCACATGTGGGTGGGTGTCCCTGTCACACACGGTAGGATGTCCCTGTCACCCGTGGGTGGACGTCCCTGTCATTCGCAGATGACTCTCCCTGTCACCCATGGGTGGCTGTCCCCGTGAGTGGCTGTCACGGCGCTGCCACTCCTGTGCCCCCAGTCGCAGGTGCCCTGTGGGGGCAGTGGCAGGGGGTGGCTGTGCCCTGCATGGGGCACTGCCCAGGCTGGTGCTGGTGGCTGGAGCGGGTCCCTGCCCCACGGCTGCTCAAACTCACCCGCTCCACCCTCCTCCCAAGCCCTTCCCTGCAGCCTGGTATTTTCCATCTAAAGGCTGCCTGACAACTTTAATCTAATGCTTAAATGGATGGAAGAGAAGCCGTCGTGCAGGAGCGCTGTAATTTAATTACTTGGGAAGTGCACAGTTTAAGACATTTAAAATGTATTATTTTAGCCTGGCTGCTTTGGTGAAATCCAATTGCAATTTTGAGCATGCTTATTTTTATTTCAGACTAACGTTACAAAATGCCTTCTGTAGAACATGTTTGTTAGAGAAATTAATTGTGTTTGAGAAAGGAAAATGCTCTGGGTGTGAGTGGGTGTGAGCCCAGAGGTCACAGCCTGGGTGACAAGTCCCTGCTGCAAGTCAGGGACGTCTCCTCTGTGCCTGGGGCTCGGTGTGTGCTCGGTGTGGTGAGGAGGGACAGCTCTGTGGAGCTGTCCCCACAGCTTCTGCTCCAGCACAGCTTCCCTGTGTTTAGCATTTGGAAAATATTCAGCAAGCCGAGCCCTGGTGGCGTTGGGCAGATGTTGATGGAAGGTCAGTGCAGGGTTTGGATGGCTCTCGCTGGCACACAGGGATTGGTGTGAGTGCTGTGGCCTGTCCCCTGTCCCAGCCCTGCTCTTCAGGGTGGCCTGGGTGATCCTCCTGCAGGAGTCAGTGTTTGGTGGGAGGCTTGGAAGGGTTTGCTCCTGAACAAACCCATTTTAGAAGTTCACGGCATCCCAGAATGGTTTGGGTTGGAAGGGGCCTTGAAGCCCATCCCACTCCACCCCCTCCCACTGCTCCTGGCGAGTCCCTGCCCCGGCAAACTGAGACTTGCTCCTCGAGGCATCCAAATGTATCAGAAATGCTCCTCAAGAGGGAAGATGGAGCAGGTTTATCCTTGATTTTGCTTACAAAATGCAGGATTGGTGTGAGAGTCTGTGCAGGGCCCCCAGCAGCTTAAATCCATGTGGATGCATCACATCTGGAGAGCCTTGGATGCGATAGATGGGATGGTGTCTGCACGGAGGGTGGAGAGGGAGCAGAGCTGGGCTGGGGCTGCTGGATCCTCTGTGTGAGCTCCTGAGAGTCACAGGAAAATGTGCCCTTTTATGTAAACAAGCTGCTTTAGAGATATTTTGGGGATGAAATCATAAAAATTTTATGGCATACCTATATTTTTCTTTTGGCATTGAATTTGCCATAAAAACCGACACAGAAAAACAGCTTCAGCTGTGCTGGCTGTGAAACTGCTGCAGCTGCTTCTCGGAGCCATCAAATCAGCCCAGAACGGTGGGGGTTGGAAGGGACCTTAAAGCCCACCCCTGCCGTGGGCAGGGACACCTCCCACTGCCCCAGGCTGCTCCAAGCCCTGTCCAACCTGGCAATTCCTTCCCAATATCCCATCTAACCCTCTTCTCCTGCCATGGGAAGCCATTCCCTCTAATCCTGTCACGCCAGGCCCCTGTTCAGCAGTACTTAAAATCTTTCAAAAATATATTTTCTCTATCAAAAAGCAGAAGACCTGCACAGTAATTAGAACATAAATTCCATTATTTTTCCCAGTGGTTTCCCTACCTCAGGCTGCTTATTTTTATAAGAATTCCTGCAAATAGCTTTTACCTAAATATTGTTGAAAGGATCAATTTTCCCCCCAGAGTGAAGTCTCCCCTTCCTGCGCTGTCCCTGCCGAGGATGCTCCCGGATGCGATGGGATGGAAATGCCTAGGGCTGTGCTGAGAGCCCAGAGTTATCGTGGGACTGCTCAGATTCCTTCCCCATTTCAGTCTCAGCACTGTGCTGGAATCAGCCCCTCTTGCCTGTGGAGAAAGTACTGATTCTCCGGTTCCGACTTACCCACTTCAGCTTAGGGACTGATGCTGTCCAAGGTCGGTCAGGGGCTGGGGAAGGAACACCCTTGAGAGGCTTTCCCTGGATTTGTGTTGCCTCCTTGAGTGTGAGGGGGAACTGAAAGGAGGGAAAATGGCATTTGTATTTGTGGGGTTTGTTGTTGGCTGTGCACCCCACGCACAGGTATGACTTGGAAACTGATTTCCGAATGGTGGGATGGATGGATGGATGGATGGATGGATGGATGGATGGATGGATGGATGGAGGGATGGATGGATGGATGGATGGA
>VZRL01002933.1:69381-89355 GCA_013397895.1 Origma solitaria | reverse complement strand
GGATGGATGGGTGGATGGAGGGATGGATGGATGGATGGATGGATGGATGATGGATGGAGGGATGGATGGATGGATGATGGATGGATGGATGGAGGGATGGATGGGTGGATGGGTGGATGGATGATGGATGGATGGATGGAGGGATGGATGGATGGATGGATGGAGGGATGATAAATGGATGGATGATAAATGGATGGATGGATGGGTGGATGATGGATGGTCAGTGGGACAGGACATGTCCCAGGGCTGCTGGCTCTGTGTCCATCCCCCAGCATCACCACAGGGCTGGGGATCACCGTGGGATGATGGGGAGCTGTGGATGATGCCTCGCACAGATGGGATGGAGCTCTCCCTGTTCCTCTCATTTCTGGCAAGAACTTGATTCCATCAAGGTTTTGTGCATGGATAAGGTAATTCCCTCAGACATTTGAAATGCTGCACTTTAGAAGCCTCGCTGCAGAATGACAAAGAGTTTTTCTTCTGCTGCTGGGGTCCAACGGTGACGAGGCGCGGCGGGGGCAGCGCCGTGGGCTGTGCTCGGGGCTGTGGCGCTGGGATGGGGCCCTCCAGCAGGAGCTGTTCCCCTGGGAACGCCGCTGCCGGCGCTGCCCCCGCCCCGGCATCCCCACCTGTGACCCCGCAGCTGTTGCAGCTGTGGGTGAGGGGCTGCGGGGGCAGGGGGCCCAGGTGGGCGATGGCTCCGGGTGGGCTCGGGCTGGCCGCGGGCTCGGGGCACCCGGCACGGCTGCGCCTGGCTACGGCCCATCTCCCCTGCCTTATCTACATTTTAATGCGTCATCTGCAACTTCTGTGAGGATGCAGCCAAGAAAAACGCTGGGGAATTTCAGCTGAGGCGACCACCTACGCAGCCGGTGGCCCTACGAGTACGGGAGAGGAGTTGGAAAGTGAGAAGGGAGCCAGGAATGGGGGCTGGACGCCCTTCAGGCACCTGCTCGTCCCCTGAGCCATCCGTGCCCAGCCTGGCTGCCCCTCCTGCCCCAGCTGGGTTCCCTCTGCCCAGAAAACACCTCCTGCCTTGCCCACTGCCCCTCCTCAGCCCATCAGCGCTGCCCTGTTCTGTCTCCGCAGTTATTCCATGAGTAGCAGCTTTCTTTCCTATTTTGTATCACTGACCCAGTCCTGAGCATCTCTGCTCCGTGCTGCAGGACCTGCACGGCAGGGGAGATGCTCAGAAGGGCACCTGGGACTGTGCCATGGACTGGAAGTGTTCCAGGCCGGTTTGGACAGGGCTTGGAGCAACCTGCTCCAGTGGAAGGCATCCCTGCCCATGGCAGGGGTGGGATGGGATAATCTGTAAGGTCTCTCCCACCCAAACCATTCTGGGATTCTGTGATTCATCTTCTACTGTGAGACAGCAGCAAGGCAGCTTTGCTCCAGGAGCACCTTCAGGGCGCTGCTGCCGAAGCACATGATCCAAATCCAATTCTCTTTTATTTCTGTAACAGGTAGGAGATCACAAAGCAGTTTGCAGAGCAGCGAACACGAGCACAGTCACAGAGCGCAGGTGTCAGATTGAATGCCAGAGCAAAGTGAAGGATGCACGTGCTCAAGCAAGGGAATAAATCTGTGTTTTCAGCTTGCACAAGTCGGGCCACCTACGCTGGTCCAGCTGCTGCAGCTTTGCATGTTTATCTGTGCTTCTCATCATTTAAATAGAGGTAAAAAAATCCTGAGATTTGATGCTTTGTATAAATATCAGAACTTCCTCAAGCCAGGAGCATTTGGACACTGCTCTCAGGCACAGGGTGTGATTGTTGGGGTGTCTGTGCAGGGCCAGGAGCTGCACTGGGTGACTCTCGGGGGTCCCTTCCAGCCCAGGATATTCTGTCATTTGATCCTCTGTCTTTGCTGCAGCTTCATGACCTGATGCTGTCCTGACTTCTGTCCTCACAAGGAGCCTTTGCTGGGATGTGGCACCTGCTCTGAGCACCCCAAGGGCCCAGGGCCACGGGCTGCTGGGCACGGGGACAGCCTGGCACTGCGGGGACAGCCTGGCACTGCGGGGACAGCCTGGCACCATGGGGACAGCCTGGCACTGCGGGGGTGAGGTGGCACTGTGGGGACAGCCTGGCACTGGGGGAACAAGGTGGCACTGCGGGGACACCCTGGCACTGTGGGGACGAGGTGGCACTGAGGGGATCAGGTGGCACTGCAGGGACACTCTGGCACTGCGGGGACACCCTGCCACTGTGGGGACAGCCTGGCACTGTGGGGACACCCTGGCACTGTGAGCACAGCTGGGCTGTCTCCCGTGGGTGGCACGGAGCAGTTTGGGTGGTGTTAGGGTGACACGGATTCCATGTAGAGCAGGGACAGTTTCCGAGCGACAAGCAGGCCGGTGCTGTGCTGGAGCAAGGCCAGCAGCTCGGCAGGGACAGCAGCTCGGCAGGGACAGCAGCTCGGCAGGGTTCGGTCGAACCCACTCTTTTTGTTTGGCATTATTGCCAGTTTAACCCCATCCTCCCCGCACTGCTTCCCCGGCGGTGCCCGGTTCCTGGCATCCCCCAGAGCAGCGGAGGGCTGTGACTTGTCCCCGCCGGGCCGTGTGGCTGTCGCAGGGCACTGGGAGCCCCTCGCTGTCCCCTCGGGGAGGTGCAGAGGGCTCGGTGCTGGGCTCCGCAGCGCTGCGATGAGCGCGGTGCCGGCGGTCACTGCTGCGAGCCGCTGCGCTGTGCTGGAGGGTTCTGTTCCCGAAATGAGGGACAGAAAGCATTATTTGCCTCTCCTCCCACCCGCGGCATTCAGAGCCAGCCTGCCCCCGAGCCTGGCCGAGGGACAGCTCCTGATCGCCTGGCAGGGCTTGCGGAGCCGGGGCGGCCAAAAAACCCAGCCCCGAGAGCAGGAAAGCGCCCAAGGTAATTAACGGCGACAATTAGCGCCTCCGTGGGGCCTCGCCGCCGTTCCCTGCGAGCCCGAGCCCGATGGATGGTGACAAAGGCATGGACACGAGGTGTCGGGACGGGCGGAGCCCTTCCAGGACCTGCGAGGGGCTGGTGAAAAAGAGAGAACAACTTTTTAACACAGGCAGACGGTGACAGGACACGGGGGAACAGCTTTAAACGATTTAGATTAGATGTTAGGGATAAATTCCTTACTCAGAGGGTGGTGGAGCCCTGGTACAGTCTGTCCAGAGGAGCTGGCAGTGTCCCAGGCCAGGCTGGACACGGCTTGGAGCAGCCTGGCACAGTGGGAGGTGTCCCTGCCATGGCAGGGGTGGCACTGATGGGCTTTAATGTCCCTCCAGACCAAACCATTCTGGGATTCTGTTATTTTCCCCTGCAGGAGCCAGGGATGGGGTTGGGGTCACAGCCAGGCCGGGTATCGCTGTCCCCACTCCACAGGTGACAGGTGAGGGACACTGGATTCGCTGCAGGGGGAGAAGGGTCTCTGCTTTCATCAGGATTTTGGTGTCTCTTGAAACAGCCTCTATTTTTCAGGGAATAAATTACATATTTTATTCATTTTCTGCACAGAAAGGAGCGGTTCTGGAGCCCTGATGGGGATGTTTCTAAGCAACGTTGTTTTCCCACCACCAGCGTCAGGAACAGTGACTTTTTTTACTTTTTTTCCCCATATTTTTGTAGCAATAAGACAAACTCACTGTGGTTTATGTCAGGAAAACCGTGCCATGATTTCCCCAGTTTGACTGTATCCCCCCACCCCCGAGGGGCTGTGTGAGGGGTCCCCTGGGGGTCACCTGTCCCCGGGGCTGCTGCTGTGGGACCGTCCCTCGGGTTTGTATTTTGGCAGAGTTCGGCTCCTGTGGGCATAACCATGGACACAGGGCAATGAAACCAAGCTCAGAACAAGCCAAAAGCAGCTTTATCTGAATTCTGTGGAGCTCTCCCCAGCCTGGTGATTCTTCTGTGGGTGTGGACTAGAAAATGTTTTAGTCATTGTATGTGTTATTGCAGAGATTTTATTTAAAACTTCAGTTTTTCCATCGGGGAAAAAAAAATCTCCCCTTCTCTGTCTCATGTCTGATAGACAGAGAGAGAGATGGGTGAATTAAGAATGGATGGAGAGGTGGATGGACAGACAGATCCCTGGCTGGATGGATGTGTGGATAAACAGCCAGGCAGACAGGAGGGTTATCCTGATCCCTCCCGGCTGGGAATACTGCAAGGAGGGGAAGGTTTGGGCTGATTTGGGGGGCGTTAATGGAAGGGAGCAAACCCAAACTGTCCCTGCTCCAGACAGTGAAGGGCAGCAGACCCCACCTGGGTGAAGGCAGTGTGCTGTGATTGCTGTCCTGAAGGACAGAGAGCCGCTGTAGTTAACGAGGTAATTAATTAGCACAGGTGTCTGAGGCCATCGCTCCCTGCCGGGGAGGGGTGGGCTTGGCTGTGTCCCGCGGGGTCTGTGCTGCCCTCCCAGCTCCGGAGGTGTCTGCTGCTGCTGCTGCTGCTGCTGTGCAGGGCGAGCAGGGCAGGGCTTCCTAGAGAGAATTGCAATTCCCCATCCGTTTTGAAGGGCAAGGGCTTTGTGCTGTGCCTGGGCGGGTGCTGCTCCTGCCAGGGGGGCTGGGGTGTGGTTGGGAGCGTGGGGTGGCTCTGCAGGGACAGGGACAGGGACAGCCCCTGCCCGGGGTCACTGGGGGATCTGGGGGTGTGTTTGGGAGGATGGGCTGGCTCGACAGGGACAGGGACAGCCCCTGCCCGGGGTCACTGGGGGAGCTGGGGCTGCCCCCGGCAGAGCTCTCCCTTCCCCGATGGGCTCTCCCTACTTCCCTTGCTCCAGGGTTAATTACAAGTGAATAATTACAGTTGTTTTCTGCCCTGTGCCACACGGCAGGAGTGGCACTGTCTCCTGTGGCTCGGGACACAGCTCTGCTGTCCGTGTGGCCTCAGCAGCGGGCGGTCACAGAAATGTCACCACCTTGGGTTTTGCTCTGCCAAATCCTCTCTCTGTGTGCCAGAGCTGAGCCCTGTCCTCCCCACAGCCTCTGCTCTCCAGTTCTCCTTTCTCCGGCTCCCCAGGATCCCTGTGCCTGCTCCCCTGGGAGCTCTCTGCTCCGGGCTCATCCCACATCTGTATGTACATATATAAATTACAGATTCCTTCAGCTCCCGTTCAGCTCTGGCTGCACAGTCAGCACTTACCCTTCCCGGGGAATAATTCAGCTCTGAGTTCCCATAAAAACCATGAAGGCAGCATGGGGTGAGCAAAGAGACAAAAACAGGACTGGGAAATTTCCATGTCTTCCACGATTCCTCGCTGCTGCCCTGTGCTGAAGGAGGTTCAGGCTGGGGCTGGGCTGGGCACTGCTGGTTTAAGGCAGGATTCCGTGCAGCATCCACTTCCCAGCAGCGAGGGTGGGGAAACTCAGTCCCAGGGGATTTTTCCTGGGCCCCGTGGGAAGATTAGATTGTGTGTAGTGTTAATTTTAGTTGAAAGAGTCTTGAAAACCTGTGCTATTTCCCCCCGCCCTTTTGCTGTCAGGTTTTATCCCAGATACCTCTGTACTGCTGCAGGACATGTGAGTGCTGCCTTTTGCCTTTGTGTCACTTCTTGCCTGCCTGATGTTGAGCCAAAGGGCTCTTGAAGGCAAAAATTGTCACCTTGACCTTTGTGTGCGTGTTGTACCTAGTTCTTCAGACACAGAACAGGCTCTCCTCTCCGAGCACTCCCAGCTGGATACACCTCTGCAGGATTTTCCTTGGTTCTGCCCATCATTTACTTGCATTAACAAGCAAAATGAGGGGTTTTCCCCCAGATTTGAGGAGCTGGTGTGTCTGCAGGGCCGGATCTGGGCTGTGCCTCCCTGTCCTGCACTGAGTGGTGTCAGCCCCTGAGCCCATTGCATTTAACAAAACCATTAACTCGGGCTTATTCAGCTCTGCAGCAGAACCAAAGTGACTCTTGCAAGCAGCATTTCTTCCATGTTTGGAGGATTCGGTGCCGCGGGGGTTTGGGGCACGGTTTGTCTCTGAGGTGAGCTGTGGGGAGCCAGGTGTGCTCCATGAGGAGCTGTGTCTGCTGGGAGGGAGGGAATGGGAATGAATCTCAGAGGCGAAGGGAATCGGAGCCTGGGGGCCGCAGGGTGTGAGAGCTGTCCCCTGGCCGCAGGGTGTGATTGCTGCTGCCCAGGCAGGGCTGTTCCCTGGCCGAGGGCTGGGAAGGGCTGGCAGCAGCTGAGCAGAGTTTTCCAGGTCTCTGCAGCTGCAAGAGCCCTTTGGCTGCGGAGCTGATGCCCGGCGGGGACAGTGCCTGCCAGGCCACCAGGCAAAACCTGAGCTCATCCGGGAAAATCCTGTGCTCGCTGGGGACGGAGGGTGATGGGGGAGGATGAGGAAGGAGCAGGCACAGATGTGGTGAGGGAAGCAAGGCTGTGATTTCCTTGGGGCTGACCCGCTCTGTGGCACAGGGTGGGTGACCAGCGCTGTGGCTGTGCCACCCAGGGAGTCCTGTCGGGCAGCAAGGTGCCATGCCCGACCCTGGATCTGGGGGCTGTGCTGACAGCTCCTTGCCAGTCTTTTCCCTGCCAGGGGCACGTGGCTGGGTCTGGCAGCAGCTCCCGGTGATGCTGCCTCTGCCCCGCGCCCGCCAGGATCCCTCGGAGCCGAGTGCCCGCGCTTGGAAAAGCCTAGTCAAGGGAAATGTCAGCGCTGCCCCGCGCTGTTGTGGTGGCTCGGGGTATTTTTAACAACATCCCGGGGCTCCAGGCTGTGTTTGCCGTGATTCAGAGCTCGCTCCGTGCTCGCCAACCCGGCACAATCTGGTGCTGCTGCGGGGACGTGGTGCCAGCCCAGGCTCCCGCTGTGCGGGGAAATGTCACCCTCGGATGGTGCCAGGAAGGCAGGGCCCAGTTAAACCCGCCTGCAGAGCTGGGCTCTCGGGGGCTGAGGTCTCCACATCTTTCGCTGTCCCTGCTCAGTGCCACACGCCAGGGCAGGACAGCACGGGCGCTCGGCTCACCTGTCCCCAGGCTCCTCCCTGGAGAAGGAGACTGGAAAGTGTTGAAGTTAAGCTTCAGATACATCTTAGCCCTGCAAACAGCAGAAAGGCTGAGGTGTCCCTTCTCTCCACAAAATAAGCCAGTGCCCCGTGGCTTTCACGTGCTGAGGTGACTGTCAGTGTCCTGCCTTGGAGGTTTTGGTGACCTGGGTGACCTCAGTGAGGTTTGTACAGCTCCACTGTGGGCACTGAGAGGGGCTGCACATGCTCTTCCCCAAAACCTCTCCTTTCTGCCCATCCCATCCGATCCCATCCGATCCCATCCCATGGATCCCATCCCATCCCATCCCCTGTGAGGCCTCTCCGGTGGCCAGGCTTGGCTCTGCTGTAGCCCAGTTTGGGCACCATGTCTGTGTGGTGCTGTTTTGCTTTGGACTCTGCCTTTAGGAGAACTCGGAGATGTTCAGGTACTGAGCACCTTCAGGCTTTGCTTGTGGTGCAAGTTTGGGGACAAAGGCAAGGAAAAGGAGGCAGCTCTAGCCTGGGAGGCAGGAGCTGTGTGAGGGGGACCAGGGTGGCTGCAGGGCCAGGGCACAGCCGCAGATAAACTCTGGGTGCTCTCTGTGTGCCGGGGCCGGTGATTTGTGGGAGCAGAGCCATTGCTCCACATCTGCAAGAAGCTAAGGGAGTCTCAGCAGGAGAGGCATGATCGCTGTGCTAATGAAAAACCAGGAAAGGATGGATCAGAGCTGACTCTCAATCAGCTGCTGTGGCCAGGCACAGTGATCCTGAGAGACCAGAGGCTCCTGCTTTGTGCTCCCTAATGGCTACTCCATCCCCTGGCTGCACTGACTTCCAGTGGGGATTTTCCTTCTGGCAGGGAGATTGAATAGCGCCAGGACGAACCCCTGGGAGATGTGGCAGCATTTGGGAGGCAGAGCTGGGGCTCAGGGGTGGAATGAAGCCCCCGGGACTTGAGCAGCACCAGAAGGGTCTGCTGGCCCGGCTCTGGGCTGGTGGGATTTGGGGACAGCCCCTGGTGGTGCTCAGGGCTGTCTGGGGAGGGGGCACCCACTGGCGAGTGCTGAGCAGGGACAGGTGACCAGAGCTGGGGTTTGCTCCCCTCGCCACTCCCCTCACCATCCCTCAGGGGTCCGTGGGGGCTGCTGCCGGTTCAGCCGCAGGGTCTGAGCTGGTTCATTGTCTCCGAGTCTGGAATTAGTGCAGCGAACGCGCAGAAAGCTTTCAGTGCCCCGTTACTTGGAGACAGCCCATTGATTTTACTCGGCAGTTGTGCAGCTCCAGGCACGCGTGTGTGTGTGTGTGTCTGATATATCTCCATGTGCATCCACCTGGAAGCTGCAAAAGAGCTGTAGATGGATCTGTACAGCAGTATTTTCTTGGTGGGTTTTTGTGGTTTTGTGAGGTTTTGTTGGATTGTTTCCTCTGTTTCGGGAGGCAGGGGAGAAGCAGCTCTTGAATGAGAGATTGCAGAGCGCTGGTGCTGTGCTGGAGGAGCCAGGGCTGGGCTCCCTGAGCTGAGGAGCAGCTGAGAGCTCCAGCACAGCACTGTGCTGGGGCCAGGAGCCCCAGTGTGACCAGCTCAGAGCTGCTGGTGCAGCTCCCTGTGCTGCTGGGGCCTCTCTGCTGTTCTGGACCGTGGGGCCGGGGGCCGAGAGCCCCCGGGGATGCTCCAGACTGGACTGTGGGCTCAGGAATCCTCCTGCCCAGCAGCCTCCCCTCCTTTTGCAGGAGGGATCTTGCCCTGCAGGGATTTGGCATTTCCAGCGTCAGTTTGCCAAATATCTGGGTCAGGTGTGCGCTGAGCAAATGGCAGAGCTCTGGAAATCCAAACACAACATTTCTGCCCGGATTTGTTGGCTGAGCAGACTTTTCACAGAGCTGGGTGTTGCTCCCTGGGGCAAATCTGGGTGTGTTTTACCCCAAAAAAGCCCCTGGAGTGGGGAGGGACAAGTCCTGGCGTGGCTTTGTGACACAGGGGAGCTGTGGGGAGGGACAGGACCATCATTGGGGTCTGGGCTGAGACCCGGGACAAGCTCCACTGCCGGGGGGTGGTGAATGCTATAAATTCAGGGAAACACCCCAGGGATTCAGCCCTACTGGGTCCATCCATACACATTTATATAGGTGTATGTAAAGGGTGTATGGAGAGCATCTGTATTTGCATGTAGATACTGGGTATAGGTGTGTCTATAATGGGTGTAAAAATGGGTTTAAATAAAGGGTATGACCATGAACATAAAGATTTAAAGGTTATATGTGTGTATATATAAAAAGGGGGGAAAAAAAGGGTATGTCCATTAATATTTAGATTTAAAGGTTATATGTGTGCGTATATAAAAGATTACATATAAGGATATGTATATGCACATAGCTAAAGGGTATATATAAAGCATATATGTGTATATATAAAGGGTGTATGTGTAGATTTATATTTATGTGGAGAGACGAGTTCATGGCTGAGCCGTGACTTTGAAAAGCAAAGATCAGGTCAGTGAGAAAGAGGATTTAAAACGCCCTCTCCTTTAAAATAATGGGAAGCTGTTTGGGAATGAGCCCTTGATTCCAAGGAGTGCCATGGGGTGGGTGGGCTGCGTCCCGAGGAATGCAGAAATCCCAACCCCATGGATCTGCAGTGCTGCAGCTCCAGTGCAGCCCCCAGGCAGCTGCTGGGGCTCTGCCTTTGAACTTCCCGAGGGTTCCAGTCCTGCTGGGGAGGATGGGCATGGTTTGTGCTGGCCTGGGTTCGGTGGGCTGCGTCCAGCTGTGCTTGTGCTCAAAAGGCCAGAAAAAAAAGAAAAAGGAAAAAAAAGGAAGGAAAAATAGAAAAGGAATAAAGAAGAAAAAATAGAACAGAAAAAAAAATGAGGTCAGTGCCTGCCCCAGCTGTGTGGTGAGCCTGGGGGCTCGTTGGGCTGGAGATGCAGCTGCAGCTTTTCAAACAGTCCTGCAGGTCAGGTTCCTGTGTCTCCCAACATCTTTCATTCCCAGCAGCAGCACTAAATTTGGGGTGCAGCAGTGCCATCAGGGGTCCTGGAGGGGTGGCAGGATGGGCAGTCCTGCCCCAAGGTCTGGCTGGTGTTGTGCTGGTCCTCCCCTGGGGATGCTGCAGTGGGAAATTGTGCCACAGAAATGAAAGCTTGAAACGGCCAGGAAATCCAGTGAGGTGAAATGGGACGAGCTGAAGCACAGGGAACAGCCCGGGGTGTTCTGTCCAACGCCTTGCCTGACCCTGCCCAGGGCCAGCAGGGCTTTTTCTTGTGTTTTATTTGGCTTCAAATAACTCACCAGGAGCTGCAGAAGTGCAGGGACTGTTGCAGGTGCTCTGCAGCGAAAGGCAGAGGGATGGTCAGTAATTTATACCTTGATCCTGCCCCATGGCAGGGCAGAACGGATGAGCTTTTAGGTCCCTTCCCACCCAGACCGTTCTGGGATTCTGTGACAGTGCAGAGAGTGTTTGTGCCTCATTTGTGGCACCCCAGGTGATGTTGGGGGTGAGGCACAGCTGAGTGTGTTTGGGTTTATTCCCAGCCCAGGAGCACTCGGGGAGGAGGAGGATGGCAGCACATCCACCCTGCCCCAGCCTGGGTGCCCACACCCCCTGGGGAAGAGCTGCCCCTTTGGGAGGAAAACACAGGATTTGGACAACAGCAGTGACTTGTCTTCTGCAGCTGCTGCTTTCCCATGGGGTGGAGTTGTGTGTCCCTTGAAGGCTGAACTGCATTTTCTAATTATTTTCTTTTCCTTCCAGGAACCTTGGGAAGTCCGGGCTGAGAGTGTCGTGCCTCGGGTTGGGTGAGTACCTGTGGCCCCAGCACAGCGCTCCGGGGAGCTGTGTGAGGCTCGGTGGTGTAAAACCCTTCCATGTGCCCGTTCCTGGGGAGGGCAGCTGCAGGGAGCCCAGGCCAGCTGTCCCCAGGAGTGCCAGGCCAGCCTGGGGACAGCTCTTCGTTTCATCCCCGTGCCTCGTTCTCTCCGCTCCGCGCCGATTGCGGAACGCCTTATCAATATTTGATCCGCTGGCTTTTCTCAGAAGGGCATCGGCAGCCGTGGCAGCGCTGGCCTGCGGCGCCCGCGCTGCTCAGCTCTGTGCCGCGTGGAGAGCTCCTGATGGCTTTACTCACCCGCGTAATGCTCTGATGGCAGCTCAGCCGCACGCCTTACGGTGCCTGAACCGCAGATATTTGTACTTTGGGATGGAAACCCGCGCCGTAGGGAGGAGGAGGAGGAGGAGGCTGTGTCCTGGCTGAGATCTCCATCCCGCCATGCCAGGCTGGGCGTCAGGAGCGCGAGGCCCCAGGGAAGGATGCTCTGCTCTGCCAGAGCCCCTCCAGCCCCGGGCTAAGGGCGCTCCTTGTTCTGGGGGGTCAGCTGGAGGCACCAGTTTGGGCTGCTCAAAGAATCACTGAGTAAATTGATATTAAACCCAGGTTTAATATCAATTTATAAAATCATTGCGTTTGATGGCGCAGTTAATTTTATTGCGATACAGACAGAGCCCGTGGAGGAAACTCAGGGTAGAATCAGTGTTGAAGAGGATGCTGCCCACACAAGGACAGGGATACAGAGGGGAAGGACCTCCTGTTGAGTGCTGGGGCTCAGAGCAGCCCCAGGGCCAAACTCAGCCCCAGACCCGAGCAGCGCTTCAGGTCTGAAGGATTTAGCAATGCTTAATCAACGCAACAATGGCAGTGCTTAATCAGTTGACTAATTTAACATTTATAAAGTGACTCAATAGGATTTGCTATAAGCACAACAGTAGCTTAATTATGAATCTAAGCTAATTATGAATCTAAGATGGCAACGTTCATGCTGCGCTTACTCAGAGTATTTAAACCAATTCATGTACACACAGATCTGAGGAGTCTGTACCAAACTGTAATCCTGTGAAGCAGTCCAGGGAAACACTGCTGTCTATAGACTCACAACCTATGGGATGCTTGGCTTTAGTCATCAGGAAATTTCCATCCTGGGTGCAATTCGGGTTGGTAGTTACTGGAATTTTCCTTGAGAAGTCCAAGAACAGTAATATTCTTTAATAATAATATTATTATTAGGTCACAGCAACCTGGTCCAGTGGAAGGTGTCCCTGCCCCAGACAGGGGCTGGAATGCGATGAGCTTTAAGGTCCTTCCGACCCAAACCATTCCAGGGTTCTGTGATTATTCTGCTCAGGCTGTTCAGACAGAACAATAAGGTCTTGGGGCTGTTTGTTGTAAATCAGGATCTTGTTAGAGCACAGAAGTTCTGGAGCAGAGAGTTTGGGATGAGTTCGGGGGGGTCACCTGCCCAGGTGCCTTCGATGGAGGCTGAGCACCCCTGGGATGTGAGTGTGGGTGAGCAGGTGAGGAGTGGGCTCTGCCTCCTGCGGGGCTGTGGGACCCTTCCAGCCCCGGCCCTGCCCGCGCTGGCTGCTCGCAGGGCAGGTGTTCGCTCACCTTTCCAGCGTGCTTTGGGTCTGACTGAAACTGGAGTGAATCGTGAAAGTCACGCTGTGCCACCAGGCAGAGAAACACAGCCCCTTCTGCCAAGAGCTCTTCTGGTTAAAATAGCCCCAGCCCTGGGAAGGACTCGTTTTCTCTGTGCAGAGGTTTTATTTATCAGCCTCACAGCTTCCCCAAGTGCTGCTGTTGTGGTGGAGGAGAAACGCCACGGGAAGGAAGTAGCAGCAGGAAAAGAGAAAAACAGTTTTGCAGAGCTTTTCTTTGATTTCGAGCGGGTGGAACTGCAGCAGCATCTAAATATACTGAGCCTTTGTGAGTGCAGCTGTGCAGGGCTGGGGGCTGGGGAGGCTGCTGGGCACCTCCTGCTGCTCCAGCACCGCGAGCCCTGCCCTGCATGCAGGGAGAGGGGAGAGGAGAGCCTGAAATCCCAAAATTCTCTGGGATGTGCAGGAATTCCTCCTGCAGCACAGCACCTTTTGTTTGGGATGATTGTTTTGGGTTGGAAGGACCTTAAAGCTCATGCTGTTCTCTCCCTGCCATGGCAGGGACACCTCACACTGTCCCAGGCTGCTCCCAGCCCTGTCCAGCCTGGCCTGGGACACTGCCAGGGATCCAGGGGCAGCCACAGCTGCTCTGGGCACCTGTGCCAGGGCCTGCCCACCCTCCCAGGGAGGAATTTCTCCCCAGTATCTGATCTAAATCTCCTCTCTCTCAGTTTAAAACCATCCCCCTTGTTCCACCCCTCCTGCTGCAGATCCATCAGGTGTCTGCTTCGAGTGCTGGCTTGGGTGACTTTCCTGAATGGCTTCTGTGTTGCAGTTCCCCAAAAGATAAATGTGTTTCCCCGAGTTCTCTGCAGCATGAAAATCTAATTTAAGGCCCACTAAAGTTTCTGAAGGCTCAGCAGTCTTCCTCAAAAGCCTTGCAAAATCTCAGCAAGGTGGGAGTGCGCTTCACCCTGCAGGATGAAAAGGTGGAGGAAAATGGAAGTGGGGCAGAAATCAAAGGTGGGCAGGGCTGAGGCAGCGGGGACCCTTTAATGACATCCTGCTCCTCCCGGCTCAGGTGTTAATGAGCACCTCACGTGTTAATGAGCACCTCTGCTGGGTCCTGCTCGTGCTGCCAGATGTGAGGCCTGAGGATAGAGGTGCTGACAGTGTTTGCCAGGCAGAGATATTGGGAAAGGGCACAGAGCCCCATGGAGCAGTGGCTGAGTGTCACTCCTGGGGAGCTGAGCCCCTCGGAGCAGCGGCTGAGCATCATCCCTGGGTTCCTGGAGCCCCCGCTGCAGCCAGGACTGCTCAGCCAGGCTGAAGTGCCCTGGGACGGCTCCTGCAGGATCCCAGAGCTGAGCCTTGCTCCTGCTGGGCTGAGCTCCCCTCCTGCTCCGGGCGAGTTACCTCGAGGTGAGCGTTTCATGGAGGGCTGTGCACAGCCTGGCCCTGGGCTGGGGTGAGGCTCTTTCCTTGGTGCTGGATCCAAAATGTGCTTGTGATTCCAGGGAAAAACAAGGTGCTGCTTTGCACGTGTTCAGCTCAGGGCAAATCCTGCCTGTAGATTGCTGTGGATTTTGGGAGAGTGTCGAGGCAGCCTCGAGCGAGGTGACGAGCCCTGACTGCAAGGACGTGAGCAGGACAAACGCAGCCGTCCCCAATCCCAGTCCCATTTTTGAAAGCACAGGAGAAGCCTTCCCAGCCAGCCATTCCTGCAGCTGCTGTCAGCATACCCTGAGCTCGCAGCGGCTACAGAAATCGGTGTTTGTGAGCCCACAGGGTCAGGTGCTGCTCTGGCCCTTGGCCCTGGCTCTGGGAAGGGTTTAGCCCAGGCAGCCGTGGCTCCCCACGCACAGAGCTCCTGCGGCTCTGTCCCTCCGGAGCAGGGCAGGGTCACACGGTGCTGGCAGCGGGACAGGCGGTGGGGCTCAGCCAGGAGCCCTGTCCCCTGCAGAGGTGACACTGCTGCTGGCAGTGGCCCTGCCCAGGGTGGGCTTTGCCTTGGCACTGTGTGTCACACCCTGCTGGGCTCAGAGTGAGGGAAACGGAGCCAAACCTGGGCTTAAAGCAGAAATTCCTCCTGGAGGTGAGGATGTCCAGCTGGAAAACTGTTTTCCAAGGCCAAAGGGACTGAGGTGATGGGCAAGGGGCACGAGTGGGAGGTGTGCCTGCCCTGAGTCCTGGGGCTGGGGGATGCCTTTACAAACCCTGAGCTGGGATGGGCGAGAGAAAGACGGGGATTTGGAAAGGGGAAAGGAGCAATTAAAAAAATATGTTTTTCTCCAGTATATTTTTCTTCCAGAATGGGTGTGTTGGCTGAGGTTGTGAATCATCCTTGGCTGTTGTTTGAAATGCCAAATGCGCCTTGTGCTTTTTTTGCCTTTTTTATCATTTCCCAGGGGAGTCGAGCAGCCGTGGCACACTGTGCCGCTGTGGGTGCCTTCCCTGGGCCAGAGCCGCTCCCTGCCCCAGCCACACCTGATCCTTTCCAGATCACCTTGCTGAGCCAAAACTCGCCTCCCTGCCTGGTTTTTCCAAAGATCATGGGAAAAAAGACCCCTTGCATTCCCCATCCATGTGCTCCCTGTCCCCAGCCCCTCTTGTCCCCAGCCGCGCTCTGGGAGCACAGGATGGACACAGGTGGATCTTGGGCATGGATATTCAGGCCCACAGGTATTTATTGCTTGCATTTAAAGAGATTGAAAGAGCTTGAAGGTGCTTTAAGGTAATTCTCCCTCGTGGGCTCTCCGGCTGCTCTCCCTGTGCCCACAGCCCTGCGCATGTTGTCACTCAGTGGGACACGGTTTGTGTCAGAAGGTGAATTCCAGAGAGGATGTGCACTCCAGGGTGAGGATAAATAATCCCCTTCCTTCTCACCTGTGCACCTGTGCGCTGCTTATAAAAAGAAAATCACTGTGAGATAAACAGTCTCAACCCATTTTTTGGTACAAACACGTTTTAATGTATTCCTGTAAAAATAACACCTCCAAAGCTTTAACATGGAAATCAGACTTCATTTGGTTATTTTTTTAATCTGCATGAAGAAGCTTAAAGATAAAATGAAAACAGGTTTCAGTTTTATCTTTGTTGTGCAGGACCAGAGCATTAAAACTCCAATAATAAGAGAAAATTCCTCTCCCGAGGTCTGTAGCCAGCAAGGTGTAGCAGGGTAGCTCCTGCCCCATTATTGTCCTTATAGAGCAGAGGAAAATATAGAAGTAGCTAGAAATGTCTGCTCTTTGCTCATTTATTTAATTCCCATTTCATCTCTGATCTGTGGCAAACTTGGCTTTTCCAGCTTGGGTTGTTCTGCAGGAAATCAGGAGCTTCGGTTTGAACTCACACTTCGTGCATCTTTAAATAGCTTTATTTGCACTCAAAGCAACCTGATGTATTAAAAAATTCCGACTGACCTTTTTTTGAGGGAAAGAGAGCAAGATCCTCCTGCCAGAGCTGATGAGTGTGACTGCGCTCTGAGCAGGGCTGATCAAAGCTCCCGAGCAGGCGCTGCCTCTGCTCCGGGTTCGTGTCCCGGCACTGAGGGACCCCAGCCCCCTTTGATGAGGGGCTGGGAGCCTCTTTTGCATCTTTTCAAGTGTGGCAGGGAGGGAAGATGGAATTTCTGCCCTTTGCAGCACCAGCGCTCGGCCCCTCGCTGGCACCGCTGTCCCTGTGCTGTCCCAGCCCCGATTCACACTCTGGGCTGGGCTGGGAGGGACAGTGCCACCCCTGCCCTGGCAGGGACACCTTCCCCTGCCCCAGGCTGCTCCGGCCCTACCAGCCTGGCCTGGGACACTGCCAGCGATCCAGGGGAAATTCACTGCATTTTCCAGCCTGGAGCCTGAGCCCCTCTGCTCTCCCTACAGCGTCCGTCCGTAAGTCTGAACTTTTGGGTTTGGAGAGAGCCACGTGAGCTCTGACCCACGCATTCAGTGAGTGGCATCTGATTTTCTGTGGAGCTCCTGGGGAGGCTGAGGAGAGGCTGTGCTGGGGATGGAAGTGCTGGCACACTGGCACAGCCCTGGCAGCGCTGGCACAGCCCTGGCACAGCCCTGGCACAGCCCTGGCAGCCCTGGCACAGCCCTGGCACAGCCCTGGCACAGCCCTGGCACAGCGCTGCCCGTGCTGAGGTCACAGCAGCAGCAGTGTCTGAGCAGTGTCCCGTGTGGGACCTGCTGCTTCCCCAGCTCCTGCTGCCTCTGCCTCCCACCGCCTTGGGAAATGCGTATTCCCAAAATAAATACATACTTATCAAATCTAGAGATACAGGAAATAATGTTCCTGTCGGAATTCCTTGGGGTTGCACCAGCTGACCTTTAAAGGTCCCTTCCAACCATGCTATTTTATGATCCAGTTCAATCCACACACTGCTTCCACCACAGGATTTTTTTAAATTATTTTTTTTTAAAGCGATGATCATAAAGAAATAATGCCCCAAGTTTTCCTAATAATAGACCAGAGTCAGCAAGTGAGCCTAAACTGCAGCTGCTTTAGGAGGCAGCCCAGGGAAAACTCTGCCCCTGGGCTGTGCTGGCGTTGGACATTGGCTTCATGGAAAAGTTCCCCGGGAAAAGTCACTTTGGGTTGGAAATCTTTCCTGTCAGAAGAAATATTTCTCTTTTTTTCTATGTCTTTTTTTGATTCTAATTTTGACTTGCAGGATGCTAAATGCTGAACACATAGTTAAGGAGAATTCCATTCTCCAAATGACGTGGTGTGGCAGCATCACGAATATTTTCCAATTTGTCAAATTGAGGCTTTGGAAAAGGATCTCTGGTTTGCAAAGAGTTTCAGATTCCAGGACCTGGCAGTGCCCAAGGCCAGGTTGGACAGGGCATGGGACAGTGGAAGGTGTCCCTGCCCACGGCAGGGGTGGCACTGGGTGATCTTTCAGGTCTGTTCCAGCCCAAACCATTCCAAGATTTGAATCCAGCTCTGTATTTTGGCACCACAGCATCCCCTGGGTGCTGCCCTGAGCAGCTCCCGGTGCCAGTCCCACCTGGGAGAAGGTGCCAGCCCTCAGAGCCGGTTCACCCCACCATAAACCCGTTTAATCCCAAAGAGAATTGCAGTGAAGTCCAATTTTTGATTTCTTGCAGTAAGAGCTTGTTTTGTTTTTTCCAGGGACGTGGGTCACCTTCGGCGGTCAGATCTCAGACGAGGTGAGTGCTGCTCTAAGCCCAAAGCGTGGAACAAACCCCTCTGGGATATTTTAAAATGAAATTGTGGCTCCTGGAGCCTTCCTCCATGGAGAGACAGCAGAGAGTCACTGCACAAACTCTGCCACAGCCCCTGATGACCCTGACATTTGCAGAGACCAGCCCTGCCAGGCCCCATCCATCCCTCAGAGCCACCTCCTGTCCCATGTTATCCTCAGCGCTGTCCCCTCCTTCCTGCTGGCAGTGGCACCGCTCCTGGAGCAGAAATTGGGAACTATTTCTGTGTTGTGGATGTCATGGGCAACAGTCGTAAATACGGGCAGGGGCTGGCCTTGCAAGCACGGTTTATTTTGTGCATGGAAAGCTGAAACAAATGCAAGTGAGCTCGGGTCTCCTGCTGCTTTTCCCTGGAGCAGATGGCTCCCGATGGATGGCAGGAGTCACCCCTGGAGCGCTGCCCTCCGCCCCGGGTCTGCCGCAGATGTGAGCGCCTGGGGAGAGCAGCTGCCTTCCCCCGGGACGTGGAATAACCCCCAAAACAACTCTGGCATGAGGAAAAGAGCCCAGGAGCCTGAATTCAGAGGGTTTTCCCTTTAAATTCGCTTGATCTTTCACGGTACCGCTGCTTCTCCCGGCCGATCAGCAAATCTGACCCTGTGGATCCCCAGCTTTGATCCTGGCTCTGGGCATTGAGGGTGTTTTGGTGGTCAGTTTAGGGGTGTTTTGGTGGTCAGTTTAGGGGTGTTTTGCTGGTCAGTTTAGGGGTGTTTTGGTGGTCACTTTAGGGGTGTTTTGGTGGTCACTTTAGGGGTGTTTTGCTGGTCAGTTTAGGGGTGTTTTGCTGGTCAGGTGAGGGTGTTTTGGTGGTCAGTTTAGGGGTGTTTTGCTGGTCAGGTGAGGGTGTTTTGGTGGTCAGTTTAGGGGTGTTTTGCTGGTCAGGTGAGGGTGTTTTGCTGGTCAGGTGAGGGTGTTTTGCTGGTCAGTTTAGGGGTGTTTTGCTGGTCAGGTGAGGGTGTTTTGCTGGTCAGTTTGCTCGCTGGTTCTCCTGTCCTCCTTGCCCAGAACCATTCCGTGCAAGGTGGTCACACACGGCAAGACAGAAGCCCAGCCGTGTCCTGGAGCGATGCCCACCCTGGGGGTGCTGAGCCAGAGCTTTCAGCCCCTTGGGGTGCAGAAGGAGCTCCGGGGCTCCTCTGGGGCTCCCACCACATGGCCTTCAGGCTTTTCCATGCCCCATGGCACCCTGGGGAGCTGCAGGACAGCCTGTCAGGCAGCCAGAGGAATATTGAACTGCCCTCGTTCTGTGTTCAACCCTGGATTTGCAGAGTGTCTCCTGTAACCCTATTAAATTCCTGGCTGCCTTCCTGCTAGAAAGCTCCTGGGAGAGGAGATTAATTCCCCCCGGCTGGGTCCAAGGGAAGCTGGTGTAAATCCGCGTTCTGGTGTCTCTCCCTGCCTGGGTGCCTTGTCGGAGGTGTCCCCTGGGCCGGGGCTGTCACACGCCCGGCCGTGCTGGAGGCTGCTGTGGGCTGCTCCTGCTGTGGGCTTTTCCTGCTGGCTCAGGATGTGTTTGTCACCCTCCACCTGTCCCTGCCTCCCCAGGTGGCCGAGCAGCTGATGACCATCGCCTACGAGAGCGGCGTGAACCTGTTCGACACGGCTGAGGTGTACGCGGCCGGCAAGTGAGTGTCCATCGGGGGAGCCTGGGCTGGGAAAGGGCCCCTGCTCTGCCTCCAACCTCCCTGCCACGGCCAGGGCTTCCCTGGGCTCTCTGCTCCCCCTCCTGATGGACTGGGCTCTGGGCGTGCTTGGAAAGCCATTTTACCCCTGAGTGGGGCAGGAAAACCTTTCAATTTGGAGCACCCATAAAATAAACCCCAATAAATTAACCTAAAGCCTCTCGCACCCAGCAAAGGCTGGAGTGTGTCACTTGTGCCGGTTGCTATTGGCACAGGGAGAAAAATACCCTGAATAAATGAAAATTCAGTGTGCATCTTAACGGTGATGGATGGCTGGGGGCTGTGACAGCTCCAGGCACGGATCCCAGCGGGAACCATTCCGGCTGCGGCCGAGCTGAAGCTCTGAGAGCCACTGTGGAATGGGGGAACACAGCCATGAGAATGGGACCGGGGATGGGCTGGGCTGGGCATGGGGATGATGGAAGGGGGGGGATCTGTCCCTGCTGGGGTCCCTGGGGCACCGGGGTAGGGCAGGGGGGCTGGGCAGTGGCTGGGTGGTGGCCAGGCTGGGCTGGGTGGTGGCCATGGCACTGAGCATCCTGTGCCTCCCTCACCCTGGGCTCTTCCCGCGCAGGGCCGAGGTCATCCTGGGGAACATCCTGAAGAAGAAGGGCTGGAGGTACTGTCTGGCATTCCCTGCCCCCCGAACCAGCGGGTCCCCCTGGCTTGTGGCAATCCCTCTGGCTTTCATGAATTTCCC
>VZRL01002933.1:48420-59177 GCA_013397895.1 Origma solitaria | reverse complement strand
TTATTTATATAATTATATAATTAATTAACTTTTATATAATTATTAATATATATTAACGAACATATTAATTGCCTTGGCTGCCTCTTGCTCTCTGAGATTGCTGTTGCCATTAAGTGAAATAAATCCTCGGTACCTTAAGGGCATCAGCAGCAAATTCCTGAGGACACCGAGTGAGTGCTGCTGCAGAGGCAACAGGAACAAGCAGCACTTGAGTTGCTTTTGCTTTAGTTTTTAACCAAAGGTCCTGTTTTTGCCACAACTCTGATTTACCGCACTCCCCTGAAATCCTCTTTTTGTGCTCCCTCCGCAGGGGTGGGGGCCATGACGTGGTCTCCCCTGGCCTGTGGGATCATCTCAGGGAAATACGGCAACGGGGTCCCTGAAAGCTCGAGGGCTTCACTCAAGGTATTGCTGGGGATGTTGGAGCTGCGCTGCTTTGGAGAGGGCAGGAGCACACCGAGGGGAAAGGCTCCCTCGCGAGAGCCGCGCTGCGTGGGGATGGAGCCGCTCGGTTTCTCTGGCAACCACACCGCACAGAGCAGCAGAATCTGGGTTAGGAGGAGCGCAGGTTCCCCACGCAGGGAGCTGGGGGGGTTGCGGCAGGGCTGGGGGCTGCAGCAGCACGGGGGCTGGGTGCTGTCACCACCCTGCGCTGATGGGTGTCACCGGGGAGGAGGCACACGCCGGGGGCTCTGCGGTGCTCCGGGCTCCTCGCTGGTGTTAATCCTGGAAAAATTGAGCTTGGAAAACACCTCCAGGATGGTGGAGTCCAACCATGAATGGAGGCAGCTGCAGCCACTTCCAGCCCCTGAGCCACGCAGGCCGAACCGACTTGGCCATCATTTTCCTGGCACCAGCCTGGGGCATGGGCATGCTCACCCTCCAGTGTCCCCCAGTGTCCCTCCAGAGACCCCAGGCCCAGGGCAAGCCCACTGACAGCCCACAGGGGTCACGGGCTGCTGGGGACCGCCCTTCTTACAGGGTTTGGCATTCTGCTGTCACCACAACTCGGTTCTCCACAACTATCCTGATTTTATTCTTACTGGGGCTGTGGGGTCCAGGAAGAAAACTGAGGACATTCTGGGTTCTGGAGCGAGAATGAAACCTGAGAGATGAGGCAAATAGGAGACATTTGGTCCTGCCCTAATTGCTTCGGGCAGCCAAGCTTTGCATTACTCAGCCTCCACGGCCTTCTGGGTTGGATGTGGCTTTTCAAGTGCTGCTATTTATATATTTATAGATTATGATTATAAATTGCCCTTAACTTCCCATTTTGGAGGATGAAAGCTGCCAGCCTGACGTGCTGTGATTGCTCTGCAGTGCTACCAGTGGCTGAAGGAGAAGATCATCAGCGAGGAGGGCAGGAAGCAGCAGGGGAAGCTGAAGGACCTGTCCCCCATCGCCGAGCGCCTCGGCTGCACGCTGCCACAGCTGGCTGTTGGTGAGTCCCTGCACAGCTGGACACCTCCGGGGCTGCTCCTGGCCCTCCTTAGGAGTCAGGAACGGCTTGGGAAAGGCTCACACCGAAAATGTGTTGTCTTTCCATCATGGTTTGGGCTGGGCCTGTAGCTACAGATGTGTTTGTTATTTAAAATGCATAAATGGTTATTTATCCTGGAGTGGTTTGGTTTAGGAAGGCCATTTAAAGGGACAGCTCCCACTGTCCCAGGCTGCTCCCAGCCCTGCCCAGCCTGGCCTGGAACACTGCCAGGGATCCAGGGGCAGCCACAGCTGCTCTGGGCAGCAGTGACCCAAAGCAGGAATGTTTCCAGGGCACCATTGGCTGTGACTGCCAGGGCAGAGGATCTCAGGCATCCTTGGGGTCCCACCTGCTTCCCTGGACACTCCCATCCCACACAGAGCCATCACCTTCGGGGTGCTGAGCTGGCAGAAATAAGAGAACACTGCTCAAATTACTTTTGGGGTTTTTTTGGTAATAATTATCTTTACGCTGCTGAGAGTTGAGGCTGGAAATTACCACGTGTCTGTCAGAAAGGTGATCCCTGGTTCAGCAGTGAATCCCTGTGGTATGTGAGAGGGAAAAACCAAACCCCACAAGTGTGAGAAGTGCTGGGGCAGGGACCAGGCTCAGGTGGGATGCTGGAAGGTCTGTGGGGTTTGTTATCCGATCCCTGCATCTTCCTCCTGGTAGTGCCAGAGGAGCAAAGCTGAAACAAATAATGGGATTATTTTCAAGCAGAAAAGCAAACACTGAGCTCTGGAGCAAGGCTGTGTCATTCCATCTCTGTTCCTGACCTTCTTGTGCCTTTCTTCCCAGCATGGTGCCTGAGGAACGAGGGGGTGAGCTCTGTCCTTCTGGGATCCTCCAACCCCGAGCAGCTCATCGAGAACCTCGGAGCCATCCAGGTGAGTGCGGCTGGGGTGGCACCTCCACGGCCGGGGGACAGCGCAGAGCTCAGCACCCTCCTGCTCTCCACGCAGGGCTAACACTCGGGGTTTGGTCTCCCAGCCCTATTTATGCTCTTCCTACAGGGCTAACACTCGGGATTTGGTCTCCCAGCCCTATTTATGCTCTCCATACAGGGCTAACACTCGGGATTTGGTCTCCCAGCCCTATTTATGCTCTTCCTGCAGGGCTAACACTTGGGATTTGGTCTCCCAGCCCTATTTATGCACCTCAATAGGCACATCTCTGGTGTCACCATGACTGGGCACCATTTGGGGTCATTGCAGAGATCAGTGACACCAGGGTGGCACCGGTAGCTTTCATGTATCTGAAAACACAGGTGATTCCAGGACGTGGGACAGATTCTGTGCTGTCACATGTCACCTGCACCCACCTCAATTTTTCCCTGCTGTTTTCCACATCAGAGCTTCCTTTTCCTCTGCTGTCCTTGCCACCAGCTTGTATCCCAAGCAATATTCCACTCAAAGTTGAGAGGCTTTGCTGTGATTCCCTCACTGAGTAAAAATACTCCAGTGGTTTTTCCTTTAAGGGAGAAAGTTATTAGACAAATGCTTAATATCTGTCACACAAAAAACCCAGAGGAAATGTACTTTGATAAAATCTAGGTTTCATTTTGGAGCTATCTCAATGAAACATTGCTTTCTTCCACCCCTAGGTCCTTCCAAAGATGACATCCCATATTGTAAATGAAATAGATAATATCCTGGGCAACAAGCCCTACAGCAAGAAGGACTACAGATCCTAATGCAATGCATGAATTTCCTGGACTGCATGGTTTAGAAGTGCTCTGTACTCCAGTACAGCCCCGAATTACTCTCATGAGAATCATTCAGCACTTGCTGCTCGGTGTCTCTACTGTCACTGGATCCTTCGAGATGTGTGCTCTTGCTACTACTCTGCAGTGAATTTAAAAGCACAGTTGATCTCTCTTCTAACCAAGAATAACCTTGTATTTTCTTACCTTCTTGACCGAGTTCATTAATTTTTACTTTACTCTTTGCACCTCATGCTTGTGCTGTGAAAAACACTTGTAAAGCAAAAAAAAAAAAAAAAAAAAGAAAAAAAAATTTATAACCTTCAGGTACTTGGTAATTAAAGAAGGATGTACAGATCTATTTTTTCAATGAAGAAAAGCCAGATACAACTTCAGGTTTTAATAAAACCATGTTTGGGAAATCTCAACTATAAAGTTTCTTCAGGTTAACAGATGGAAGGGGCAAGCTCAAACTTTGCTTTTTTATGCTGAATATAAGCTTTAGGATTTCTCTGCAGTCGAATAAAGGCTGTAAGACAGAGAACTAGGTAGAAATTAGATAGTTCAACTCCTAAGTATCCAGCTCTTGCAGCTGTGGAGTGCTCCTGGGCACAGCCCTGGAGTGTCAGGCAGCCCAAAACGCATGTCAGGTTACTGAACACAACAGCTCTGCAAAGTTCTACTTCTCCATAAACCTTAAACCAAGAAAGCCATGATTAAATATTGGGTTTTGCATCTATAGAAACCTGCCTCTACTTCTGCCTGCTTGTAGACAGAGCTACTGCAAATTTCAATATTCAGGAGCTTTTAAGGATCTAGATACTATAAATATATATAATATATAGCTGCTGAGAACTGCAGGAACAATCAGGTACGTACTTCAAAAGGCTACATCTGCTTTCACTTGGTTTGGAACCGGGGATAAGTAAATGCATAGACACATTTTAAACAGATTTTCGTGAGCATTTACAGGAGTTGACAGGAAGACTTTACATCTTAATTTGCCCAGCTCAAGAACCACGTTGTATCTCCCCATGGATTTGCTCTGTACCATGCTCCTATGATTTCAGTCTGTATTTCTCCCCTCCTCGCTGGGATACAGCTCTGTACAGTATTTGTAGGACCCTTGTTCTCCCCTCCCCTGCCGCGCTCACCTGGGCCAGGTGAGAGCTCCCGAGTGCTCTCCTCCTGTGTTTGAAGCTGTGGTGTGTGTCAATGACTCCTGCTGTACATGAGAAATGCAGTCTGACTGGAACTCTGCTTGGACACAATAAAAGCATTTTGTGCATCTACCCTGACCCTGCAGACCTGTTACTGACACCGGAGCTGCTCTGGCCCGCAGGGTTCCTGCTGACCATGGGGTGCTGCTTCCCAGGAAATGTTCCTGCTGTGCCCAGGGGGGCTGAGGGCTGTGCCAGCGCAGCGGGGACAGGAGGGAGTGACAAGGACAGGAGGGAGCAGAGGGGACAGGAGGGAGCAGAGGGGACAGGAGGGAGTGACAAGGACAGGAGGGAGCAGAGGGGACAGGAGGGAGTGACAGGGACAGGAGGGAGCGGTGGGGACAGGAGCTGGGCTGGCTCCTGGGACAAGGTGCTGCTGCTGAAGTCAGCCCCTGAGGAAAGCTCTGGCCTGAAGCTGAAGGGGCAGGGCTGGATGGGATCTTGGGAATTAGGAATTGTTCCCTGTGAGGGTGTGAGGCCCTGGCACAGGTGCCCAGAGCAGCTGTGGCTGCCCCTGGATCCCTGGCAGTGTCCCAGGCCAGGCTGGACAGGGCTGGGAGCAGCCTGGGACAGTGCGAGGTGTCCCTGCCGTGGCAGGGGTGGCACTGGGTGGCCTTTGGGGTCCCTTCCTGGCCAAGCTGTTCCGTGATTTGGCCTGAAGTAAAGCCAGCGCAGCTGTCCCCAGCCTCTCCAAGGGGACACTGGCCAGTCCCAGCCACCCTCCCAGAGTGACCTCCCCTGCCCTGGGAACATCCCAGTGCTGCATTGCCAACTGTGAAAATTAACTATTGTTAATTTTCACAAAGGCTTCAACCACTACACGGTTAACAGCTTTATTAATTTAATATAATTATCCTCCCAGTAGCAGACTAATTTCTTTTCCTCCCTCTGGAGGGACAATTTAATGTTCTCTCTTCCCCTTCTCATGTACTTGGGAATCCAAGAATGTATTAAAATAGATTAATTCCCAACTTTTTCTAATTTAGGAGACGGCATTGTCCCTTACTTGGAGCAAGACCTTCAGACTCTGAGGGCAATGTGGGGCCAAGCAGCAGCCCAGAGAAACATAATTTCAGTATATTATATTCAATTTTTTATTTACCATTACAGCTTGTAGTGGGGATTGCAAGGGAAAAACCAAACACTATCTCCAAAGAAAAAATAAAACAACTGAGAAAGTGAGCAAAAATCCAAATGCCAACCAAAAAAAGCCCCAAACTCTTCTGTGAAGGCTCAAGATTAGGTTTTTTGCAGAACACAACCCACCCCACCCACCCACCTGCTTTTGTTTCAGGCTGTCAGTGCTCAATGTTCCCTCTCCAGGAAAATTCTGACACTCACTAAGCTCCAGGCCTCAGCAACTGTCAATACCAAAAAAGCCCTAAAAGAAGATGAAAAGCTGATAATAAAAGACTCAGTGAGCTGACAGTAATGGCAGAAGAAAGTGCTGCTTCCCAGCACTGCTCCAGACAGCAGATTTACTGGAAAATACACCTGCTAAAGGCCTCCCAGCCCTGCCAGGCAAGTGAGGATAACAATGTCGTCTGTTCACGGGTTTGAATTTCAGTAGCTGTGCTCTGAGAGGAACAGAGGAAAAACAGCAACATCAAAGCCCTGCTGCTCCCAGAGGAGCCAGCCTGCCTTTGTGCTGGGTTCTGCCTGTTTAGAGAGGTTTGATAAGAATTTGCTGTATGTGTGCTAAATGCTTAGGCTAAAATACATCAATTAAATCTCCTATGAGAAGTGAGGCCAAGGAAATGAAATTGTCCAAGGCAGGCAGCAGCACTATTGAATTGTCTCCTTCCAGTGCTGAAGAGTCAGGCAGAAGGGATAAAGAAAAACCCACGTATTTAGAGAGGAAACAGTTAATTTAAAGAGTATTAAATGACCAAAAGTACTTGAATTTGCCAGAAATAGAGCCATTACTGTCTCCTGCTCTTCAGATTCTCCATTTTACACTATATTCCATTAATCTTATTGAAGCCAAGATTAGCAGAGTAATTGTTCCATTAAATCTGATTATAAACTTTCTCTTTCTTCCCTGCGTAGGATCCCAAGTCTGTAATGGCAGGATCTGTAACTGGAATTCCATTAATAGCAGCAGAGTTTGGCGTTTAACTGAACAGCTGCTCCAGTGATAGCCAGAAAAGAAGGCACAGGATTGTCTGATAAACCCATTATTAAAAGCCAGCTAAAGCATTTTTCTTAAGCTGTGCAGGGAAACTGGCAGGGTTTTTTTATTTATTTACAACTTTGAAGATGAATGAAAAAAATAAGTACATTCAAACCACTTCAAAAGCATTTTTCTAAGAGATTTAGGTTTTGTCCTGACTCCAAGTTACTCAAAAATGAGGAGTATTTCTAAGGAATATGTTAAGTTGTAAAAGTCTCCTCTCTGCTGAAAGCAGAAAGAGCTGACAAACCTAGATATGAAAATACCCATTTTTAAAAAAATGAAGAATGAAAATACAAGGAATGAAATGGCAAAAAAGCTCCTTTTTATTACAACTTTTCAAGTTACAATGATAAATGGATTGTCTCTTTTATGCTCGGGGGTTTGGCTGAGGTCACTCACCACACTGCCAGGGGACGGTGCTGCAGGTGCAGCTGTGTGTGCAGTCCCCAGGGCAGAGCTGCAGCACCGCCACTCCTCTGTGCAGCTGCAGGAAGGTGATGTCTGCTCACAGCTCACCCCACTGCTTCTCCTTGCTGAGTAAAAAAAACCTGAATAACTCCAACATCAAATACCATGTAAAGATACCAAAAGTAAATATAATTCAACCACTTAGGATTCAAACCTTCCCCATATTTTCCTCATGCTAAAAAAAAAAATATTCCTATTCCACCCTTAGACATTTTCATAGCAGTTGAAGCCTCTCACAGGAAGAAATTGCTGTAGTTTTTCTGTCTACTTGGATCCTGTGGACAGCAGAGCAATCAGTCCCGAGGAAGCACTGATAGAAAGGATGTAGTTTCTGTGGGAACAGGTTAAGGACATCAACTGTCAAGATACTTCTTTGGTACAGAATATTTAGTAGGAGTTTTACGAAAATGAAGGAATTGAAATGGTCTGTCTCTGTAGTTTTAAAACTGGAATATTGCAACCTGAAACACAGCTCACTATCAGGGCATGAACTCACCTTCAGAATTAACACACCCCTGAAGTTTAGCCTGTTCTCTCAGAAAATTTATAAATACAGATCTTGAATTAACTGCCCTGCTGGAAATGCTAACTTCTTGCAGGAACAAAAGATTTTACTGCTAAGTTACTGGAACAAAACACCCTGTCAGGTAAGAGCTCCTGGCAACCAACACTGCCACAGCATTTCTGCAGGGAAACGAGCTGCCTCCTCATTCCAAAATTACAGTGGGAATGGCAAATCCATGAGAATTTCTGTATATTGTCAAGTATCCTTATCATACATGTTTAAAAATCTCATGTCACATTTATGTGATTGTGAGACTTTTGTAACCTCTTATGTTACAATATTCTAAGCTGATGCACTGCAGTGAGCTGCACTTACCCACAGAGTGATGCCACAGCCCACATGACAACTACAGCGAGTAGTGACAGCTAACAGGAGTGGGGCTGTGGGGCTTTCAGTGTGGGATAAAGGATACACAGTGGGGTTGAAGTTCTTCAGCACAAAAAAGGAAGCGATGATGACCAGGACCAAAAAGAGGGTGTTGTTGTAGAAGATGGAGAAAGTTGTTGCTTCATAGTCTGCAACTTCGTTTTTCTTCCACAGAATTCTAGGAGCAAGTAGAGATAAAATTTCAAGTGTATTTAAATCAATGGATACCACAGAATCCTGGAAAGGTTTGGGCTGCAAGGGACCTTAAAGTTCATCTTGTTCCACCCCCTGCCATGGGCAGGGACACCTCCCACCACCCCAGGCTGCTGCAGGAGCCATCCAGCCTGGCCTTGGGCACTGCCAGGGATGGGCATATCCTGGCACAGCCACATGATGAAAAGAGCAGTACTTGTTGCAGTCAGCTTGTAGAAGGCAGAGGCTTTGGCTCCCAAGGCCTGCAGCTCCCATCTTGCACAGCCCCAGGGGGGATCCCCTCCAACACCACCTGTGCCTGAGACCTTCCCTTGACAACTCACCTCAAAAACGCTTTCAGGTGAGCCAAGAGATACACTGTGACTTCTGCTCACCAGAATACAGAAACACAGTGCCAAGCACAGTCCCTACAACGCTATCCAAAGCCTTAAAGACATTTAAGGCAGGGCTACAACAAGAGAGAGAAGGAAGTGGAGAGAGAGATCACCTTTCATCTTTCTCCTTGCGGGACATCTTCCTGTTGTCTGCCTCGGACAGCTTGCGAGTCACTTCTTTGGACACAGCATCTTCTCTTTTCTGGGCTACTCTGTAAGTAACACCACTCATGTCACACTTCAAAAATGAAAAAAACCCACAACCCAGCCCTGGGATTGCAGGAAGTTTCATTTACAGTGAAGAATAAAACTTAGTCAAGATACTGGACAGTTTTGTCAAGGTGAAGGGATAACAAGAAATAATATTAACTAATAAAATTTACATATAATAAATAATTTATGATTTAAACATAATTTGTGGCAATACCCCCTAAGCATGAAGGTGGATTTGCTGTTTCACCATACTCTTGGCTGACAAGATTTGACTATAATTACAAGAGAACATAAACCAATTAGGAGATACTTCTGTGCAGAATACTTTTCGGACTAACATGTCAGGCATTCTTACTAATAAAAAAATACAGTAGTAAATGCTGGTTTTCTTAAATTATTAAATGATAAATTCCAGTTTGAACAGGCACCAAACTTACTTGTGTTTGAGGACAAACTTGACGTTTTTATATGCAAAAGCCACAAGATAGGTACTGATGAGGGTCATCACGCTGTACAGGACTGCAGACTGAACAAGATCCATATGCCATATTCTCCAATAAAGCCCTTCAAAATAGAAAGAATGGAATTTGAAGCAATTTCTCTCCAAGAAAAACGCCCCTTGCTGGAGACCCATACAGGATCCAAGCTCTGTAATTCTGCACTGGCAAAGCAGACCAAAGCCAGCTCCTCCAAAATCACTTGGGAGTCTTTCAACTGCATTAAAAATCCTTTGGGTCTGGAAAAATGTGCTTTGCCGCGGCTGAAAGGAGCTTTGTGAGAGCGCGGCAGAGCCTGCCGAGACAGCGTGGCTGCGGTGACACGTCAGTGCTGCCCTCCCGGCCGGGGAGCCAGCACCACTGCTGGGCTGGAACCTGCACCGTGCCGGGCTGGATCCCGCACCGTGCCGGGCCGGAACCCGCACCGTGCCGGGCCGGAACCCGCACCGCGCCGGGCCGGAACCCGCACCGTGCCGGGCCGGAACCCGCACCGTGCCGGGCCGGAACCCGCACCGTGCCGGGCCGGAACCCGCACCGTGCCGGGCTGGATCCCGCACCGTTGCTGGGCCGGAACCCGCACCGCGCCGGGTTGCACCCGGGGCGGCTGAAGACAGGGCCCGGCACGGCTGGAGCCAGGCCCCGAAACGGCTCAGAACCAGGGTCCGACAGGGCTGGAACAAGGACCCGATAGGGCTGGAGTCAGGGCCCGACAAGGCTCACAATCAGGGCCCGGCAGGGCGCAGAACCAGGGCCCGATAGGGCTTAGAACGCCATCCAGCCTGGCCTCATGAGCAGGACCCGACAGGGCTCATAACCAGGGTCCCACACGGCTCAGAGCCAGGACGACCCCGCCGGCGCTGGGCTCGGAGCCAGGCGCGGAGCAGCAGCCCCGGGACCCGCCGCGAGCAGCGGGACAGAGCCCGCAGCGGGCGGTGCCGGGTCCTGCTCCCCCTTCCTAATGTCCTGATCCCCGTTCCTAACGCCCTGCTCCCCTCAGTGCTGCCGATCCCCCTCTCCCAGGGTCTCCCCTCTCCTCAGAGCCCGCCGCCCGCCCTCGCCCGCTCACAGATGGGGATGGCGGAGACGATGAAGGCGTTGCCGAAGAAGAGCGCGGAGGACTTGGCCGAGAGGTTGCGGCTGAAGTCCTGCAGGAGCAGATCCTCCTCGGACTGCTGCCGGCCGCCGGGGCCGCCCTTGGGAGCCATGGCGGGACAAAGCAGCGTCAGCGCGGCCGAGCGGCTCCGGGTCAGGCGCCACGGGGCGGGGCGGGCCCGGCGCGGCCGGGAGCGCTTCCGGAGCGGGGCTCTGCTCCCTCAGCCCGGCCCCGAGCCCGGCTCCGATCCCAGCCCTGCTCCCTCAGTCCGGCCCCGAGCCTGGCCCCGATCCCTGAGCCCGGCCCCGATCCCAGCCCTGCTCCCAGCCCGGCCCCGAGCCCAGCTCCGATCCCTCAGCCTGGCCCCGATCCCTCAGCCCGGCCCCGAGC
>VZRL01002933.1:0-38072 GCA_013397895.1 Origma solitaria | reverse complement strand
GCGGTACCGGGCCGGGATGGTCAGCGCTGCGGGACCGGCCCTGCTCCGGCCGGCGGTACCGGGCCGGGATGGTCAGCGCTGCGGGACCGGCCCTGCTCCGGCCCGCGGTACCGGGCCGGGATGGTCAGCGCTGCGGGACCGGCCCTGCTCCGGCCCGCGGTACCGGGCCGGGATGGTCAGCGCTGCGGGACCGGCCCTGCTCCGGCCCGCGGTACCGGGCCGGGATGGTCAGAGCTGCAGCGAAACGAATGCCGGCACATCCTCACATTCGTCCTTCTGGCTGCTTTATTTTTAGAGTCGTTGGGCGATCCGGCTCTGCTCACTAAGGCAGTTCTGTAAAAATAGCAGCAAAACTTAAATGCTGATCAAGTGAGGAATATAAGTGTTGAAATAGCAGCAGAGGTGGCTGAACGAGATCAGAAGTCACTTGCTCAGCTCCTTGGCACAGCAGGGGTCCCTGAGCCCTGGCACATCCTCTTGCCCCTCGCCAGGGCTGTGAGACCTGGGCTGCACGAACGGGAACATCTCATTCTCTTCGGAGTCGAGGATTTTTAAACCTTTGGAGTTACTTGAAGGTGGTTTGGAGGAATTGGCTGGTGTCTGTGAAAGGATAGCAGATACACCGATGACTTTGGGTTTAACTGCCAAACAAATACACCAGTTGCTTTAAATTTAATCTAAAAATGGGAAAACTGGAGAGCCACAGCTTTTTTTCTTTTTTCCTGGCATTCCTGACCTGCTGTTTCCCAGGGAAATGGAAAAGCCTTACAAATGAATGTTCCAAAATACGGAAGACTCAATGAGAAATTTTCCAGGGCAAATCATCAGTAGTAAGAAATCATTGCCAAATTTTCTCTGTTTTCTGGAATTTTGTTTTGAAGCGAGGAGTAACTTTGCTTGGAATGCATTTATCCAGGAAGTAATCCTTAATGTGCTCCACTCTGAGAGCATTGAACCTGCATGTGAGATTGAAGAAGGTTTAATTAAACGCAATCAAATATTACAGGATTCCTGATTAAAAGGCATAGCGCTTGCTTTTGGTGACGTACGAGACACACTGCTTATTTGTGCTTTTAAAAAATACAGTTCTGCAACTTGCAAATAATGTCTTTCTCAGTTCCTGAGTAACTATCACCCTTCTGTTTGCTCCCCTGGCCAGTTTTAATTCCTGTTGCCCAGCGTGGCGAGAGGCAAGAGAGCGCGGTGTGTCACCAGCCGTGACCGGGGGTGCCATGGGCAGGGTGAGGGCGGGGACAGGGACGGGGACGGGGACAGGGACAGGGCAGCAGCGGCAGGACCGGGCTGTGAGCGCTGCAGTTCCCCAGAGCTGCTCCAGGATTGCATGGTGCTCGCCGCTCAAGTCCGTGTGAAGTTTGCCGTGGGTCTCCGTGCAGCCAGCGCTTCCCGGCGGTGCTGCCGCTGCGTGTGGGAGGTGGCACGAGGGAGGACACATGCCAGTGGAATGGGAATGTGTAGGTTTGCTCCTCTGGTGGGAGAGGAAACGGTGCAGGAATGTCTGCAATGTGGGGGGGACGTGTCTCATGCTCCTCGGGTCTGTGTGTGAGGGAGGCACAGGAGTCAGCACTGTCGTGTTCGCTTTTGTGGAATAGAATGAACCCGAGTGCTCTTGTTTATTGAACATCCTGACAGGGAGGAGGCGTGGGACCATCCCCCTTTCCTGCCCACCCTCCGGGGACTGTGTGTGCGTGCCTGAGTGTCTCAGAGCCGGGATGTGCGGGGAGATGAGGAGTGTGGGTTTGGGATTAATTAGCCTGAGTTTAGCTGTTTTCATGCTTTACGTGCCTAAGGGCTACCCGCAGTCACAGCGAGGGGAGGAGTTTGCTGTTGCTGGCTCGAAATCCTCTCCAGGGGTGATCTTGTTCGTGTCAACCATGAGCAATTAGAGAGATTAACTGTCTTGTTTTCTTTTCTGCCCTAGATTGATTCTTGGGAGGCTCTGGGACATTTGAAAGTGATTTGGAGACAGCAGAGCCTGTGTCCGATGGACACCGAACCCCAGGCGGCGTGCGTGGTGCCCCAGGCTCCCTGCCCAGGAATGAAGTGCTCTCCTCCAGAGGACTTTTCTCCTCAGGTGAGGCTGTCTGAAAAGATCCCACCAGTGAAGCCTTGCTTCAAGAAGAAGCAGCAAGTGCAGAAGAGGCTGGACACACAAACTCTCCGGGCGCTGCGGCCGATCTTCACCAGCTTGCTGGGAGCTGGCACCTTGGATAGGGTCTTTGTGCCCCGAGGCCAGCGTGGTGGCCATGGTCATTTATGTGAACCTGCTGTGAAAAAGACTCTGGACCTCGGTACCTCTTGCCCCCAGACAGAAAATAATGTGACTGTGCTGATGCCAGCAGCTCCAGATGTGCAGGGACAATTGCCAGGAGCCCCTCCTTCCCCCGGGCATCCTGAGCAGGACGTCCAGGCAGGAGACAAAGGTTTCTCCCCAGAAACTCCTGGAACTGCTGCTGATAATGGTAATGAATCATTCCAGGATCATCCTTTGCACCCAAGTGCTAGTGATGGTGCAGCTTGTCCTTTGTTCCCTGACAAGATTCTGGAAAGCTACACATCTGGCTTATTCCAGGAGAACAGCTGTCCAATGCAATACAACTTGGCTCCAAGCAGTAAATTCAGTGCTGGGATATTTCAGGATAAAAGTGAAGAAGCTTCCCTTGATCTGGTGTTTGAGCTCTTGAACCAGCTGCAGTATCACACCCACCAGGAGGACGGGATTGAAATTTGTGTGGATTTTCTCCAGGGCACTTGTGTTTATGGCAGTGATTGTCCCAAGCATCACACAGTGTTACCCTATCACTGGCAGGTGAGGAGGACAGCAACTCAGAGGTGGCAAAGTGTGACCAACGATTCCCAGGAGCATCTGGAAAGGCTTTACTGCAACCCTGACAATGACAAGATCAAAGTCAAGTATCGGTAGGTAACTGAATTTACTCCCTTGCTGGGAAGGGTGCAGAAATATAACAGGATGTGCTTTTTTTCCCTGATACTTGATCCAAGTGTGTTACAAACCCTGGGATGATGTTTCCTGATTTATGTCCAAGCAGTTTAACTCAAAAAATTCTTGTGTACCTGTAAAACTGTTGTTTGGCATCTGCAATGTGTTCTTTGGAGCTGGAGGACTTGGAGTCTGAAATAAGAAAACTTCAGCTCTGCAGGAATTCAGAGACTGCTGTGGAATGCTGTGCTTGTTCTTGGCGTTCCTAATTAGTCTTTTCTCTGCATTAGACACAGTGGCAGCATGAAAGAGCCTTGGCAGCGCTGGGGACAGGAATGACAGAGCAGTTGCTCTCTGTCACTGTGAACACAGACTGACTGTGCACTCCCAGCACAACTTTCATCATTCCATTCCAAAGAGCTAAATCAGAGGGGACATCTGGGGAGAGCTTTGGAAATGTCATATCACTGATAGTAATGGGGTTGTTTCAGCTAATTCCCCATGAGCAACCTGAGCCACACTGCCAGAAATGCTGATCATCTCCAGTGTTAAAGCAGCTATTAGAAGTTATTGTTTTTCTGTGCAGAGCTGTGTTTATTGACTCATTTTCTAAAATTAGCCACCAGCTGTTGAGTTGATGCGGTTGTGTGACCGGTGTGGGCTCCTGCACCCCAAGAGCTAAAACTCCTTCAGCTTCTCCCCTGCAGCTTCCACTCTGAGGAGCAGAGGGGCAGTGGTGTTTACAGGGTGCGGTTCGTGCAGGGTGCAGCCTGGTTCGGTTTTTTTTCTGGAGGAAGTGTGTGATGCAGATTGTGGCAGGGCAGATAAGAGAGAAGTTTGCCAGGCTGTCGCAACTGCAGTTCAAAGTGATGCTTCCGTAGTGAACGCTTCACAGTGCCTTTGCCATCCGAATCCTTCGGGGGTCTGCTCACTGCCTCTTCTTCCTCCCAGTTCCTGAAGGAAGTGTATCCCTGCTTTCGCAATATTTTATTTTCATTTATTAAGCTGAGGTTTCTCATTCAGCACCAGAGACCAAATCTAGTGCTCAAAGTCAGTATTAGTCTTTACTTTCACTCATTTGATGTTGGAGTAGACACTAAATTCAATCTTTTTCATAGACTCAGACTGGTTTGGATTGGAAGGGACATTAAAAACCATCCAGGGCCACCCCTGCCATGGTCAGGGACACCTCGCACTGTCCCAGGCTGCTCCCAGCCCCATCCAACCTGGCCTGGGACACTGCCAGGGATCCAGGGGCAGCCACAGCTGCTCTGGGCACCTGTGCCAGGGCCTTTTTAGTGATGGCAATATCAGATTATAGATACCCCACACTGAAAATGAAGTAGGATATATAGTAGGGAACAATCATATTTTATAGAATTGTCTTGAAGAAATACGCCAGTCTTTTTAAAAAATTGAAAAATCTTGTAAGTTCATAGCAGATAAAATTTGCTGCATTTTACAACAGAAACTTCCCATTTTCCCCACGTATTTGAAATTATTTCTGAAAACAAAACAGCATAGCCAGAGAAAAGCCCATTACATGATTTAACTTTGAGCTCTGTGCAAATGAGCAAATGGTTTTCTTTTAGAACTTGTGTCACAGAATCCATCACTGCACATGAGCTCTGTGTCCTACAGGACGGACTTGGGAATGATTAATGGTAAAGGACACAGTGCCTGCTCACGGCTTAATCATCCCCAGCCTGGGAAGCTGCAGGGACACTGCCCTTGCCCTGGCTGTGCAGGTCCCAGCCTGGCGGGGCTGGTGGGTCTGAGGGACACAGTTTGTGCCTGTCTGGTCCAGGGGGACAAAGCTGGCAGCTCTGTGCCAGAGCCAAGGTGTTCCTTTCGTGTGAGGGAAGGCAGAGTGGGCTCGGGACAGCCTGGTGGGACACTGCCCTCAGGGCAGGGCACAGCCTGGGAATGTGACCTGGCCTTGGTGGGTTGGGTGGGTTCTGCCAAACTCCAGATTTACACTGCATATTGGGGAGAAATTGTCCCTGGGAGGGTGTGAGGCCCTGGCACAGGTGCCCAGAGCAGCTGTGGCTGCCCCTGGATCCCTGGCAGTGTCCCAGGCCAGGCTGGACAGGGCTGGGAGCAGCCTGGGACAGTGCGAGGTGTCCCTGCCATGGCAGGGGTGGGATCAGCTGCTCTTTAAGATCCCTTCCAACCTTGGAAGAGCTTCATGTGTGGGTAAGTGTCAGTGAGACCTTTGGAGTGAAGCTCTATTTAAGGCCAGAGCTTCTGATTTCAAACTTTGAGTCTGATTGTCCTTAGAACTTGAACTAGCCACGGTTTAAGGCAGGTTTTGAGGTGGGAGGTCAATATTTCCCTGTATCATCCCCAGCTCCTTCTTGTGCAACACCACCGTGTCTGAGGCGACCCTGCCCAGCTCCCTGGTGGTCACTGCGGCTCTGCCCCTGTCCTGGGCACGCTGTGCCTCCTGGCAGCGCCGGAGCTGTGAACGTGCCCCGCCAGCGCCGCGTCCCATGGTTGCGGCATTATTTGTTAAAGCCATTAATCTCCCGTGGTCAGACGAGCTTTGCAGGCCTGTCTGCTCCCTGGCAGGCGGCAGGAAACGCCTGCTCAGCACTTTGCGGGGCGGCAAGGCTGCTGTTGACCCCGCTCTGTGTCACACACGCTTCGGGCGGCGTGGGGAATGGGGAGCGCGGCGTGCGGGCGAATCCTGGCACCCAGGGCTGCCCCGAGGGAGCTGGGCCCTTCCAGAAAGTGTGGGGCTATCGGCTCAATTAGGGAATGAGCTCTAAATTAGGTGTTCTTCAAGGAGCTATTTATATAAACCTTCCTTCCTCTTAATTATTGAGATGAGTAATGATGGAGATAAGTTATGGAGATGAGTAATGTAAAATATACATTAAGTTGTTGCCTCTCACCTAAGGGAATGTGATCTCAGAGGAGTGGAAAACCTTGTTTAGTTACTTTGTAATGCAACTCTTTCAGCTACTTCTTGCAGTTCGGCCTCAGACCAAGTATTTATCATAAATTACTTATGTTTTTTGCATTCTTAAGTCTGCCAAGTATGTAGAGCCACATACCAAGCTATCTAAACGAATGGGGGAACATCAACTTAAGCAGGTTAAAATACTTAGAAGCACTCAGTTTTCTTCCTAGATGTGAGGAGAGGCCCTGAAGAAGTTCCAGCTTGGAGCAAAGAGAGAGCAATGCCAAGTGCTGCTTTCCAGCAGGAGATGCCCACGTTGGCATATTTCAAGGTGCTCTTTGCTAAGGGGAAATACTGGGCTGAGGAGCTGAGCAGGTTTCCCCACACACACACACCTGTCTGATCATGCACACATTGCTTTTCAAAACAAGCAACAGCATTAGGGATTACAGGAGGTTTTGTTTGAAACAACTCTGCAGTTCCTGACCCATCAGTTCCCCCCGCTTTGGCTGAAAATTCCACTCTTTCCCTTGGCGAAAAGGTCTCCCAAATCCCAACAGCTTCTCGCTGTTGCTTTGATTTCTTTCCTTTTTCTTTCTTTTTCCTGTAATTTCTGTAAGTTTTATGAAGCAGCTTCTAGCGAGAAGAGAGGCCAAAATGGAATGGCTCCCGTCAGGGAAGAGCAGGTGGCTCTGCAGAGGGACATGTTCTGCCTGGGAGCTGTTCACTCTGTACACACGCGTGGCACTTGGGTGAAGGCCGAGTAAATAGCGACAGGACAAGCTCAGGCTGTCCTGAGGAACTTCAGCTCGGACATCAGCAGGAATTTCCTCCTGGAAAGGGTGGTCAGGCTCTGGAAGGGACTGTCCCGGGAGGTTTGGAGTCCCCGTCCATGGAGGTGTCCAGTGAACAGCTGGACGTGGCACTCAGTGCTCTGGGCTGGGTGACAAGGGTGGACTCGATGTTCTTGGAGGTCTTTTCCAGCCTAAGTGACTCTGTGACTCTGTAAATGTGCTGTGCTCCAATGGAGTTATCGGTGGGCACATGGAGGGACTGTGGAGGAAAGGCAAGGACACCACTAAATGCAGAGGAAACTGGTTTTCCTTCATTCCTGTGTGCGTGGGATGGCTGCTGCTCTGGTGCTGACAGAACGTGCTTGATGTGTTCGAATCATACACAGCACAGTGGAAGCATTTCAGGCATGGAATTGTGGAGTGGTTTGGGTTGGAAATGACCTTAAAGCCAATCCAGTGCCACCCCTGCCATGGCAGGGACACCTCCCACTGTCCCAGGCTGCTCCCAGCCCTGTCCAGCCTGGCCTGGGACACTGCCAGGGATCCAGGGGCAGCCACAGCCTCTCAGGGCAGCAGCTGTTTGGGGAGTTCTGCAGGTCCCCAGTCCATTAAACAGTTAAATTTCGGAAGTTTTCTGTGTGATCCACAGTGTGTGAGATAAGGCATGTGTTAGTGATAACAGGAAGATGGGAAACCAGCTGAGAGTCCCTGCGCCTGAATTTGGGGGAGGTTCTTCGCTGTACCCCTCTGAGCGCTTTGGAGCTGCTTTTCATTCCTTTCTAGCAGGAATGCAAGGCAGAGCCTCGAACAGAACCCCTGGGAAGTGATTTTGGAAGTGTTTGCCTTGTGACACACAGTGAGTTCCTTTTTGCACTTTGGAGTACCATTTACATATGAAATAAAACTAATTGGCTTCTCGCTGTACAAACCAGGGAAGCCCCGAGTGCTGTGAGGAAGCTGCAATCACTGCATCCCTCCCCTTGTTTCCTGTCAATACACAGATTGCAGTTTTGGAAACAGCTGCACCTGGCTGCAGGCTGAGGTCAGGCTGTCCCCGGTGCTCAGGGAATAAAGCAGCGCTTTCGGAAACAAAGCTCGGGAATTGCTGCAGGAGCTGCTCCCAGGTACCGCAGCAGGCACAGTGCAGTGACAGGAGTGCCCATTGCAGTGACAGGAGTGCCCATTGCTGTGACAGGAGTGCCCATTCCGGGACCCGGGGGAACACAAAGAGCCTGGGACAATTATTTGCTCAGCAGGAGCAGTGATCGTGAAGTTCCTTCCTGCTGGGTGCTCCGCCTTGTTGAAATCAGAAGGGCTTTGAGCTGAGTAATAACCGAGAGTCTGATTCTTGCAGTCACATGTACACACTGTGCTTTTTGGGGAAGTTGGTTGTGGAAGAGGTGATGTGGAGCATTCCTTTTTAGGAAAGGCCTGGAGTGACAGGACAAGGGGGAATGAATTCCTGCTGGCAGAGGATAGGGTTAGATGGGATATTGGGAAGAAATTGTTCCCTGGGAGGGTGGGGACGCCCTGGCACAGGTGCCCAGAGAAGCTGTGGGAAATGTGGCCCAGGCTGGGCAGGGCTTGGAGCAGCCTGGGACAGTGGAAGGTGTCCCTGCCATGGCAGGGGTGAGCTTTAGGGTCCCTGCCCATATCAGCTCTGCAGCCACTCAGAGCTGTGCCTGTGCTCCTCTAAAACACAAACAGTCCAGGCTGGAAAGGACCCTTAAAGGTCACTGAGTCCCACGCCCTGCCAGGAGCATCTTCTACAGATTTAACAATTAAAGCAAACAACAAAGCTCTCCAAACACGTCCACATCCGGGGCAGGTCAGAGCCCTTTGAACCCCGCGAGCTGCCCCAGACAGGGACACCGTGTTTGTCCTCCCCTGCCAACACCAGGTGTAGCTGGGGTTTGAGTTAGCAAATCGGGTGCCTGTGGAATCCCTGGAAGAGGGGAATGTGTTCACATTCTCATTGCTGCTGAGTTTCAGAACTTGCCAGTGCTTCACACCCGGGCCCGCCCCAGCCCAGGACCTCGTGCTCAGGAGTGGCTGGGAATGAGTTCTTGGGAAGGACAAACAACTTGTGGTACAGTCTCTTCTCCTCCAGCAGCCCTGCCTCAAGGACTTCCTGATCCAGAGCTGGGGTGTGTGTGTGTAATATTATTATCATTATTGTTTTTATTTTCCATGCCAGGCCTTCATCTAAGTCGTGTATGTGTATATATATATATATATATATATATACATATAGATGGGCCAATGTGTCAGCAGTTGTTTCAGGTTCACAAGCTGGGCCCCCTCGCTGTGAAAATTGCAGAAGATTGCTTTTCCAAGCACCCCACTCATCAGTTATAAAGGCAGGAAAAACGTCTTTCCTACCTCTAAAAAATAAACACAAGAAAAGCAGTGAAGCCGCTGCTTTTGGATTATTTTGTCCCCAGAGAATGGAGCCTTTAGGCTCAGAGGGAAATGTCTGTAGCACCTTTCCCCATTCTGAGGTCTCACCTCCCACGTGGCCCAGGGTCACCGCAGAGAGAAGCAGCGTGACTTGAGGAGGGGACAAACTCAGTAAAATCTGAAACTAATTTGCTGCCCTGGCACCTGCTTCCCTCTCTTGGGTTTGAAATGAGGAGACACCGATAAGATCGAGGCTCACGTGGGTTGTTTGTGCTCCTGCCCTGCTGCAGAGGTTCCTGTGTGCCTTTCACAGGCCGTGCACCCCAGCCCTGATTATTGCTGTGCTTTTATTGCTGTGTGGGAAGAGCTGTTGATGGACATCCCTTGGGAGTGCTCCCTGCGCTTTGCTCTCCCTCCCACCGTGGCTTGTGATGGCACCAAATGTTGGCTCTGCTGTCTGAGCTCTGCTGTTCGTATGTCAGTACCTGTGCTTCAAAACAAAATTCTTGGTTGGGTGTCCAGCTCTGGCCCAGACTGCCTGGTGGAGTCCCCATCCCTGGAGGGACTTACAGCCCTGGGGATGTGACACTTGGGGACAAGGGTTAGGGGTGGCCTTGGCAGAGCTGGGGGAACGGTTGGGCTCAAAGGGCTGAGAGAGCTTTTCCAATTTAACCAGTTTCGGGCTTCTCTCTCATCTTGTGGAGCCAAGGTACTTTAAGTGAAGTTTGGTTTCATGCAGGAGTTTCAACACTCAGTCCCCACCCGAAGCTCAGCTCTGGGACAGTCCTTCACCTGCAGCTCCAAACAAGTGTGAAACAAGGTGAACTCCTGCTGCTTTGTGTCACCAGAAGTGTCAGTGCCTGACCTGCCTCCCGCAGCAGCTGAGCTCAGGGTGGCTCTCCCAGCCCCGAGTACCAAAGCTTCTCAGAGGAGTTTGGCTCTTTGGAGCCGCCGAGGCCCAGGGGCTGTCAGGTCGGTGCTGGCGCCGAGAGGAACTGGTTTAGTCAGAGAGAAAATCAGCAGTTCCAGAGGGCAGTGCGTCTGAGCGTGAGCCGTGCTGTGTGTCACAGCTGTTCTGATGGGAACAGGGTTTCATTTCCTGCGCGGCCCCTGCCGCTCGAGCGTTTCTGTTTTCTCTGAACCTGTTTGCGGTAACTCGCGGCACGTCCCCGAACTCGGAGAGGAGCTGCAAACCACATGTATTTGCAGAGCACTTACAAAACAGATTTCTCTGCTCACCTATTGGTACATAACGTCTGGAGAGTGTCTGTCTTGCTGAAGGGGAAGAGCCCGGGGGACTCACACATTAGGCTAAAGTTCTTCAGAAGGATGGAAGGAAGAGCCCAAATACCTTTATTTTAGCAGCCTGCACCCATCTGAAAAGAATTCATCAGTGTTGTAACTTGCCAGTCGAGGAACCTGCTCAGTTCACTGTCCTGAAAAGTTTATACCTTTGTGTTATTTCTTACACTGAGGGGACAGGGAAAATGGAACTTCTTCATGGGGTCATGAGACCCCCTGTTGAGAGCTCATGGAGTTTTATTTTGAATTGTGCTGTTCTACAGCACCAAATTTGGATTGTGTGCCCTGTTCTTCTGAGAGTTCAACATGCTCATTCTCTCAGTGCAAAGGGTTCCACTGAACTGCTTTATTTTATAAATAGAGACCTTTATTTGGTGAGTTGGTGAGGAGAAGTTCTTCAGAAATCTCTGTTCTCACCTCCTCTGGTGTCTCTGTGGGACCTTTAACAAGAGCCAGGACAAGGGCGGTGGCTTTAAACTGCCAGAGGGCAGGGCTGGATGGGATTTTGGGAAGGAATTGTTCCCTGGGAGGGTGGGCAGGCCCTGGCACAGGTGCCCAGAGCAGCTGTGGCTGCCCCTGGATCCCTGGCAGTGCCCAAGGCCAGGCTGGACAGGGCTGGGAGCAGCCTGGGACAGTGGGAGGTGTCCCCAGGGGCAAGGATGGGACAGGATGAACTTTAGGGTCCCTCCCAACCCAAACCATTCCATGACTGACTTTGGAGAAGCAGTTTCAGCCTGTGTGTGTATCCATCCCTCCCACAGACAGTTGGGAATAGTCTCTTCTGCCTCAGCAGCAGCACGAGCTCAGGCTCTGCGGTGTTTGCAGGGAGGTGTAGCAAACATTCCTGCAGGGAGAGGCAGCTGTGTTTGTACTCCTGGTTCCTCACTGTTCGTGTCGGGGGCTGCAGGGAGGAACACTCAGCCCCACCAAGGCATTTTATTCCATTTCCTGCTTTCCAAACGTCTGACAAACTGCAGCCTTCGGAACCTGCTTCTGCCACGCTGACACTTCAGGAGTAACAGCTCCAGATAGCATTTTACATCATGTTTGCTACAAAATTCTCCTTTACATGGAATGATCAAATGGCTTGGGTTGGAAGGGACCTTAAAGCTCACCCAGTGCCACCCCTGCCATGGCAGGGACACCTCCCACTGTCCCAGGCTGCTCCCAGCCCTGTCCAGCCTGGCCTGGGACACTGCCAGGGATCCAGGGGCAGCCACAGCTGCTCTGGGCACCTGTGCCAGGGCCTGCCCACCCTCCCAGGGAAGAATTTCTCACCAATATCCAATCTAAGGATATTTTACACCTAATAATTTTTTGGGATAACAAGATGGGATTTAAGGTCTCTCCCAACCCAAACCATTCTGGGGTTCTACATCTCAGACAAGTGCTGGGTGTAGAATGTGCTGAAGATTGCAAGTTTAATGGAATACAAAAGGTGAGAATTGTCTGTTTTTCCCATTCTTCCCAGGGGCCAGGAGTTCTGGGTGGATCTGAACCTTATGAAATTGTATGAAAGTGCAGAGTTTGACCAAATGCGGCGCCTGTCCACAGCCTCGTGCCCCGGCTCCAGCTCCGACTGCTACACGGTGTGGAAGTACTTCTGCAGGGACCACTTTGGCTGGAGAGAGTACTCTGAGGTATGGCACCTGCCGGTCCTGCTCCGGGGCTGGAGCCCCAGACTGTCCCTGCAGTAGCTGCTCAGTGTGGCCGTGTGCCCCTGGCTCCTCTCAGACCCTCGGGAAGCGGTCAGGAGTTACTGCTGAGGGAGAGGAGGGTCAGTGCTGAACTGAGACAGCCAAGGGACAGCCCTGCTCTGCCTGGGCTGTGCTTCTGTGATCCTGTGGCTAGAATTAGCCCTGAGAACATCAGACACGTGAGAGGACACAGTTTGTGTCAATGCCAAGGAAGCCCTTCTGGAGCCTGATTTGTTTTGTGACAGTGGGACAGTTTCTGCAGCCTTTAGAACACCACCTCCATTTATTTCCCTTGGCAGTGTCGAATTCCTTTCCCCATCCCCAGAGCTCTGCTGAGGCAGGACATGCACTGCCAGAGCTGAGGGGGGCAGCCCTCGGGCTGGGCAGAGCTGATGTTTGGAGTGAAACCTCATCAGAAATAATTCCCAAGTGGAAGAACTGGAGAGAGCTGGGCAGCAACACCACAAATAACTCACTGGGGGTGTTTGAGCTGCAAGGAGAGCTCCGTCTGCGCAGCGTAGCACAGGAACATGAATTCCAGAGGTGGGATTTCTCACGTGTGTGTTTTTCCCCATTTTTCCCGTTTTTCCCCGTTCAGCCGGTGGTGAGGCTGATCGAGGAGGCCAGCTGCCGCGGGCTGCGCGAGGTGCGCTTCGTCACCTGGCACAACCAGTACATCCTCAACATCAAGGACGGCTTCCAGCAGAACTCGTGCTTCCGCAGGGAGATCAAGAGGAGGCCCCTGCTGCGCTCCTGCGTGCTGCTCATGCCCTTCCTGCAGTAGGTATCCAGGAATCGGCGTGGGGCTGCCCGGGGCCGTGGTGCTCCCCAGGGGTGCCAGGGCACGGCCGGGTGGGCAATGGCAGTGACAATCCAAAATCTGGGTCATGCTGGCAGCTCCTGCCACTTCCCGAAGTGATATTCATCTGAGGGACTCCTTGCAGCTATTTAAACTTACAATGTGCCTTGTGGATGTTTGAACACAACTTCTGCCAAGTTCCTGTCCATTTTGGGCACCTGGGCTGCGGAAGGTGTCCCTGCCCTGGCAGGGCTGGCACTGGATGAGCTCTGCGGAGCCACCCCACGATGGTTTAGTGGCAGCACTGGGTGTGCTCTGGTCCCGAGGGGAGGGTGGCTTTGGTCACAGCCTCAGCATGCGTGGGCTGGGAGGTGTTTTTAGACAGGGTTTTACAGGAAGGAAACTGCAGGTTATTAGAGAGAAACTGAAGGATGCCAATAAAAAGCCAGGTGTGGACGTGCTGGTTAGAGCAGTCCTGGTTCTCGTTCTAATGAAAAATTAAGATTGCAGGGGTCCTCCTTGCATTTTGCTGCCTCGGGCTATTTCACCACAGTGATCTGCTAAAATTCTGCAATTCCCAATTAATTCCCAACTAATTTTTTTGGATGTTGAGGGCTCTACATTCACAAGGGATTCACCACAACTGTCTGTGCCAGCTACCAAACCTCCAAACTAAACTCTGAGATCTGTGGTGTGCACTAAAACTCATTCTGAGTTTCTTTACCCAAAGACCTTGTAATGCTCACTTAAAACACCAATTCTTAACAAGAACAAGAGTATTTTAAATATTTATGGGATCCATCCTTAAGCAGTCAGTGTTGCCTCCACTTCCCACATGATGCTACCTGAGATTTGTTCTTTCCCTCACCTCCCACCTGCTTAAATCTGTTCCAAAATTGGAAAAGAATCCTTGAATAGAAATGAAAGATGTTGACTTTCTAATGGCTTCCCCTGTAGAATAAATAATATAAATATTTTACACTAGTCTGAGGAACTGAACAAAGAAAACCAAAGGATTGCAGAATTTTTTATTGGATTTGATGACTTATTGGCAATCTCTGCTTGATATTCCAGTCCGGTGTGAGTGACTGAGACTCTACAGGAACTTTTTTTTTATCCATTCACCCATCAAAGGGGAAAAACAAATGCACTGTGATATTTGATTGCTATTTTAATAATAATTCTTAGAACAAAAGCCATTTTCTGGGTTTCTGCTCAGCTGTTAATAACCAGTGAGCAGAAGTCTGAGTGAAGTGAAATCCATGCAAATGCAGGGAATCCTGGCCTCGGCCTCGAGCAGGAGGTGACAGGCAGTGAATACTCAAAGAGTTTCTGCCCTGAAAAGTGGGAGGGCTGTCACAGCTTTCCATGTGTTCATTTAAAAATAGACCTTTTTCCACTAACCTTCCCCCTCCCAGCCCTCTCCTTGAGTTTGGTTTGATTTGTGGCCATCTGGGGTTTGGAGGGCAGCTCCACCCTGGCCTGCCTGGGGCTCTGCTCTCCGCCGCCTCCAGGGGCACTGAGGGTTGGCAGCTTTTCCCGGGGAAATGCTTGGGGAAAATGCTCCTTGGGGACTTTGGAGCCAGCTCTGGGTGTTCCTGCAGCTGCAGGAGCTGTGCTGGTGCGAGCAGGGCTGGGCAGGCCCCGCACCATCCCAGCGCTGCCTTTGGTGAGGGGACAATCCAGGGAGCTCGGAGCTGCTCACTGAGTGAGGGCTGCTCACTGGGGTGGCGTCAGAGCAGCAGGAGCCACAAATCTTTCCTAAACTCAGCACCTTCCGGAGTGTGAGGGTCCCACAGAGGTGTGGGCGGTGTGAGAGCAGTCCTGCTGTGTCCTTCGCTGGCTTTTCTGGTGGGTTTGCATTGGCATCAGGGGCTCCGTGGGCACAGCTGCCTCGCTCAGCCCTGCATGCTCCCGGCAGCATTCCCAGGGAGGGGCAGGAGAATAACCAGCTGCTAATGCAATTCCACCTCTGGCTGTGCAAGTGGCAGCAGAGTCTGCCTGGGTTGGGAAGGAGCCTTGAATCCCATCCAGTGCCACCCCTGCCATGGCAGGGACACCTTCCCTAGCCCAGGCTGCTCCAAGCCCCACCCAGCCTGGCCTGGGACACTGCCATGCTCAGCAGAGGATTTCCAGCCCCGCTGGGATGAGCTGGGGGTGCCTGGGGGCTGCTGAGGGTGTCTGAGCACAGCCTTTGTCCCTCCCTCCGCAGGACCCTGGGCGGCAGCTCCGCCGTGCCCTCGCCGTGCTCCGGCCCTGCCTCCGCACACGACGTGTCTGCAGCTGCTGTGCCCTCGCCCAGCTTCTACCCTGAGACCTGGATCGGCATGGATCCGGCTCAGGACTTCATCCAAGTGCCTGTTCTGAAGGAAGACAAAAGCTATCGAACCATTTATAACCTGTTCCACAAGACTGTGCCAGAGACCAAATACAAGATCTTGAAAATCCTGCGAGTGCAGAACCAGTTCCTCTGGGAGAAGTATAAAAGGTAAGAGAATGCAATTCCAATTTTTTTATAATGGATATTCCTAGAGGAGAGATTTTATGAGAGAGATTTGTATCTCCTCTCAGAGCGCTGCTATTCCAGAGGGTGACACCATAGTAGAATTGCTTTTCCCTGGCCCACCTGCAGCGAACACTCGCTTCACTTCCAATTCTCTGTTCCAGGAAAAAGGAATACATGTCCAAGAAGATGTCCGGGCTGGACAGGATCATGAACGAGCGGCACCTGTTCCATGGCACCTCCCAGGACGTGGTGGACGGCATCTGCAAGCACAACTTCGACCCGCGGGTGTGCGGCAAGCACGCCACCATGTTCGGCCAGGGCAGCTACTTCGCCAGGAAGGCCAGCTACTCGCACAACTTCTCCAAGCGCTCCCCCCGGGGCGTGCACTTCATGTTCCTGGCCAAGGTGCTCACGGGCAGGTACACGGTGGGCAACCACACCATGAGGAGGCCGCCGCCCGTGGAGCCGGGCAGCATCACCAGCGACCTCTACGACTCCTGCGTGGACAATTACTTCGAGCCCCAGATCTTCGTCATCTTTAACGATGACCAGAGCTACCCCTATTTTATTATCCAGTATGAAGAAGTCAGCAGCACCGTCTCCATCTGACAGCCTGTGCTGCTCCAGCGTTCCCTGGCACAAACTCGCACCTGGCAGCAGTTTGTGTGGGGGAAATAAAATCTGGACACTTCCTAACTGGTGGAATGACTTGGAAGGAAGGAAATCTGAAGTGACCAACTGTGCACTTGCTGGTTGATTCCCTATGTGGAAATTTGTACATATTTTTCCATTGTTTATAGTTGAAAATCCGTGCCTTTTGTTATAAAACACTGTTTATTTATGTTAGTAAATATTCGTGTTTCAGAATGTGTCTGTGGGTATCATTTCAGTCACCTTCTGTGCTTTAGGCCCCAATCTCATCGTTTCAGCATGGCCATTTCCAGGGAATCAGAACCTCATTTTCATCCCAAGGATATTAAGTAAGACATTCTCCCAACCACTCCTTTTTTTAATCGTATTTCAGAGAGACTGGGAGAGAGATCACAAACCACCCCCCTGCCCATGCTTTGCATATTAAACAGAAAACCACAAAAAGATCATTTTCTAAAATCAGTGAAAATTAGGAAGAGATTAGCATGGTCTGTGGGGGAAGCTTTAAAACCTGGGATGGCTTTAGCATTTTGATGTCCCAGCAGCTGATGGGACACACAGTCTGTCACTCGTTGGTGTCCTGCCCACGGCAGGGGTGGGGACAGGATGGGCTTTAAGATCCCTCCCATCCCAAACCCTTCTGTGACTGTTCCCCTCAAGGCCTCTGGCTCGGAGGTACCTGAGGTGCCCTGTCCTCACCGGGCCCTTCAGAAGGAGCTGTCTGCCTGTCCAGGCTCCTGCACGGGCACAGCTGTGGCCCAGGAGCCCTCGCTGCCCTGAGGGAGCCCCGGGAGGGCTGCAGTGGCTCCCCAGGCTGGGGAGGGATGGCAGGATCTGTGTCCTGTGGCTGTGCCCCAAGCAGGAGCTGTCCCTGGGACAGCCTGCCCCATTCACCTGCGTCCTGGGGCCTCACAGAAACGTGGGGTGCCACGGGAGAGAATTCCCTGTTCCAGCAGCACCGCCCTGCTGCTTCCTCCCCTCGTCACTCCTGCAGGTCAGCTCAGCTGCAGGTGAGCAGGGGAACACACAGCCAGCTGCTTCCAGTCGGCCCCGATCTCTCAGGTGGCTCTTGGCAGTGCTGGGAGAGCTCCAATTGGAGGTGGAGACATTAGCACAGCTTCCATCTGGGCTGTGCCGTGTGGAGCTGCTCCTGACACAGCTCGTGTCCCACGATGGCTCCGGAAAGGTACTGGGGTCACGGAGGAGGGTGGCTGCAGGAAGGTGTCCCCGATGGGCTGGGGGTGGCTGAGGTGTGGCATTGGGGGTGTCTGTGCTGCTCGGGGGGGCTGTGCTCTGGGGGCTGTGGTGGCTTCAGAGCAGAGATTTTGGGTTGATTGCAGAGCCAAAGCCATGGAATGAGCGTTGCTGTTCTTGAGGGTTTGTGTTGTTTCCTTGCTCGAGGCTTCTGACCAGGCTGGCAGTGGGAGGTGGGACAGCTGCTCAGAGCGGGGATTTGTCTTCCCTCCCACTTCCCACAGGCAGGAACTCAGTTGTGTTTTTTCCTTGGATGTTGTAATGGAGTTTTGCTTTTCTGGGTCTTGGTCTCTGTCACAGCCCCGTGCCCAGGGACACTCCCGGGGTGGGGTCTGCCTGGACCTTCCCCTTTCCACCTTCCCTGGGGCTGTGGGGATGTGGAGTAAGGAGAGAGCTCGGTGGCGCGCCGCTGACAATGCACTGAAAATATTTGTGGTGTTTCCACGCCAACGTGCTGAGTGTGTGAGCCACCCTGCGAGGGCTGAGCGCACCGGCGGCTCCTCCGGGGGACGCGGTCCTGGACCTGGCCTGGTGTCCACCTGGTGTCCAGGTGACCTGAGCCAGGTCCCAGGGGTGTGGCGGCCGGGACTGGGCACAGCAGGGCCACAGTGGTGCCACCGTGCCTCTGTCACCGTGTTGTTGTCGCCGTGTCACTGTCACCTCACTGCCGGTGCCCGGCCAGGTGAGCACTGGTGACCCTCTATCGTCCATCCATGTGCTCTGGGCTCATGTGGGGTCACTCCTGGCTTTCAGCTCCCTGGACAGGGACACTGGAGCGGCGTGGAGCAGAGCTGGCAGGAGCAGAACGTGCCCCTAATTACATTAATTGCCTCTTACGTGCGCCACAGCAGCGCTGGCTGTGGCACTGGATGCTTGAGGGGCACCTGAGCAGAGCCCTGAGCAACTGCCTGTCCCTGAATCTCCTAAATCCTGCTCCTGAGGGACTCCGGGAGAGGACAGGCCCGACCCCAGCTGTGCCAAGGGCATGTTCCCGCTCTGCTCTGTGTTCTGTTCTCCCTCTGGCTGTGTCACCAGGCCCCCTGGGTGCGGTGCCACCTCCCAGCCGGGATGGTGCAGTAATGCCCAGCTCCAGCTGCCACCCTCCTGCCTCCCTCCTGCTCTGCTCCCGAGCCAGGGCCGGGCTGTGCCCATGCCCGGGGATTCTGGGGCACCGTGGAACTGCGAATCCTTCTTGTGCCTGGTTTTGTCTTGTGCCTGGTTTTGTCTTGTGCCTGGTTTTGTCTTGTGCCTGGTTTTGGTGCTGTCGCCGTGGAGAATTCGAGGACGAACCTGGGTGACAAAGGAGTGTTTGTGATAAGGATCTCACTGTGACACTGCCGAGATTGTGGCGTGACACACCTTTGGGCAAGGCCTGTGTTGTGAAAAGCCCAGGGGGGAGCTGGTGGCCCTGTGGGGGTGGCACCAGTGCCCAGAGGGACCCGCTGGGCTGGCCGGGCTGTGAGCGGTGTTTCTGGAGCCGGGGGGCTCTGGGGTGTGCCGTGTACCCCGCGCAGCCTGGAGGGCTCGGCTGGCTCTGGGGGGACCCTGTGCTTGGGGACTGCCAGCCCAGCTCGGGGGCAGCAGCCGGGGCGGTGCCCTGGGTGACACTGGGTGACAGTGAGGGATGAGGTCACCTCAGCCTGCTCACTGCCGTGCCTGGGATCCGTCACTGAACAGCCTGTTCTGGCCAGCAGGATGAAGGTGCCCCAGAGGGCGGGAGGAAGGAACAGTCTGAGCACGAGCTGATTTGGGAGCTGGGCAGGAGGGCAGGAGCTGTTCCCGGGCAGGCACTGAGGGGTCAGCAGCACAGAGGTGCTGTGGGAACAGCCACACTGTCCCCGTCCCACACAGGCACAGACGCTGCTCCCGGGGCCTGGCTGTGCTCTGCTGCTGCCCGGCGTTTGTTCTGGCCACCCTGGGGCTCTCCAGCTGCAGGATTTAACCACAGAAGTAGCCTCGAGTGGGAAATGGTCCCTGTCCCCTCCTGGTGCTGGGGGCTCTGGGCAGAGCCCTGTGGCAGTGTTGGGGGAAGTGGCTCCGAGGAAGGCACAGGTGGTGGTGGTGGTGGTGGAAGGTTCCCCGGGAGGTGTCCTGCGAGTGGGAAGGAGCCTTGGGAGGTGTCCAAACCAAGGTCCTGCTCAAGCAGGGTCAGCTCTGAGCTCACAGCAGGCAGAGCTCAGGGCTGCCCCCAGCCTGCAACGCAAACCTGCTCGGGTGGAGCCTGCCAGCTCCTGGACAGGCCCCAAGCATGGCAGGGTCCCCGTCGGGGTGAAACCCAGGGTCACGCTTCCCTGTGACGATGTGCCCGTGGGCTGCCATCGGTGCCCGTGGGCTGCCAACAGTGCCCAGGGGCTGCAATCCGTGCCCAGGGGCTGCAATCGGTGTGTGTAGCTCCCAGACTGGAGCAGGGGCTGTGGCAGTGCTGCTGGAGATGTGGGACACCCTCAGTGGGTGCAGTGAGGAGTCTCCTGGGTGCAGGATGCCAGAGCTGGTGCCTCTCCCAGGACCTTCCGTGGGATTTCTGTGGCTCTCCCACAGCTCACTAAGGCTGTGCCTGGGAAAAACCTCTCTCCGCTCAGGTCTAGTGGGAAAGCAGAGCGAGATGAGGCCAGGAGTGCCCTCGGTGTCACAGCAGGGTGGCACAGGCTGGCCCTGGCTTCCTTCTGCTGCAGGGGAATTTGGCACCTCGTGAGGGGCTGAGGCACGGGATGCAGAGCACAACGCACCACAGCCTCGCAGCACCAAAGCCCTGCCAGCCTGGAGGTTGGCATCTTTTTATTTGCAGTTTTAATGTGGAAATGTGAGGCTCTCACCCAGGAGCCAGGAGTGGGGGTGGATGCAGGGAGCATCTCTGCTTGCCCCTGGGGTTTCTCCATCCCCACTGTGCCATCACCCTCTGAGCATCACAGCACATCCTCTGCATTAATATTTATTCTTCTCTTATGGCTACAAAGTCTGTTTTTGTGAGAATATTTTCCCACAGACCCAACAACAAATGTCAGGTTGACCTAAGGGTTGTTGTTGCCTCAGTTTTCTCCGGGCTCCCTCTTGTCCAACAGCCGGGTACAAGTTGTCTCGTGCGTAATTAGCTGCTGTAAATCATCTCCTGCCTTCTCCCCTTGCTCGGGGAGCACATTCCCGCGGGCTGACCCACACTGGGGTTGTTTCCCTGTGCACTTTGCGCACTCCCCGAAGCTCTGCAGCTCAGCAGGGCCTGGCATTCGCCGGCCTCGCCCGCAGCCACCGCAGCTCTGCAGCTGCACGGGGAGAGGGATCCACCCCAGCACCAGGGACTGCAGCTGCTCCGGGATGGGCTCCGGGGACACGGTTCAGCTGTGGCTGCTCCTGGATCCCTGGAGGTGTCCCAGGCCAGGCTGGACAGGGCTTGGAGCAGCCTGGGACAGAGGGAGGTGTCCCTGCCATGGCAGGGGTGGGATGGAGGGCATTTAGGGTCCCTCCCACCCCAAGCCATTCCATGGCTCTATGATCCATGATTTCCGTGCAGACCGAGGGCGGATCTGCTGTCCAGCTCAGGGACCAGCCTGGACACTGAGGGTCTGTCCATCCCTGAGGGTAGGGAAGCTCCTGGCCATTCCCAGCTCTGCTCCCCACCAGACCAGGTTGCTCCAAGCCCCGTCCAGGCTGGCCTGCGCGTGCTGCTGCCCCCAGGACCGGTGTTCACTGAGAACCATCCCAAGCACCGCCAGCCAGGTCACAGGAAGGACAGGAGAGTGAGTTCTGCAGTAAATACCACCATGGAATCAAATTCCTGCTTGTTTCCCATGAACTCGGTGTTTGCAGTCAGACCAAAGGGCTTTGGCTTTCACTGGGATGCAGCACCGAGGCCAAGGCACCAGCTGATGCCTTTTCCAGATAATCTCAGCTGGGATCTGCTGAGCTCCGAAGTCTCCTGCTGATGGAGACGTTCCAGGTGCTTTCTGTCTCACTCCTGCCCATTTTCCAGAGCATTAGGCATGGGAAGCACATTTTAGAACTGTTTGATAAAACCACGCAAGTGTTTACAGTGCCCATATTTGTACCACAGTCTGGAGGCTGTTGTAGTGCACAGAGATCCATGATTATGGCAGGCAGCAAACCAGGGAAAGCAGGATTGGTTTGCAGCCAGAGCACCCCATGGGTCCTGGCCTGCAGCTGCTGTGGGGCTGCTGGAGAGTTCAGAGGGGCCACGGAGCTGCTCCAGGGCTGAGCCCCTCTGGAGCCAGGCTGGGAGAGCTGGGGGTGCTCACCTGGAGAGGAGAAGGCTCCAGGGAGAGCTCAGAGCCCCTGGCAGGGCCTGAAGGGCTCCAGGAGAGCTGCAGAGGGACTGGGGACAAGGCATGGAGGGACAGGACACAGGGAATGGCTTCCCATGGCAGAGGGCAGGGCTGGATGGGATATTGGGAATTAGGAATTGCTCCCTGGGAGGGTGGGCAGGCCCTGGCACAGGTGCCCAGAGCAGCTGTGGCTGCCCCTGGATCCCTGGCAGTGTCCCAGGCCAGGCTGGGCAGGGCTGGGAGCAGCCTGGGACAGTGCGAGGTGTCCCTGCCATGGCAGGGTGGCCCTGGATGCTCCTGCTTGCCTCCCTTTTTGTGATGAACAGAAGCTCGAACCTTTTTCACGAGCTGGTGCTAAAGCCCATCCTGAAGGGGCACTGGGATTGCTGCCCCAGGCACGGCACAGGCAGGCACTGCTGCTGCTCCTGCCTTAACCCCAGCTCGTGTGTGAGCCACCCTGGGCAGGAAGGTGCCCGCAGAGCTCGGGGAGGATGCCCTGGGCCCTCCCAGCTGTGTCTGTTCCTGCTCCCGGGGGCTGTTGCAACACCAGGACGTGGCGTGAGAGCTGTTCCGATTGTTCTGCTGATACTCGTGGCTTCTCCGAGTCTGTGCTGTTCCTCCACGGCTGCAATGGGCCGGGCTGGGGCTGGGTCACACGGAGCTGCCTCTCTCCATCGCCGGGCTGAGCCTTCCCGGGAGCGCCGCTGCCCTTGCCAGGCTGTGCCCCATCCTTCCCGTGTCCTGCAGCCCCTGTGCTCGGCCTGCAGCTCTCCCGAGGGGCTGCCCCCAGCCGAGGAGCTCTGGTGGCTCCTTTGCCACTGATAAGGCTGCGGTAACGCCGAGCCGGGCAGTACGGCATGTACGAGCGCTGCTCGGGTTTGTTCTCACCATGAACAGCCCAGGGCATGGGCCGGGCACAGCCTCGGGCACAGCCTCGGGCACGGTCACCCCATGCCAAAAGCTTGGGAAAACAGGAATAAGGTGCCAGGGAGGCCCGGGCCGGGCACAGCCTCGGGCACGGTCACCCCACACCAAAAGCCAGCCTTGGGAAAACAGCAATAAGGTGCCAGGGAGGCCCGGGCTGAGCTCCCTGGCAGAGGAGGTCACTCCACAGTCCCCGGAGCAAAGCTCAGCCTGAGCTCCTCCAAGGGTCCCAGCCAGGGGCAGGAAATGTGCTGAGGCACCGAGGAGCTGTGGGACACTGTGGTAACTCCAAAATCTTCCTCATCTCCAGTGGGCAGTGCCAGGATGCAGGCAGGGAAAAAGCAGGAGGGCATCTCCCTGACTCTCAGGGTGCAGCACCAAAACTGCCGCGTCCTGCTTCAGGAGCATCCCCCATCCCTGGAAGGGTTCGAGAAATGTGCAGATGTGGCACTTGGAGATATGATTTGGTGGGAATGGGAACTCAGTCAGAGGCTGGAATTGGCAGCTTCTCCAGCCCGGCCTGGAAGTGCAATGTGAGCATCAGCTGCTGCTGTGAGCTCCGTGTTCCTGGGCTGGTATTGCAAACATCTGGCAGACCGTTGTTTGTTTGTTTTTCCACGCTCACACACATTTTAGTCAGTTCTGCTGGGATGCTGCGGGGAGGCCGCGGTGCTGCAGGAAGCCAGTCTAGCCAGGGCAAATCTGGGCTTGCTTTGGGAGGGAAGTCGGGAAGAATGAATATTTGCCCTGTGGCACCAATTTCCTGTCTAGCATTCTCCAAGCACAGCTGGAAAAGGCCCAGGAGCACAGATGTGCGTGTGCTGTGTGTGTGTGTGTGCCTGGCACCCTCCCGGCAGGGCTGAGGAGGAGCCTTTGCTCTTTGCCTCCTCTTGTCAGAATTCCTCCCTCCAGAATTCCCAGGATCAGCGCTTTGCTGGGAGCTCCTCTCCTCGGGAAACACCAGCTCATTATTCAGTTAATGTCCCATCTGGGCCCACGTGGGAAAACGCAGATGCTGCCTCGGGACGTGGAGTGATGCTAGGGATGGCATGGAGGGAGGTCCAGCAGCTCTGGCCACTGTCGGAGATCCCAGAGCCCCCTGGGCTGGGCAGGCACCTCCGAACTGCTTGAGCTTTAATTGAATTAATTGAATCAGTGAATTTTAATGATTTCCTTTATGAAGCTGACGAGTGGTAGCTCAGTGCCATGTCCACTGCTGACATCCTGGTGAGATGAGAGGGCAGAGGAATTGAATTCCTTAGTTGTAGGGAATCACTGCTTGTTGCTGTGTAGTTACAATAATAACAAAAAAAACCCCCCAAACGTGATTTGTTCTAAATGTGCCTTATCTATGAAAGAGATTTTGTTGTGGGCTTCATGTAAAAGACTTTTGTTGCCTCCAGTTTGACACGTCATGAGTAGAGGTTTTGTAGGATCACGGAACATCCTGAGTTGGAAGGGACTCGCCAGGATCACTGAGTTCAGCTCCTGGCTCGGAACAGGATAATCCCAGCAATTCCACCGTATTCTATCTGATCACATCCTATGGTTCCCACAAGGACAAACACCAGCCAACAAAAGTTGGCTGCACGTGGCCCCAAACAAAACCTCTCATCCACATTTTCACCTTCCTTCTCATGAAATTTATTTGAGAAAGCTGTTCTTTGTGCCTTTCCGAACTGCTGGCAGTTGGTGGTTGTGGTTATGGAAATGCTTTATTTGAATAGCTATGGGAACAAGTTTCAGCCGAGGGCTCGGTTTGGCCGCAGCCCCGTCCCGGCATCGCTGGAGCTGCTCTGGAAGCGCTGGGTGGATCGGATGGATCATCTTGGCCCTAAGAGGCTCAGGGTCCAGCCGAGGGCAGCGCACTCAGGGTGTGAGCAGGGGCAGGATTAGCTGGGGAGCACAGCAGATTGCTCAGATTAGCTCTGCCGGGGGCACGGGGCTGGGGGGCAGCTCCACATCCGTGAGCAGCTCCCTGATCGCTCCTGACACCGCGTTCCCACCCGGAGCAGCCGCGGCGGCACGGACACCTCGGCCCGCACGCCAACCACGGCGCCAACCCCCTCCAGCCTCCTCCAGCAGCGGCGGGGATTTGTTCTGATCACATCACTGCTGGAGGGCTGAGGCAGGATCACAAACCCCAGCCTGCTCTGGGTGGGGGGACCCTAAAGCTCCTCCTGTTCCCCCCTGCCCCGGGCAGGGACACCTTGGCCAGCCCAGGCTGCTCAGAATTTAAATCTTATTTACACATCAAATACACGCTGAAATTCAGTGCTCCCCGATACTGCTGTGGGTTTGGATTTTATTCTTCCCCTGTTCGGTCTCGTGCTGTGACAGCATAACTGATGTGACTGAGTGTCCCTGGCGATGTGGCCTGAGCAGTGTCTCGAGGCTTGGCAGGGCACAGCCAGAGCAGCTGGAGCTGTGCACTGAGCCGCGCTCTGCAGAGGGGATCGTTACCTGCCTGCACTAACGAGTCCTTCCTTCCATTTCCCTTTGGCTGTCACTCTGCAAGGTTAATTAACGTTCATGGGAGCTGTATAATCAGGCCCTTACAGGAGGAGCTCATTAGCTCTTTCTTCCTGTGGTTTTCGTTCCGAGTTGCTAAATTTTATGGATTAGCAAGAATACAACAAAATCTGGGAAAGCGATGCTGGCTCTTGGCATGCTGAAGCGCTTGTTGCGTGCATTTAGTGAGTCAGGTCTGGGAATGGACTGGCAGGTCCGTTAGTAACCAGACCTCTGCAAAAGCCATCCCAAGGCAATCTGAGCAGCCAGCTGTATAAATACCCCACTGACCTCTTCCTCTCGGGCAGCAGAATTCCTGGGAAACTGTTTTCAGGAAAAAGCACAAGGAATTCTCAAAAACTTTGCTTTCCCAACCTGCCAGAGAGATGTTTGCGCAGGGAGTCACACATGGGAGAGGGCCCAGAGGATCTCCTTGGGACAGCAAGGATTGCTGATTTCCTGGGAGAACTCTGCGAGGCCCAACCATCCTCCATCTGACTGAGCTGGGATTTTTGTGGGTGTTGTGTATTTAACTCAACTGTGAGAAACCTACAGCCCCTGACATCACTTCCCTGGCCTAGAGAGGTTTGGTTTTTCCCACGTTATGGTGGGATAATGAGATGTGTTTTCCTGTGTGGTCTCCCAAACGGCCCTCAGGCAGGAAAGATTCTTCCCTCTTTCCTCTTCTCCCTGTGGCTTTGAGGGAGTGTAACTGCACGAGGGACCTGGGTTGTATCAGAATGTGAATTTCCAGGTCAAACAGTGAAACACCTGAATTCCAAGTCTATCCATGTGGATTAATTATCAGGATCATGGGAAAAATGAACGTGGTTGAGCAGGAATGATGGAACCGGCATGGAGAACACGGAAGTTGGGAAATGCCCTCCTTTTTAGAGGGGCAAGTTTTGGAAATCTTAAATAAATGTAGGATTTAAACAGAGAAACGTTCCTGTGCAGTAGCTACTTCGATATTCCCTGTTGTTTGAAATGAGCTCTTGGGGTTGAATGTAATATTCTTGCTTTCAAAAAGCAAGAACACAAAAGGACAAGGTTTCCTTTCTCGTTTTTACTGCTGTTTCCAGTCCAGCTCTGCAATGCTATTTTTAGAACCCTGTGTTTTAATACTGTGGCATGAATTACTGGGATTTCCCCTGGCTGATATAAAATAGAGGATCTGCACTTTGGTATTAGCAGTCAGCCAGGAAATCCGTGCCTGGTGCCAGAAAAGGGCCTTCCTTCATAAATCTGTATTTATTTTCATTTCCTAGTGCAGCAGTGACGTGCCAGATCAGCTGTGCTGCTTTCCTGACACGTTCTGTAGTGCCACGGAACACGGCAGGCTGGGCTGGAAAGCAGAGAGGATTTGCCTGATTCACTGGGGACACGCAGAGCTGGGAAATGCTGGTCTGCAGGGAATCAAGGATGGGACTGTTTTCTGATCCTGCAGGGAATCAAGGATGGGACTGTTTTCTGATCCTGCAGGGAATCAAGGATGGGACTGTTTTCTGATCCTGCAGGGAATCAAGGATGGGACTGTTTCCTGACCCCCACAAAGAACAGGCAAAAGGCACTTCCACAGGGAAACATAAGTGATCAATTCTGTCTGACTGACTGCCTTTAACACTTTGACAGAATTGTATTTATTGATCATAGAATGATTACAAGGCAGGAAAGCTGTAATCAAGCGGGCTGAAATCAATGGAAAAATCCCTGGAAGTGTCCAAGGCCAGGTTGGACAGGGCTTGGAGCAACCTGGGATAGTGGAGGGTGTTCCTGCCTGTGGCAGGGGATGGAGTGAGTCTTAAGGTCTTTTCCAACCCAAACCATTCCATGATTCTGTAACCCAGAGATCTGGATCCTCTTTCAGCTTGGCCCCTCTCTGAGCAAAGCTCTCTTTCAGTGTAAAATGAGGATTATTCTGCCAATCCATCCGTTTCACCATCCCGGAGGTGTCCAAAAGACTTGGACACTCAGTGCTCTGAGCTGGTGACAAGGTCAGGATTGGGCACAATGATCTTGGAGAGCTTTTCCAGCCTCAGTGATTCTGTGATTCCACGGTTCAATCCACTCTGCAGTCTGTGAAGGACAAAGGCTCTGTATAAATAACTGTAATTACAATTCCCTCTGCATCCGAGTTAATTCCCAAAACTCTCGTGTCCTGTCGCAGCCGTGGCTGGTTCTCTCCCCTGAGCCAGGAAGGCCTTATGGGGTAAGGGTTACGTGAAGCACTTTTTCAAGTTCTATTTTTGAGAGTTCTGAAAGGTGACACCTGCGTTCAAGTCATTGCCATCCTCAAAATAACCGGGGTGGCAGCTCCGGGCACTGTGACATTGGTGAGGAGCAGGGACACACGTGGCACGGGGGGAATGAGACCGGCTCTTATCAGGGTTTTAGAGCAGCAGGTACCTTGGAGCTTAATCCTGACAGGGCCCCAAGGTGTGACAGCTCAATAAATATTGAACGTGCCCTTAGTCTCGGGGTGGGGAGCACTGTACCCCCAGCAGGAAGTGCTGATCCTCTCTTTGTGAGTGAAAGATACTACAGTGAGTATCTCCCACCGTATCAGCCGAGATATGGGGAGTGTACTCAGAGGGATATTGCACAAAGAGCAAACAGCAGCTGGGAGAGCTTTTGTTCCGCAGGCACCGAGCCCAGGTCAGTGGGTGACAGTGCACAACTCCCAAAATTGCAGCCTTTTGGAGCTGGAAAAGGAGGTTCTCTCCCCAAAAAGGGGGGCATAGTGTGGTGCCCTCCTGCAGAGGAATGGGGAGAAGGGAGAGTGCAAGGACAGTGGGACATGTTCTGTCCCCCTGAGCTGATCCCAGTGCTGGGCACCCCAAATCCTGCTGGGGGACACGGCTCTCACCCCACACACCTTGCAGAACAACCCACAGCCCTCCCTCTCACCCTTGGAGAAAAGGCCAGCAGGTCAAGGTCAGGGAGCTCAGGCTCGTCTGTAACCGTGGATTCTGCAGGGAAGTCAGACGTGGCTGTGAGAGCAGGCTGCGGAGCAGAGCCAGGCTGGGAGAGGAGGCTGAGAGGAGGCTGCGGAGCAGAGCCAGGCTGTGAGAGGAGGCTGTGAGAGGAGGCTGCGGAGCAGGATGCCAGCCTGGTTGCTGGGTGGCTTTCCTGTGGCGCAGGCCGTGACTGATGCCCTGTGACAGCCCGTGCGTGGCTCCTGCTGCTCTGCTGGTGCAGCTGGGGACTCTGTCGCTTCTCACCATCGCCGCACGACAGCAAAACTCTTTGAGAAAGACATTTTCTGAGATGAAATGGGGGCTCACGACAGCACTCGCCACAACCGCTGGGAATAAATTCAGTTTATTCACGGCGTTGTGAAAAAACGGTGAATTATGTATAGCAGTGTCCCTGTGTGTGTGACAGGGATATGAAATCCTGAATGGCACCTTTGGTTTCAAACCATCAGCTGCTGCACTTTAAGATGGACCCACAGAAGGTGGCAGCACCCCGAGTCCCTGTATGAAGTCCCTGTAGGAAGCCCAGGCCCAAGTGCAGCCTGACTTCCCAGCAAGGCTCAGCCTCGCACATGGAGAGATGCGACACAGAATCACTGAGGCTGGAAAAGCCCTCCCAGACCATCGAGTCCGACCTGTGACCAATCCCCACCTTGTCACCAGCCCAGAGCACTGAGTGTCCAGTCCTTCCCTGGACACCTCCAGGGATGGGGAATCCAAACCTCCCTGGGTGGCCCTGCCAGTGTTTAACTCTTTCCATGACTAAATTCTTCCCGATGTCCGAGCTCAGCCTGCCCTGCCCAGCCTGAGGCCGTTCCCTCTCCTCCTGTCGCTGTTCCCTGGAGCACAGCCCGACCCCCCCGGCTGTCCCCTCCTGTCAGGAGCTGTGCAGAGCCACAAGGTCCCCCTGATCCCCTTTGCTCCAGGCTGAGCCCCCCAGCTCCCCTTGCAGGACTGACTCTAGATGTGAGTTGCACCTTGTTGCAAGCCTTTGCAGGCTTGCAGACTCCCCTGACTACTCCTTATCTGTATGGGTAATCCCATTCCCTCCATTGCTGGCTGGGAGAGCCCGGGATTGTTTTTGCATGCTGGATCCCTGGGGAGCAGTTTCACCCCTGTGACACATCTGGGCCACCTTTGGTGTGCCTCTCTCGTACCCTGGTGGCTGCAGCCTCCATGGGCCTTTGGCAAAGGGCAGGCTGAGCCTAATCTCCTCCTGCACCGCAGCATCCTGCGGCAGGGCCAGGCTCCTGTGCAGCCCACGGAACCCCTCTGGCAAAGCGTTATCGCCATGGCGTGTCAACACGGCTGCAGGTCACCAGGGATGGGGACAAAGCTGCTGGTGACATGTTGTGTAAACAGGAAGAAAATATGCCTGTTCCCTCGGTGACTCCATAGTGACCGGGAAACACTGTCCTGTTTCACAAGCCTCTCCTGCCCCTCAGGGGTCACACACAGGGTTTGCCTTCCCCGGGAGCCACAGACACCTCTTTGTGTGCCTCTGCCAACACAGAATCGCAGGCTGCTCGGGCTGGAAGGGATCTTAGAGCTCAGGGACCCCTGCCAAGGGATCCCCACTCTTGCTCCCAAACATCTCAACAGCTCTAGGCCTTCTGCTGGCAGCTATGCAGAGTTCTTCAATAGTTTTTTTTCTTTCCAGGATAAATGACAAAGAAACCTAAAGCTTTTAGAGCAATTTTGTCTAAAGTCTCCTTTCTTGAACCATCTAGAATAGCTTGTAGTAGCAAACAGCTTATGGAAACCATCACTTGCTGACAGGTGATTCACAGGATTGGGGGTGAAGTTTGCGACACTGAGCAGGGCTAAAGGAGACCCCAAACAACCTCTGCAGCTCCTTGTGCAGGTTCCTGTTGCACACCCCTCAGAAACCAGCCAGCACTGCGAGGTGGTGGCTGCCACCGCTCCTGCACCTCCCTGGGCTCCAGGAGCTGCCAGCTCAGCTGGCAGCAGAGCCATGGGTCACCTCAGATAACCACGGGTCACCTCAGGTGGCCTCAGGCCACGATGGCCGAGCTCTTGGTCAGGATAGCACAGAGGCTGAGTCAAGTCCAACTCCCTTGGCTGTCACCTCCCCGCTTTAGATGATGCCAAAAATAACCGTTTTTGCACTTCAGTAAACATTATCTGTATTTTGGACGTTAGCTGTGGTCGGCCCTTTTCCCCATCTGAAGTCAGTGGATTTGACAGATGAGGAAACAGGTTCTAAAGCAAAGAAAAATCTTATTCCACTTTATTTTCATTGCAGTTCTGCACATATAAGGACAGGGCTGCTTTTTAACAACTCTGTTGTAGCAACAGCCTGCAATCAACATACCACGTGCTGTTATCTCTTTGTGGGAGATAAATTTAAGTTGTCAGGCCATGCCATGGAAATGCAACATTTGTGTTTTCCTATCAGGATGTGCCAGGACACTGCAGGCCAATCGTAAAGCAGGAGTTGGGTACTAATGTGAGGCGGAGGAAGGAGCAGCCTGAAATCCTGCCAAGCACTGCATGCTGCTGTGTAAAAGTATTGCAAAGGGGACGGAGAGGAGCCCAAGCAAAGCTCCAGAACTGTGCCAACAGTGGATATCATAACACAATTTCAGGGTTTGCAAAGACTCCTCACTATTCCTTATTTGTCTGAGTAATCCCATTCCCTTCATTGCTGGCTGGGAGAGCCGGGGATTGTTTTTGCATGCTGGATCTCAGAATGCTGCACACGGACTGAGCCTGCCCCTGAATTCAAGTCAGCCCCACCATCCTCCTTGGGATGCTCTGCTGTGTTTTTCAAGAAGTCATCCTAAAACATCTCTCTCTTCTCCAGATGAAAGCAGACAATTACACCATTATTCCAGGTGAGCATATCTGGTACTGAACTTTACCTTATGACCGTCTCATCTGGAGAGCACTAAAGTTCCCTCTGAGGAATGTATAAAGCAGCTGCAAATAGTATTAAACAAAATGCAGAAGAAGTCTACCACTGTTAGAAGAGTCCACCACTGTTATATTTGGAGGGCACACAAACCTCACGGACAACAAGGTTACTAAACTTGTAACTTCCCTGACAACATTAAGGATGTCTGGGACATTTTGGGCAAACCAAAACACTGCTGGTACACTTGGGACATCCAGTCCAACACCAACCCTACTTGGAAAAGACTTTAGCTGCAACCATAGACGCTACTCAACGTGCCGGGATGGAGATACAACCTGAGAGTGCAGCGCACCTGCCCATGGGCGTACCTCGGGATTCGCATCGCCGAAAGGACTATCGCACCCATATGGCTCACCATCGAGGACAACCCAAAGACCCTGCGAGACCTCCACCAGCTCTGCGAGTCCATCAACTGGGTGCGTCCTCTGCTCGGGTTGATGACAGCAGACCTGGCCTCTTTGTTCCAGCTCCTGAAGGGGGTGAGGGACTGGACTCGCCGAAGGCTCTCACCGCAGACGCCAAGGCTGCCATTGGTAAGGTGCAGCAGGCGCTTTCCTCCCGACAGGCACGCAGAATAGCGCCAGAGCTGCCCTTCCGATTCACCATCCTCGGGCAGGTACCATGTTACCATGGTCTTATCTTTCAGTGGGACGAGAGGCTGAAAGATGCTCTCCTCATCATAGAGTGGATCTTTCTTCCTCATCAGCCGTCCAAGAGCGTCACAACGCCACAAGAGCTGGTGGCAAAACTGATACAAAGAGCGAGAACCAGGCTCCGCACCCTCGCGGGATGTGATTTCTCATACATACACGTTCCCTGGCGTGGCGAGGATCGGGAGAAGTTGCTCCAGACCAACGAGCACCTCCAGCTCGCACTGGACAGCTACCCAGGCCAAATTACTGGCCACAAATTAAAACACCACCTGTTCAACACAAACTTCCAACTGGCACCCAAAATGCTTCAAAGCAAATCTCCACTGGATGCCCTGACCGTTTTCACCGATGGCTCAGGGTCTTCCCACAAGTCAGTCTTGACTTGGAAGGACCCTAAGGCCCAGCAGTGGGAGGCTGAGGTCCATGTGGTGGAAGGTTCGTCACAGATTGCAGAATTGGCAGCCGTTGTCAGGGTGTTCAAGAGGTTCCAGGAACCTCTGAGTCTCGTAACTGATTCAGCATATGTGGCTGGAGTAACTGCAAATGCAAGACCAGATTCATCAACTATGCATCGAAGACAAAGACTGGCTGCAGGACCTTTTTCATGGATAGGGGATCTCCGGTTGGGTAGCTCGAACTTTACAAACTTTACTTTGGACTGTGTTTACAATTTTTATTGTTTTATGTTCCCTCAGTTGTCTTAAGAGTTTCATTATGTCCCTTGCTAGTAACACTTTCTCTTTTTATAATAGAGAAGGGGGAGATGTAGCAGTGGTTCAAGCCCAGAGAGTTCCTTCCCCCCTGAGAAATCTGTGGAGTCCCAGGGACTGAAACCGCCTGGGGTGGAATCGAGGGTGGATTGCCCCAGGGAGGGGTCCAGTTCCTCCTGTCCCTCAGTATTTCGTATCTCCCTCTCTCCTCCCTTCCTCCTTCCCGAGTGGTCCCTGTCCCTTTGTCCCTCCCTGGTTCCCCCCCGTGCCATTCTGGGATTGGTTGTTACCCTCGGAATTAAAGTCTGATGCGCCCGAGAGCTGGGGTCTTTCGCCCCTGAGCTCAGGACAACTGTGCCTGTGTGTCTTGTTTGCTCCGGGCGAGAGAACCTCCCTTTGCAGCCTCCGGCTTTGTGGACAGCGTGGCTGCCCCAAGGAAGGCACGGCTCATGGCCAGGGGACTCTCCCTGACTGCGGTGAACCTGAACTTCAGGGACACTTGCAGACGCTGCCGACGGGCTGCTGACCAATCCCTGGTGGTCAGCTGCTCCAGCCCATGCCACCGGCAACAATGCTCCATCCTCTAAGTGCCCTGGCCTCCTTCAGTTGTGTTTTCTCTTTATCTTTTCCTGTTTCATGGTGACTCCAGAGGTTCTTCATCACTGCCTGGTTTCTTCCAGTAGCTCACCGAGGCTGTAACATCTGTCTTGTTTCATTCATCCTCGTCCCCTTCCAGTGGGGAGGGCTTTGTGTGCAGTTTCTGTTTTGGCAGGATTTTCAGGTTTGTTTTTTTTTCAAAGCCAGCAGCAGAAACATTTTCCTCCCTTCAGCTCCTGTGTTTAAATTAGGAAAGAGCAGATTGCTGGTGACTGGGGGGAATGGGAAAGATTGATGGGGTTGCTGTGATCCCATGGGTGTTCCCTGGCAGGCTCCTGGGAAACTGCTGAGTCCTGCACAGATGAACCTCACCCTCATGGTAACAGTTCTGTTTTGCCTGAGGAGCCAGGAGTGCCACCATCATTGTCATCCAGGAGCATTAGATCTTACAGATAAACCCTTGAATGCCTTAAGAATCGGAACAAAACCTCCAACCCCTCTGCACCATCTCCCAGGGGGTTGGGCTTTTGCTTGGACGTTTGGACAGGGTAAGAGAAAGCTGCCTCAAGCTCTGCCAGAGGAGGCTCAGGTTGGACATCAAGAGGAATTTCTTCATGGAAAGGGTTGTTAAGCATTGGAAGGCGCTGCCCAGGGAGATGGTGGCGTCCCCATCCCTGAGGTGTCCAAGGAATTACTGGATGTGGCATCAAGTGCTCTGGCCGGGTGACACGGTGTATTTGGTCAGTCAAAGACTAAACTCCATGACCTTGGAGATCTTTTCCAGCCCTAATGAGCCTGTGATTCCCTCCCCAATGCCATCCTGGTGGCTGGTCCGTGCCCTCTGCCCCCTGTGCCCGTTCCTGACTCCCGGAGCTGCCTCTGTGCTCTGCATTCTCTCCTCACCCCAGCCCTGTATCTGTGACGCTTTTCCTGGCACCCTTCCCAAGTTCTCTTGCTGCCAAGTCAGACTCAGTACAAGCGTCTTGTATTCCCTTTCAAATCCTTTCCTATCGTGGCAAATAAACCCACTGTCCTCCGCACACACACACACTCCTGATATTATCCTTGACAGCTCTTCACTTCTGGCACTCAGCTGCTGCTTAATCATATGGTTTCTTTCTCTGAGTCACCTCATGTGCTCTTGCAGCCAAGGGCTCGACTTTGATTTGGCAATGTCACGGCAGGCACACATCCCTCGGGATCCCATTGCTGCCCCGCATGTCCCACTGGCACCAGCGCCCTCCTCTTTGCTCTGCTCTGAGCCGGCTTTGGTGCCTTTGGGAGAGTGGGACCATCCCCTCCCCTCTGCCTTCCCGCACACACCACCAGCACCCTGCTCCAGCCCGCTTTCCCTGATTTTATCATTTCCCCGTTGCTTTGCAGAGTTTCTGGTCTTTGCACAGAGCAACCTGCCCGACCTTGACTCCCAGGTAGCCTTGGCGCTCAGATCCCTTCTCCAAACATCCTTCCACAGAGGCCCCTCTCCCCCCATGCTCCCGTCCTTGTGACATTTGCAAAGAGGGGGCAAGCGGAGCAAGCCAAACAAATCCTGCAAATATTGCTGGAAAAGGGGAACTAACGCCATGTGCACAGAGCACTGAGAATAACCTGCCTTCCAAACCCTGTCCTTCCCCTGACCCCTCCTGCCGCACGTCTGCTCTGCGCTGCAGGCCCGGCACCGGACCCCCCGCTCCTCCCCAAATCCCCCGTGTACCCAGGGAGCAATAACCGAACTCTGCTCCTCCCTAGGAAAACAACCGGAGCTTCCCAGAGGAACTGTTTGCAGACAACGCTGCAAAACCACTTCCCCCGCACCACTCTTTGTACTGAGCAAATAACAGGGCAGCCTAAAGCGAGAGGACTAGGATAAAATTTGAATTTCTCATTGTCCAGGGAATGCTGCAGGTGTGGGCGCACCTATTCACCCTCCCAGACCCCCGGCCAGTCCCGCTTTGTGTGAAAAGGGTGCTGGTGTTAATTGCCTTTTTCCCCAGCTGCCCACTGGCACGGACTTTGCTCCTCCGGGCTGGGATTTCTAAGCAGCAGGAGGCTTTCCACGTGTGTTTGAGAAGGTACAAAGCCTGCCGGAAAACAATGGAAATAGCTGCCTTATGACTGCTGCGTGTCACGCACTCGGTTCTTGCTGTTCGTTTGTCCTTGGAGCTGCTCGCGCTGCCTGGAACCTGATCCCGAGCGGTGCCGGGCGCTGGGGCTGGCACGAACAGCGGCACGGTTCCATGGGGACAGCCACGGCTGCGCTCCGGCTGGGCCGGAACGAGAGGCCTTGGGCAGGGCCCCGCTGACCCCTCTCAGCCCACCGGAGCCACCGCGGATGTGTGGAGCGGGCTGCGGGTTCCATGGGGAGTGGGGGTTTGCGGGGGCTTCCTGCTGTGAGGAAACAGCTGCTTCAGAGCTGAGGGTGGTGCGAGCAGCTTCTCCCCTGCTCTGCTTCCCACAGGACCCAGCGTGGGAGCATCCAGGCTGCCTCAGCATGGCCCTGCCTCGTTCTCCACACCTCCACGACAGGATATCCCCACATCCCCCCGGCCAGGCTCCATCTGTGCCAGCTCCCCTGAGACCCCACGGACAGGATCTCCTTTATTTCCCCACGACAGTCTCCCATCAGCCCCCCAGGACTGGATCTTCTCATCCACAGGTTCCCCTTTGTCCAAGGTCCCTTCAGCTCCCCCAGCACAGGATCACCTCCATTCCCCTCAGGGCTGGATCCCCTCACCTGCTCCCCCAGGACAGGCTCCCCTCAGCCCCTGCCAAGAACATAATCCCAACACCGATCCCCTCAGAACGCTCTGGGACAAGCTTCCCTCGGCTCCCAGACACGGGATCCCCGGGGCTGGATCCCCTCAGAACGCTCTGGGACAAGCTCCCCTCAGCCCCTGCCAAGAACATAATCCCAACACCGATCCCCTCAGAACGCTCTGGGACAAGCTCCCCTCAGCCCCCCAAACATGGGATCCCCAGGGCTGGATCCCCTCAGAACGCTCTGGGACAAGCTCCCCTCAGCCCCCCAAACATGGGATCCCCAGGGCTGGATCCCCTCAGGTCCCTGTGGCCAAGCCCCCTTCAGCCCCTCCTCGGCGGGCACGGCCGAGGGGCCGGGGTGCAGCAGCCTCCGTTCCCCGCTGCTGCCTGCGTGCTGCCGCCCGCCTCCCCCCGCTCGCCGCCCGCGGTGATCCGCGCTGAGCTCACGGCCGCGCCTCACGACACCCTGGCCCGGCACGTCAGCCCCGCCATCGCGTGAGAGCCGCCGCCCCCCCGCCCGGCGCCATCACGCACGGCGGGAACAGCTGCCGGCACGGCGCGGCCAGACCCCGCTGCCAGCCAAGGCGGGCCCTCGCCAGTTCCTATTAATGCAGATCTTAATTAATGACCCCCGCGGGGGGCGAGCCGCCCTTCACACGCAACACACCCCCCTTGGCCCGCGCCCGGCGCGGGAGCACGAAGAGGTTAAAATGGAGGCGGGCGAGCGCGGCGTGAGGCGCTGCCAAGGCGGGATTAGCGCGGCTCNGGGATTACCGCGGCTCGGAGCCCGGCACGCAACGCGGGCCGGGGCACGGCGGCCACACGCGAGGGACCCGCGGCGACACGCGTGGCACCGCCGTGCACAGCCGGGGGGACGCAGGGCACCCGGACGGGCGCACAGTGCCCTCCGCCGACCCCCCGGCTTTGCATGCCTCTTGAGACAGCGCCTTCCCACCCAATTTTCCTTTTTTTGCCCCCATAATCCAAGCCCCTATTAATGCAATTTGCTTTTTCCTTCCCTCCCCAAGAATATTTTCCTTCCCCCCTGTTCACTGTTTTCAACCCCCTACTAATGTAATTTTTTTTTTTTTTCGGTAAAATTCAGTATTTAACCCCCCACTCAAGCAATTTTTCCTTTTTTCATGTAAGTCACTATTTTCTTCAATCCAGCCTCTCTACTTCTGCAATTTTCTTTCATTTTCCCCTAAAATTCACTGTTTTCTTCAGCCCCTTACTGATGCAATTTTCCTTTTTTTCCAATAAAGATTTCATTTCTATACCCTAAATTTCACTACCTTCTTCACTCTAACCCCCCCGTTTCAGCTCCCAGCTTTACTGATGCTTTGCCCCAGAGACGAGTTGTGTGTAAATTAAATTAAGGTCACCTTGTTTTTTGCCATGACCTGTTCCCAGTAGTAGGTGTGTGTCCCTAAATTACGGTTTTGGGGGTGCATCGTTTTGTTTAAGGCTGTAGGGTATGTTTTCGGAATGTAGGAATTGCTTTGGGCATACAGGAATTGGTTTGGACAGACAGTCCCTGACATGCGACAGAGCAGAGTCCCAGCAGCGAGTCGGTTTTGGAGAAAACAGGAACCAGCGCTGGAAGAAGGGCAGAATGTTGAATTAATCCCGCTGGAACTCCCGAATCCCGCTCCCATCCTTCCCTGATTTATTTATTTTCGTGGCTGTGTGTGCGCTCCAGTGGCTCTCACCGGGAGCTGGCGGCGTGGACGGTTCATCCCGAGGTTGAACTCGTGCCTCGGGTGTGACACGCAGATGACCTGGGTGGCAGGGACTAACTGGGGGTGTCAGGGGTGCCTTGGGGTGTCAGAGCCGAATTCGGGCTGGTAGGGCTCAATTAGGGGTGTCAGATCCGGGTTTGAGGTGTCAGGAGTGGCTTTGGGCTGTCAGGGTTAAATCTGGGCTGTCAGGGCTGCCTTGGAGGGGGCAGGGGTGGTTTTGGGGTGTCGGGGATGGGTTTGGGATGCCAGGGCCAAATTTGGGACATCAGGGGTGCCTTTGGTATGTCGGGCTGGCTTTGGGGGTGAAGGGACAGATTCGCCGTGGCAGGCATGAATTTGGGGTGCTGGGGACAGCTGTGGGGTGTCTGGGTCAAATCTGAGAAGTCAGGGTTTGGGGTGTCAGGGTTTGGCTTTGGGGTATCGGGGGGCTTTGGGATGTCACGGCCGAAGCTGAAATGTCAAGGTTTGGCTTTGGGGTGCCAAGGCCGAATCTGAGATGTTGGGGCCGGCTTCGGGGTGTCAGGGGGTCTTTGGGGAGCCAGGGGCGCTGTGGCATTTCAGGGCTGACTTTGGGGTGTCAGCACAGCCCCCTCAGCGATGCCGACTCACACTCCCCCCGTCCCTCAGCTCGGTCCCCGCTCGCCGCCCGGCGGGGCCCGCGCTGCCGCGCACGCGCCGTTGCCGCGGTTACGGCGGACGCCGCAGCTACAAAATGGCGGCG
>VZRL01002914.1:94229-105497 GCA_013397895.1 Origma solitaria | reverse complement strand
GCCTTCTATCCATCCCTGCTGCAGAATTCCCCCTGCAGCCCCACCCTGATCCACCAAAAATTGGGAAAGAGCAGGACAAGACGTGGATCAGCGTCTTCCGCGGCAGAAGCTGAGTCACTGCCTGGCTTTTCCCCGGCAGGATTATGTCATTCACCTCCTCGTTTGGCATTGGAGGTGGGGAAAAATCAGACTAACCCAAAACATCCTCATTTTCCCACTGATTCCCCTGTCTTAAATCTCGGAAATCAGAATTGTCAAGGATGATTCAGGCATACTTCGGATGGTGCTCTGCCTGTTCGAGAAGGGCTGATCAGCTGCTAAATTTAAGGTTCTGGATGTCAGAGGCTATGAAAGGCTCCTGTGTCACCCCCTCAGGGTAAACTGAGCCACAGGACTTTAAAATAGTCTCTTCCCAGGGAATTTATCCCTGGGGGTCCATCCCTAGGGATCTATCCATGGGGTTTTTGCTGAGTAACAGCAGAGAAATTTTAATGGTGATGGGTGTAGCAGACATGGATTTTTAAGCTTTAAAGGGTGAAAAAATGGAGTTTAGTGACAAGAGAGGGGAAAAGAGAGTTTAACGACAAGTAAAATAATCAAGTATCCAGTAAAAGGGAATTAAGGTTGGGGGGGATGCTCCTGTGTCGCGTGTCACCCCTAAAAAAGAACATTTCCCACAGGGTCATTGTAGTCTGCTCATCCCATGGAAGCAAAAACACCTTTATCCACTCAATCCCCACTGTTCGTGGCTTATTTCCCCCCTCAAAAAAAAATATTCCAACACCCTCCTCCACCCAAATCTCTTCCAAAATGAAAAGCATCCCGGCTGTGCATCCTCCCCGGCTCGCATCCCTTACCTGTGGAGGCTGAACGGGTGGCAGGGTGAGCTCAGTGCCGGCCGGCTCTTTGTGCGGGGAAGCCGCGGGCGTTGCAGCGTCGCTTTTGTCTGCTGGCGCGGCTGGGTCTGCAATGCAGCCCCTCGAATTGCCCTTCCTCGTGGGGGGAGGATGATGATGGCAGATGAGTCAGCGGCTCCCACCCGCGCCAGGGAGGGGGAGGACGGCAGGGGCGGAGGCGCGGGGGGTGATCCTGCGCGCTGGACCCCCAAGACGAGGATATATTAAACCTGCAGCAATTCCCAGTTCACTCCTGAAGCCTTCAGCTCTGTTTAGGGGGGAATAGCAGAGCGTTTTCAGTCTGCATAGAGCTGGGAAATATTTCTGCTACTTGCATGTGATGCTTCAGGGTGCTGTGGTACCCCCAAACCTTGGGAGGGCACTGTGCAGGTCAAACACAGGGAGGTTTGGTTCAAAAAACCTGAAAAATGGTGGGTTTTTTTAATCCTGAGACTGAGGGTATTTGGTCCTGAGGCCACATGGCAAAAATATCCCAGCTCTGTGGCTGAAGCCAGACGTGGAGCTAGAAATAGAGGGAGACACCCAAAACTGGCATCACTGCCAGGGCTGAAGTGGGTGATCAAACCAGGGTGGGGGCACCTCGCAGCCCACCTCCCCCCACAGCTGATGCAGTGTCAGAGGGGCAGCAAAGAAAACCCCGATGTGACCCCTCAGAGCAGCGAATCTCCCTGCCCCAGCACCACGGACACCCCAAACACTCTTTTTTGGGGGGCACAGGCCAGATCCATGCACTTGAGGGACTGAGGGCAGCCCTCACCCTCCTCTCCCTGGGCTTTGCCCGAAATCAACATTCCTTTGGGGCTTTAGGGTATTTTTAATCCCTTTTACTCCCTGGTTCCTGTGTGCAGCTCATTTCTGATGGTGCCAAGCAGTTCTGCCAGTGCCTGGCCTTCAGCCAGGCTATTTCTGCCTCCTCTGCCTCTTCTTCCTCCTCCTCCTCCTCCTCTTCCTCCCAGTGCTGTCATGGGCGAAGAGGATCCCATGTTCCCTGCTCCAAAATAGACCCTTGGTCTCAGTTCAGCCCCTCCAGCACAGGGAAAATTCCACCTGGGGGCCCTTTGGAGGATGCTGATCCCCCCAAGGGGCTGAGCTGCTGTGTTTTTGAGGATCCCCCAGGCCATGGGGTACAGTTTGGCTGAGTGACTCCCTAGGGAGCTGGATGTCACCCATCTCCTTGCTCTTTGGGGTCTCTGTCACCTGCTCACCCGTGACAACCCAAAGACTGTGATGTTCCTCTCTGAGAAGGCACCTGGGACTGAACCCCCCAAGAGGAGAAGGTAATGGGGGCACCTCTTTGGGCTCGATGGTTTTGGGGGGGGCTGCAAGGGGAAAAATGTCCTCTGGTAGCACAAACACGAAAAAAAAAAAAAAAGGGCTCTTTAGCTGAAATGAGGTCACAAACACTTGGGGTATTATCAGCCAGGGCCACCCGATGGCTGGGGACAGGCGTGGGACAGAGACCTGACTGACTGAGGACAGTGCTGCCTTGTTCAGGATTTCTGGAGTGGGAGCAGTGGGGATGGTTGGGATGTGGGGACTGAGACGGGAAGGGACACTCTGGGGCTCATGCAGGGGTGTGTCCTGTGTGGGATGGGGACCTGCAGGAAGGGACACCCCAGGGGTCACAGTCCAGCTTGGCCGGTGCCTGGAGCCGCAGGATCGTGTTGGCAGCTGTGGCAGGAGCATGGCAGCGGTGGTGGCAGTGGCAGGATCATGGCAGTGGCAGGAGCATGGCGGTGACAATGGTGTCAGGGCAGTGGTGGCAGTACTATGGCAGTGGCAATGGCTGGACAGTGGTGGTGGCACCACCCCACCAGGCGTAGTGAAAGCGGAAGGGCCCCGAGGTGGAAATGGTGAAACCACAACACCGGCTGCAGGGTGTTTGGGGGTCCCCACGCCTTTGGGTCCCCCAAGGGCTCTAGTGTGTCCCCGGGAAAAGCAGCCATAAGGCTCGGGGGCAAAGGGGAGCATAACCAAGACTTGCTGGGGACCCCCAGCCCTACCAGCTCCCGTGGGACCCCCCCAGCGCTTCTGGACGCCCCAAGCACCTCCACCCCCAGCTGGGGACCCCCAGCCTTAACAGGACCCCAAGAACCCCCAGTCCTTCTGGACCCTGGAGACTCCCATTCCTCCGGGGACCCCCCGCCCTTCTGGGGCCCCGGGAACCTCAGCTCTACAGCCCCCCCCACCCCCGCAGGAGCCTTGGGGACCCCCATTTCTGCCGGGACCCCGCGGTCTCCGCGCTCTGCCAGGGCTCCGGGGACCCCTGAGCCGTGCCGGGACCCCCGTGCAGTGCCGGCGGGGCCCAGCGAGGGCGNGCACCGGGCCACGCCTGGGGCTGCGAGCGGGGCACCGGCGCCTCCCGGCCCCGCCTGGAGTGCGAGCGGAGCACCGGCACCGGGACCCGCACCGGGACCACGACCCCCGAGCCACGCCTGGGGCTGCGAGCGGGGCACCGGGACCGGAACTCGCAGCGGGACCCGCACCGGGATTGGGACGTGCACTCCCGGGTCACGCTTTGGGCCGGACACCGGCACCGGGACCCGCTCCCGCGCCGGGACAGGTAATGGGGCCGCCACCAGAACGGGAACCGGGCCCCCCGGGGGCTGCGACCCCGCGGAAGGGCCCCCGGAACCGCCGTAGGGAGGGGGAGAGGGCACCGGAGCGGGAGGGGTGCGAGGGGACGATCCCCCCTTGCAGCTCGCTGGTGCAACCGGGGAGTTCTCCCGGGACCCCCCGCGCTGCCGGGACCCCCCAACCCCACCGGGACCAGCGGGGTCCCAAGGCCTGCCGGGTCCCACAAAACACACCAGGACCCCCGGGGTCCCAAACCCTGGTGGGACCCCCTAACTCCACGGAGCCCCGGGGTCCCCACCGTGTCCGCAGCCGTTGCCCCGGAGGTCGCAGCCGGGGCCGTCCCACGCAAAGGAGGTTTACCTCGCACTTTGCCGTCCTATCCCGGGGGTCCCGGGCCCGCAGCCGGGGCACCCCAGAACTCTCATCCAGTCCACCCCTGTCTCCACACGCTCTCCTCTCTTCCGAGCCTTGGGAGAGCCCAGTGGGCACCCTTGGGGTGGGTGACCCGCAGTGCTGGGGGGCTCGGAGCGGCCCCCCTGCCCGGAGCCCGGCGGTGACGCAGAGCCGAGCGGTGGTTTCCCAACCGGGAAGTCATTTTGCCTGTACCGGCACGGGCCAGGCCCAGAGCCGCCCTGCCCGGGGCCACCGAGCTGCCCTGGGGTGCTGAGACCGGACACAGTTCATCGCGGGGGTGGGCTGACGGTACGCGGCGGGTGAGACCCCGACAGAGCAGGAGATTGGGGCGCCTGCAGCCCGTGGGACCCGACAAGAACCGCCCGGAGCCGGGGGAGCAGCCGGAGCCAGCCCCGCCGTCGCCCTTTGCGAGGACAGGAGGCCCCGGCGGGTGCCGGAGGGGTCCGGGCCGGTGGTCGTGGCCGTGAGAACCCCTGGAGGTTTCCGCGGGGATTCAGCGGTGTCTCGTCTGAGGCTGAGCCCACTCTTCTAGCGCCCCGGGAGTGGCTACAGTGCTGAATTTGGGTCTACCTCCCCGCAAGGCCTTTCTGCTGTGCTGCCGATCCCAGGTTGTGGCAGGGGCCGGCTGCGGCAGCCGAGTTTCCTAAGGAAATCAGGCTGGGAAGGAAAAGGAGCTCCTCTTGCTCTGCCCTGCAGCCGGGCGGGATGGCCGGGGGTGTGCGGCGTGGGCACAGCCGGTGTGCCCCAACCGGGCCGTGTCACAGCCTGCCCGTTCTCAGCGGCCACGCTCGAGGAAGGGTTGCTGGGGGACGGGGACAGTCTGGGGGCCCGGGGGGCTCCTCTGCTTGTGCCGGGCTGGCAGTGGGGGAAGCAGGCACGGTGGGCACCCGCCCCCTGCACCCCAGTGCCGTGGGAATAGCCAGTTGCAGGGTCATTCCACGGGGTCTTTGGGGTTGGATTCTGACCGGAGGCCCTGGCAAGGCCACGGATGGGGCAGTGCCAAGGCTGGGCTCAGAGCCCTCCGTTTTGGGGGACTACCCCTGTGGCCCCGCTCCTCCCCGCCAGGAGCAGGAAGCGCGGGCCGGACTTTGGTCCATCCGGTGTCGCCGGCGCAGGGGCAGAGGAAGGAACTTTTCCTGTTTGCTGGTGTGGTGGGGTCCAGCACCCACCGGCCCAACTGCAGCTCGAGTCGGTCTTGCCGCCGGTGTGGGGACTGTCCTGTGGCTGATACAGGGCTGTGCTCAGGCCACGGCCCTTCGTGGGCGGGTGAGTTCCCTGCGTGCTGCCGGGTGCTTTTTGCGGCACAGGAGTCGTCTTGGCATGAGGGGAAGCCCCCATTTTGGGGGTGAACCCTCCTTTCCACACCCCCTTGCCTACCCCAGGCAGGACCGTGGGAGTTTGGGGTAAAATCCCACCAGCCCCTGTTTATTTTTCCCGTTTGCTCTTCAAGCTGGAACGGAAGAGCTCAACCTCCGGCCCCTTTTCGAAAAGGCCGGGATATTTATAGCTGCCTGGCTCAAGGAGTTGGGATTTGCCATGGCTGCCTCCATCCCCCCCATCCTGCTGCAGCATCCTTCAGCTGTGTCCTGCGCTGGGGTGGGGGACAGGTCTCAGGACCCGATCCAGCCCTGGCCGTGGGGACAACTCAGGGTCTCTGTGTGATGCCCAGGGTCCCTGGGGGTCTCTGTGTGATCCCTGGGGGTCTCTGTGTGAGCCCAGGGGTTCCCTGAGGGTCTCTTTGCAATGACAGGTGTCCCCTTGGGTGGTCTGTGTGTGACCCCAGGGGGTCTCCTGGGGGTCTCTGGCTCTGTTTGGTTGATGGGAAGTTGCTTTGGCACTAATTTGGGGAGGTCAGGCCTGAAAGCATCACCTTCCCCTCCCACTCACAGGCAGCTGCTGCTCTCTCTGCCGTGCCACCCCAGCCAGGTGCCCCAGGTGTCCCTATGGAGTGACCCTGCACGGGGGTCCCACAGCTGTGCCAGCACGGGGGGACGCTGGCTGCCACCACCGCGAGCATGAGTGACTTCTGGCACAAGCTGGGCTGCTGCGTCGTGGAGAAGCCCCAGCCCGTGAGTACCTCCAGGGCAGCCATTTCGGGGAGGGGCATGGGGTCAGCCAGGGCTAACAGCCTTCATCATCTTGCAGAAGAAGAGGAGGAGACGGATTGACCGTTCCATGATCGGGGAGCCCATGAACTTCGTCCACCTGACACACATCGGCTCCGGAGACATGGCTGCGGGAGAGGGGCTGCCCATGGTACACCCACGCTGCGGGTTGGGTGGGGGGCTCGGATGGAGGGCTGGGGCTCAGTGTTGGGGTGTTGGGGTTGTGTGACAGGTGGTGGTTTTGGAGTGGTGGATGTTGATTTTGGGGCTTTAGAGTCTCACAGTTGGATGGTGGGTGTTGCTTTCGAGGTGTTGGGTCCTGGGGTTGTGTGACAGGTGGTGGTTTTGGGGTGGTATGTGTTGATTTTGGGGTGGTGGAGTCTCACAGTTGGATGGTGGGTGTTGCTTTCGAGGTGTTGGGTCCCGGGGTTGTGTGACAGGTGGTGTTTTTGGGGTGATGGAGTCTCACAGTTGGATGATGGGTGCTGCTTTCGAGGTGCTGGGGCTCAGGGGTGGCTGACAGGTGTTTTGGGGCGCTGGGGCTCCTGGCTGGGTGAGGATGGCAGGTGGGTGACAGGTCCTCCTTGCAGACTGGTGCTGTCCAGGAGATGAGGTCCAAGGGCGGCCGGGAGCGACAGTGGAGCAACTCGCGGGTGTTGTAGCGTGTGAGTACCGTGGCCATGGCACCCCGAGCACCCACCGTCCCCCTGAGGAACACCCAGCTGAGCCACTGCTCGTGCGTATCCGTAACCCATCCTGTTGGATTTTGCAGATTCCTGGCTTTTTCAGCCCAAACTTGAACTGCCTGATCCCCCGCCGGAGGAGAAGCCGACCTCAAGTGCTTTAATCCCGCGGTATTTATGCAGCACCATCCTCACCCAGCTCCTGGTGACTTTGGGTCGTCATCCCCCTGGAAAATCCCTCCTTCCCAGAGGCACCAGCCAGTGACATGGGGGACAACAGCCCCCACCTCCTGTCCCACCTGGAACGGACACAGCCACCCCCCTGAAACGTGCCAGGAGCTGCCAGGTGCAGCCCAGATGTGCCAAATCCTCCCAGTTTTCCCTTTTTCCACTCCAGCGTCTCACATGGGCTGCGTGGTGGTGCCTCAGTTTCCCTAGGGAATCACCGTCATGGTGCAGAGGCAGATTTGGTGCCTCCCAGAACATCACAGAGGAGCTAAACCGCGATTAAACCCCCATATTCTGGTGCCAAGCCAGAATTAAACCCAAGATGTTCTGGTGTCAAACCAGGATTCGGTGTAAACTGGGATTAAACCCCAATTCTTGGGAGCAAACCTGGGATTAAACCCCGGTGCTTTGGTGCCAAGCCAGGATCAAACCCCGAGGCTCTGGTGTCTCAGTGTCACCGAGCCCACAGTGCCTCCAGCCGGCATTCCCACCGCCGCCGAACTCCCACCTCCCTCCTTTTCTTAGGATATGTTCTTATTTTTAAGCTCCAAAACCCACCTGAGCAGCCTCCGTCGCCTCAGGGGCAGGATCGTGGTGGGTCCCCTCCACCCGGGATTGGCCCCGGCCCCGGCTGAGGCCGGACAGGGCCCAACCCGAGAAGGGCTCCGGAATTCAGGCGCGGGTGTACATAGTTTAATTAGCGCCAGGATTAAATATTAAATAGCACGTGCTGGGTGACAGAGCCTTTCCCCTTCCCTGTGCTCTGGGGATGCTCTCCTGTGAAGCTGGGCTTTTCCAAACCTCTGTTGTGCTCGGGTTTTTTGGGAAAAACATTCCGATATTCACAGCAGGCAGAGGCCGTGACTCGTTATGGCACAGCTGGTTTCCTCTGGCTGGGCTGGACTCAATACCCCCTCCTTGGCCACCCTGAAACGTTCCTCAGACCCACTGTAAGGGGGGGATTGCACCCCACGGAAAGAAGAGGTACACCCCATGGGGTGGGTGGGGGCACCCCCAGTGCAAGCACCAGACCCATCCCAGAATAAAAGCCAAGAGCCGAAAAAGGAAGGAAAAGGAAAATTTAATCCTTGGAAAATGGTGACAATCCTGGACAGCTGCATGTCCAGACCCACCCTCCGGGGCCCCTCAGCACTCCCCAAGGAAGGAAGATTGTCAAGAACTCGTTAAAACTCCCCCACCCCAGCACCCTCATTAAGGGGGTGCAACTAATGCCCATGGCGTCCCCAAAAACCCACCCTGGGGACCATTGGGGCAGAGGGAGCCCACTGTGGGGGACAAACCACAACAAGGACCAGGAGCTGAGGTCTAAAAAAAGCGGCTGCAACCCCCCCATACTCAGGCCCCCCACCGGGGCCTGCTCAGGGACCCCCAACCTCTCATTCGAACTTCAAAAAGCCATGGGGTGCCCACTGTTATTTCGGGGAGCCGGGGGGCTGCCCCGCAGCGATGCGGCTGACTCGCTCCAGGACATCCTGGGGACACAGCGGGGGCACAGGCTGTGCCAGTGGACACTCCTCCACCAGGCTGTTCATGGGGGTGGGCGGGGGCACCACCTCCTCCTCGGGACCCCCAGCAGCCGCCGGGCCCCCCAGCACTGCCCGCAGGATGGGCAGCACCTTCTTGCGAGCGGCCATGGCATTGCCCTGGGCATAGGCGGCCACACAGGACCAGGGGCTCGGCAGCGGCTGCAGGAGCAGGGACGGCGTCGTCGCCTCCTCCAGCGCCCGGCACAGCTGCGGGAGAGCAAACGCGGGGCTGGGACCTCCCCAGTACCCCCAAAACCAAGAGGTTCTGGGGCAAAGCACAGCTGGGAACTGCCCAGAGATGCCCGGCCCTGGCCCCCTGACTCACCGTGCCGCGGAGGGGCTCCTGCCAGCTGAACACCGCGAGCTTCCGCGTGGGCTCGTGGCGTTCGTTAAAGGACACGGTCATGGCCACCAGCCCCGCGTAGCCACGGCTCTGGCAGAAAGCCTCCAAGTCCTGCAGCAAGCCAGGCCGGTGCAGGAATATCTGGAGAGAGGGGAGAGGCTTTGGTGTCACCGTGGTGTCCCCAGTGTGCCACTCCCTGCCTCAGCTTCCCCCCCACCAAGCCTCACTTCCAGGTCCTCGAAGATGCCACTGATGCCAATGACCAGCTCATCACTGGAGAGGACTTTGAGGTCCTTCCGCAGCATCTGCTCCGTTGTCAGCCCTGGGAGGTGACCAGGGGATGAGGCCCAGAGCACCTTCCTGTCCCCAAGGAGAGGGGGAGACATCCGGGTGCCACTGCCCTGGCACACACACCTGTGACATCGAACTTGGCAGCCTGCAGGGCTCCAAACACGGTGTCGTGGGGCGGCAGCTCCGGGAACCTCTCCTCAAGCAGGGCCACACAGGCCACGTCCCTGGGTGTCACTTTGCCCGCAGCCGGGCTCAGGTTGATGCAGTCCAGCAGGATGGTGCCTGCGGGGACGAGCGGGGCCATGTTGTCACTGTCCCCCTGGGCTGGGGCTCAGCCAGGACCCGCTGTGCTCACCGTGCAGCAGTGCAGCCGTGGTTCTGTCCAGCACGCCCGGGGGGCCCTGGAGGATCCGCTCGGTCACCAGCGTGGCACAGGAGCCCACCGGCTCCACGGTCACCTGGCAGGGGGGACCGCGGTGGCGCTCCAGTGGCCGGTGGTCCAGGACCTCCACCACGGCCTCTTCCAGGGCTGCGTCGGCACTGGTGGACAACAGGGAAAGAGTCACCCCTGGCAGAACCTGGGAAACCCCTGCGTTCCTTTCCTACCCTAAAAGCACCCCGGAAATGGATCGATTTGACCCACCCTGGGTGGCAAAATCAGCTGAGGCTCTGGGTGGGTGGCCCTGGCTGTCCCCACCATGCCACCCCCGGCTCACCCAGGCAGGACGTGGTGATCGACCAGTGTCAGGGAGAGCAGCCCAGCGTGGTGCAGCCCCCCCAGGTCGATCTCATCCCGAAAGATTAGGGAGGCAGCCGGGATTCCCCGATCCCGCAGCAGGAACGTCGTCTCCGTCCGGAGCGCGAAGTCGGCGCGGGGGATGTTCAGCACCGGGATGAAGGCGGCTTTGGGAGCCGGGGAGGTCTGCGGCGGGGGGGTGACACCCAGTGAGCCATCCCCTGGGCCACCGGCTGTCCCCGGGCCAGCGGCCGAGACTCACCTGGGCCAGGAAATAGGCCAGGGCCAGCGCCGAGGTGGTGGAGTCCAGGTCACAGGCCTCGTTGCCCATCACCACGTGGATCTCCCGGTGCTGGCGGATGTGATCCTGCCAGGAGAGAGGCATCGGCATCAGGCACGGCAGCAACGCAATCCCATCCTCCAAAAAGCCCCAAACCGCTCCCTTGCCCTTCAAGGGCCCATGCCAGCATCCTTGGGGACACTCATCTCAGGTGTCACCCACAGATTCCACCCTCTGGAGAAGGTCCTGGCATCCCTGGGCCTGGCTGGGATCCACTTCTGGCACTAAAACCTCAGGGGTTTGGGGTGTGTGTGTGAAAAGAGGTGCATCACGGCTCCAGGAAAACAGCCACCGACCACCCTGGAGACAGGGACCATCCCAGCCCTGAGAGCCTTTAGCACTTGAACCCATTTTTTCCAGAAGTGCTGAGTTTGGGGCTGGTTGTCCCCCCAAAACATGATGTTTCAACCCTTTTTTTCTTGCCTGCAGCAGCAGGAAAAATATGTCACTCCCCCAAGTCCCGTCCCCCCGCCCTGTCACACCCGCGGGAGCTGCCCCATCCCCATTTTTTGGGACAATTCTCTGCTGCCATAACCCAGATTTGCTAATTTTTCATAGAAGCTGAGGAAAAAAAACCCGAGAGCAGCTTCAGCTCAAACCCCTCGGCAGGTCCAGGGGCTGGACCAGGATGGGGCACCACACTCGGGGCATTGGCCCCCAGGCACCCCACACTCCTGGGCACTCTGCACCCCTCTTTCCTGGGCACCCAGACCCCTGTTCCCCCTGCACCCCAGTCCCGTGGGCACCCAGCTCCCTGCACCCCCTTTCCTGGGCACGGCAATGCCACCCCAGTCCCTTGGGCGCTCATCTCGCCCTGCACCCCGATTCCCCCTGCACCCCAATTTCCCTGCACTCTGCCTTCCTGGGCACCCCAGCCCCTGCTCCCCATGGCACCACCGCACCCCTGCACCCCAGCTCCTCCAGTTCAGGGCTCTGGGGTGCTCCTGTTCCCATGCACCCCAATTCCCACTGAGCCCGACTGCCCCGAACTCCCCAGAGACCGAACACCCCAGACCCTGAGCACCCCAGACCCCGAACAGCCCAGACCCTGAACACCCCAGATCCAGAACACCCTAAACCCTGAACA
>VZRL01002914.1:65444-87497 GCA_013397895.1 Origma solitaria | reverse complement strand
CCGGCGAGGCCCCCCGGGGCTGCTCGGACGGGGCTGGGCGGAGGCGGGGCCCCCCGGGGCCGCTGCGAGGGCCCAGAGCAGCCTCGGGCCCCGCCGGGGTCGCTGCCCCCCGAGCCGGGCACGGCGCGCAGCCCCCGGGCCCGGATCCCTCCCGGTTCCGTTTTTCTCTCCACGACTTTAAAACGTCAGGGTTTTGTCGCTTTCCAGCAGAATCGGTCCTAAAATCACCTCTGGGGGAGGGGTCCGGCCTGGCGGTGACCCCCTCCTCCCGCGGCGCGGTGTCCCCGCTGCGGGGACATGGCGTTGTGCCGCCGGTGCCCCGCGGGAGAAGGAGCTGCCGGCCCTGACCGGGGCCTCACCCCATCCTCCCACGCTCCCCTCGCGTTACCTGCCCGCGGCACAGCCCCGGGAGTCGGGAATTGCGGCACCTCCCTCCCGCCTGGCCTTGCGAAACCGGCCACGGTGGTTCCTCTTCCTCCCCCGGCGGAGCGGAGCCGCCCCGTCCCTCGCCACAATCTCTGTGCCCTGTTGGGGTTTTGCTTCCCGGGGGTGGGGTCCCGACCGACCCCGTCCCGACCCCGCGGGGTTCCCCAAAACCCAAGCGGTGGGAAGGGAGGGAGGGCCGGGATGCGCTGACCCCGCGGCGAGGGGTGGCTCCCCCGCCTCCCCTGCCGGGGGCCGTTCGGAGCCTTTTTAAGGCACAAAGGTGCTCATTGTGCCGCCAGCAAATCCCTAATCCCGCGCTGGTGCTGTGCTTGGCCTCGGAGGGCTGGCGGTGGGCTCCGTGCCTCTGTTTCCCACCGGGAATTGGCTTTGGATCACCGCAGGATGCGGACGCAGCACTCGGGAGGGAAACCACGTCGGGGGCTTCTCCCTCCTCATCCCACCGCAGTGCCCGGGTTGTGCCCGTCCCGGTGTGAAGTGCGGAGACCGGGAGCCCTGTTCCTCCCTCGGGCTGGTTCCAGGGATCCGTGCTGCCGGTCGGAAGCAGGACTGGGACTGGGGCCCCTGTTAATGATCACCCACTGACCTCTGGGCTGCCGGGAGCAAAGTCCCTCGGTGCCAGAGCCGAGCGCCGGCCGCTCCGAGGGGGATTTCACCGGGGCCTCCTTGGGAGCTGAGGTGGAAATTGGGGTGCCTGGTGCAGCCGGAGCCTGGGAGACAGAGCGGGGTGGGATCAGGCGTCTCCTCGGAGATGCCAGTGCCCTGCTCACCTCTCCCCCTTTCCCTCCCCCAGCATGTTTCAGACCTTGTACAGCTATTTTTGGTGGGAACGGCTCTGGCTGCCGGCAAACCTCACCTGGGCCGACCTGGAGGACCGGGATGGGCGAGTCTATGCCAAAGCCTCTGACCTGTACATCACCCTCCCCTTGGCCTTCCTCTTTCTTGTCGTCCGGCACCTCTTTGAGACGTGAGTCCCTTCTCGGGGTTGGGGCTGGATCCTGAGCCCCTGGGCTCTCCCCGTGCCCCAGGGGCTGTGGCTGAGCCCTGCCATGTGGCACTTTGTCCTCAGCCTGGCTGGGGGTGCCCGTGGCACCCCAGGGGTCCCGATCCCCCCAAACCCACGTGCCCCCCCTTTCCCCACACAAACACGGCTTTGTGCATCCCCCGCCCTTACCGGGCGTTTAGGGAGCGATTTGTTGGGCAAACAATGGGAACAGACCCGGCTTTGTTGGGATGGAGAGAGAAGGGGGGGCCCCCTTGAATGGAGCTGGGACAGCTGTGACAGAGGGACCTGGGGGTTCCCCTGCAGCACAACCTGCCTTGGAGGAGGCACAGCAGGATGGGGAGACCGAGGCACTGAGTGCTTGTGTGTCCCTGGGTGGCTTTGATGGGCTCAAATCATGCAGGTGGACAGAAATGAGAATGTTTATGTTCCCCACTCCTTCCCCAGGTACGTGGCCACCCCCCTGGCTGGGCTCCTGAATGTCAAAGAGAAGATCCGATTAAAAGCCACCCCCAATGCGGTGCTGGAGAAGTTTTATGCTGCCACCACCAAACACCCCAAGCAGGTGAGGTCTCGGGGGTCCCCAGGAGGTGCCTGGGAGGGTGAGGGTGGCAGAGCCAGGGCTGTGTGACATGCTGGGGCTCTCCCGGTGTCCCCAGGCCGACGTGGAGATGCTCTCCAAGAAGAGCGGTTGCACCGTGCGCCAGGTCGAGCGCTGGTTCCGCCGCCGCCGCAACCAGGACCGACCCAGCCTGCTCAAGAAATTCAGGGAGGCCAGGTGAGACCCCCCTTCCTGCCTGATGTCGCTGTCCCTCCACCCTGGGGGGCTCTGGGGGCACCCGTTTGGTCTTGAGCTGCCCTGGAGGGTGGGAAACACGGGATCCGGGGCCGGTGGGTCCGTCCTCCTCCCTCCTGCTCCCCGGTGCCCGTCTGAGGACCGTCTGCTTCCTTTTTCCAGTTGGAGATTCACCTTTTACCTTATTGCTTTCATTGCTGGCATGGCTGTCATAGTGGATGTGAGTATTGGCCCCCACCCCACACTCCCCTGGCCCCCCCAGCCCCTCTGACTCCTCTCTGTCTCCCCACCCCACAGAAGCCTTGGTTCTATGACCTGCGGGAGGTGTGGAAGGGATACCCCATCCAGGTGAGCGCTGGTCCCATCCAGGCTGCAGCCCGCCAGGATCAGCAATGGGAGCTGGGGGTGCAGGAGGCTCTCTTGGCACCTGTGGGGGTTCGGGGGGTCCCCAGGAGACCTGCCTGGTGCCCACAGAAGGGGACCAAGCCCCTCTGGGGGACACAGAGGACCTCTCCAACCTGTCTCTTGCCCGCAGAGCATGCTGCCCTCCCAGTACTGGTACTACATGATCGAGCTCTCCTTCTACTGGTCCCTGCTCTTCAGCATCGCCTCTGATGTCAAACGCAAGGTGGGGCTCTGGGAGGGGCTGGGAGGCTCTGGGATGTCTTGGCTGGGTTTTCTTCACCCTCGGGGTGCGCGGGAGGGACCAGCTGGGAGGATCTGGGGACACGGAGGGGCCGTGGGCTGGGGGTGCTGTGGGTGGGATCCAGGCTGCTGTAACCCCCCTGATCCTGGGCTCCCCTTTGCTTTGGGCACAGGACTTCAAAGAGCAAATCATCCACCACGTTGCCACCATCATCCTCATCAGCTTCTCCTGGTTTGCCAACTACATCCGTGCCGGGACGCTCATCATGGCCCTGCACGACTCCTCGGATTATCTGCTGGAGGTTGGTGTGTTCCCCTCTTCCACTGTCACCTCGGCCCCCACTGGGTGTCCCCTCCCCAGCTCACTCCCTGTGCCCCCCCAGTCTGCCAAGATGTTCAACTACGCTGGGTGGAGGAACACCTGCAACAACATCTTCATCATCTTCGCCGCCGTCTTCATCATCACCCGCTTGGTCATCCTGCCCTTCTGGTGAGCTCCGGTGGGGAGCGGGGGGAAACTGAGGCACGGGCTGGGGGTCTCACGGGGTGTGGGTGGCTGGTTCTGCCCGTAATGGGAATGGCTTTTCCTGGCAGGATCATGCACTGCACGGTGTTTTATCCGCTGGATCTCTACCCTGCCTTCTTTGGCTACTACTTCTTCAACTTCATGATGGTGGTGCTGCAGTCGCTGCACATCTTCTGGGCCTACCTCATCATCCGCATGGCCCAGAAGTTCATAACTGGAAAGGTGAGAGGGGACCTGCGCCCAGGGGGACATCACGGGGGGGGACCCACTCGGGGGTGGATGGGGATGGGGCTTTGCAGAGGCAGAGGAGACCCCCAGATCTGCGTGCCAGCTGTGCTTGGCTCCCCAGATCCTGGAGAGCCCTTGGTGGGGAGAAACCGCCGTGGTTGCAATGGGGAAACCGAGGCACGGCAGGAAAATGCGGAGCTGCTGCCTGAAGCCCCTGTTCCTCTGCTCACAGGTGGTGGAGGATGAGCGGAGTGACCGTGAGGAGACAGACAACTCGGAGGAGGAGGACGAGGTGGCCAAGAACGGGCCCCTCTCCAACGGCCACCCTGTCCTCAACAACAACCACCGCAAAACCGACTGAGCGCCCCGGACCCGAGAGCTGCCACTGCCCGCCGGCCCGGCCCCTCCGGCCGCTCCACACCGGGACCCAGAGCGCCCGCCGGGCCCAGACCCCTCCGGAGCGGGGCCGCAGCTCTGCCTCACACTCACCGTTGGTGCCCTTCCACCTCTCACCTGCTGCCTTAATCCACTGCGGTTCCCCGGGACCAGCGGGGATCCCTCCGGGACGGCTCCCGGCCCACCGGGATGGCTCCTTCCCGCCCCGCAGCCCCTCGGATTGGCTCTGGCCAAAGAGCTCGGCCCCAGCCCCTCGCTGGGCTCTGTGTTATTCCCACTTTCCCAACCATTCCTTCACTGGGGAGGGGAAAAAATTCCCCTTTGCCTGACCTGTGTCCGGCTGGAACGGCCGGCTCAATCCCTGCTCCGCGAAACTGGGAGGGAAGAGCAGGGAATTCCTGGGTGTTTTAGTGCCTAAATGATGGGATGACACTATGGAAGTACTTGGGGGAAGGAAGCTGGGGGATTGAGTCACTCCTTGTGTCTCACAGAGTTTAATCCTCTCATTTCTCTTCGGTAAATGGATTTTCAGTCTCTCCCTCTCCGTGGCCTCTCCCAGCTGTAACAGGACAAATTTCCAACTGATTTTTCCTTATTTTTTTTGCCTTTTCTTTCTATTTATTTGGAAGACAGAAGGAGCCGGGCTTGGCTGTGTCTCCCACATCCCCCCCGGGATGCTGTGAGACCTCCCAGCACGGAGGGGTCGGGGGGAAAAAGGACCATTAACCAATGTCAGACCAAAACGTGTTTTGTTGTTCTCGTTTTTTAAAAAAAGAAAGAAAGAAATAAAAGGTTAAATATATTAAAAAACTAATAAACTTGGGTAAAAAAAATACAGGATTTGGGCATATTCTGTGGGTGGCACAATGGCCCTGAGGCAGGGGGGGAATTTTGGCACTAACTCTTTAGGCAGTCCTAAAAATGGGCAGAGTTGAGGATTTTGATGGTTTTTAAATTTTTTTTTTCTCCTAAAAGTTCTCCAAGTCTTCAAGCCCAGACTGGAGTGTGGGTTTGGGTTCCCTGAGGAGCTGCGGCCCCGCTGGGATGACAAAGCCTCTATTCAGGTGGACGCTCGGGATGGAACTGGAGCTCCAGGAGGCCCCAGAAAGGTTTTATTTTACGAAGAAAAAAAGGTTATTTAGCAGGAAAAGCCCAACAAGCCTCCCTTGTGCAGAGCTGTGTGAGCTGGGCTGGTGTTGGCTGGGGGGCTGTAGGATGGTTGGAATCTGCTCCACCCCCCCCGGATTGGGGTTTTCCACGTCAATAATGTGAGATTCGATCCCAGTTTGTAAAACTTTGCCTCTTTTAACAGCTTCTCAAGGTGGTTTATTGAACCCTTTGGATCTACCCTGGTGCCTTCCCTCCCGCCCCACCCCACAAAACAAAAAAATAAAAACCCCAGCCCCACAGTCGGGACTGTGTGGCTGCCAAACCCCGGTGATTTTCCATGTGGATCTGTGTCCAGCAGCTGAACGGAGCTGGCAGCTGCTCCTCCCTCCCCAGCCCAGGTGCCCAGAGCAACTGGGGCTGGCCCAGCTGCCACTTCAGTGCAGGAATTTAGGCCAAACTCGGGGCTCTCAGTGACATTTTGGGTGGGCTGGGGATGGGAAGAGGCATCGGATCTGTTCCCTCGAGAAACTTCCAACCCATTTATCTTTGATTTTCCCAAGTGGAGGGTTTAAGGAGTGTTTGTTTTGAGGAAAGGTGAAGGAAAGGTGAAAATGTGGGAGCTCCTTATCCCTGTGCCTGGGCCCATCCGCCTCTGGCATTTTTCCTGCAAGCCCCACAGAAACCAGGATGATGGCAGTGGTTCAGTCCTGCTTTTTCAGGGCTCTTTGCTGGTCTCAAGATCAGAGTAGATCGTTTTTAACACAAAACCAAACTTTTATTGCTTTTTAGCAACCAGAAGATTCTTTACAACAGCTCACAGGTGAAAACAGATACTTATTTTTTGTCTTTTTTCACTTAAATTCTGGAAATCCAGATTGGTCCAGTCTTCCAAGGATTCTTTCCACCATCCTCCCTCCTACTTTCAAGGCCTCAGTCCCAACCAGGAAGCACTTCCTGGGAATACTGGGGAAGTGTTTGCTGCTGCAAAAAGGAGGTTTGTGCCTTAAGTTCGGTGGAAAGCTGGAAGAGAGCAGGAAAAGCTCCTTTCTTGAGGGAGTCTGTTGTCTTGTGGGCTAACTGGAGCCTCCGGAAGGTGGGAGAAGCCCAGGGGTTGGGAATCACCCTCCAGCACAGTCAGAGTCCATTCCTACTCCATGTCCATCTGTGATTTTCCAGGTGAACGGGAGAACTGAGAACCTCTTAAGAAGAAACTTTAACCTCACTGAGGAAAAGTGAGCACTGAGGAAAAGTGAGCACCAGGCCTCTGGAGAAGTGGGATCCGTCGGGAGCAGGGACGGCTCAGAGCAGGCGGCCCCGGCAGTCGATGGCCCCACAGCAGCACAGCAGTTCTTTGCCCTCCACGCTGCCAACCTCGTAGTTGTAATCCCAGGTGAGCTCCGTGCCGGCTCGGATCCGTCTGAGAAGGAAAAAAAACACATGGGATGGGTGAGAAGACTATTCCAGAAAAGAGGAGAAACTGGGTGATAGAAGGAAGCCACGCTCCCATGGACAAGGCTGAGGCAGCCAGAGAGAAAAGGACAAAGTTCCCTGATGAATCGTTCCCAGGAGGATTCATGGAGGGGCATGTGGCAGGGATTCACCACCGCTCAAAGATCTGAGACTCAAGCTGGGAATTTGGCTGCTCCATGCTTCACTCTGCCCCTTGGGAAGGTCTAAAACTGGTGGAAATCACACCAGGGTCTCCAGCACGAGAGAGAGCATTTCACCTGACACCAAGGTTTTCTCTACTCGGGAATGGTGGGAAACTTGGAATGTGGGTTCCAGGAGCAGAAAACCTGGAATGACCTCCATGGAGCCAGATCCCACCAAGGCCCAGGAATCCCCAGCCCTTCCCAGCACTCCAGGACTCACTTGCTGGCGAAGAAGGCAACCCAGGGGAAGCGAAGGTCGTGGGTGTCCACGAAGACGTTCTGCACGAAGAGGTTTGGGGTGCAGCTGTGCTGTAAAGGCAACAGGGAAGGGCCTGAGCTGCTGCCTGGGCAGGGAGGCCGAGCTGCCAGCACGGAACACAGCCTTTATAAACAAGCAGCATTCCTGGTTTGCCCGCCGCATCCAGCGGAATCCTGCTGGAACGGGCTGCGCGCCCGGGGTGAGTCATAAGATCCACACTCAAAGGTAACGGCTCTGGGCTCTGGGAGGACTGACGGGGCTGTTCCTGCTCCCACCAGGCCGGAGCAGCTGCTCTTCCGCTCGGGAAGGTGCATCATCCTCCTAAACCTGCTCTTTTCCCACTTTCCCTGTTTTGAGCGAGTCTTGGAAGGGAACAGCCCCCCCGAACAGCCCCCAAGGCTCACCCCCACGGTGTCCCTGTGCCCGACTCACATTGAGGTAGCGGCCCAGGTTGCCCTCGAGCTTGGCGTCGATGATGTAACAGTTCTCCTCCCCGTCGTAGAACTGCCGTGTGCTGCGGCGCACGGGGCCCGCGCTCTCGCCCTTGTCGGCTGCTGCCAGCGGCGTGGATTTGATGGCGATGCCGTGGGTGGACTTCAGGGCGAAGCCTCGCGTGGATTTCACAGCCACCTGTCTCTTCACAGGACCTGCCACGAGACAGGACCTTCCAGCAGAGGAACCCAGGGCAGTGCTGCCCTGACTGCTGCTCGGCCCCTGCTCTGCTCAGAGGTAACAAACCCCTCAGACCCAAACCACCGCTCCAGGACAGCTCCTGGAATCAACCCAGCCTAGCCTGGAGACCCACCACAAGCCTCACTGTTGCTTTTTCTTATGATACCCAAATATATCTGGTTTTGAGGAGTAGATTTTGCAGTTTTGTCTTGCCAAACCTGGGGAGGGACAGTTGTAGCCTCAGCTGTTGGGCACAGCAGGAGTGGCCTCATGAGCCTTTCCTGGTGCTTTCCAGCCAAAACTTCCCACCCTCAGCCCTTGTCTCGCCCCTCACCTGACCCAGATGATGGATTTTTCTTGTCGTCCCCTTCCTCCTCATCGGATCCCGAGGAAATGGTCTGGATGTCGTCGCTGTCGTTGGCGGTGCCCGGGGCCTGCCCTGCCAGGACCTGCCCGTTCTCCCCGTCGCTGTCAGTGCTGCTCGACAGTGTCAGCACATCCTGGGAACAGAACAGCTCCTGGAGTGCAACCAAGCCTCCCTTCTCCCCAGGAACACGGGGCTCTCCTCCAGCACACCCCCCCAGCTCCAGGAAACCCTTTGGAAGGGGACACCACATCCCACAGGTCAATGTTTGGAACACCTGTGGGACTTTGGGGGCTGCTGAGCTCTGTTTGAGATCCTAGAGCATTAGCTGCCTGAAGGAAGAAGACCCCAAAAAACAAGGCCCCACGATGGCTTCCCGCAGATGGCTCTGCCAAACAATGGATCCCAGGTGTGCAAACCAAGGTGCCAAATCCAACCCAAATTCCACTCTCTTCTCTTTTTTTGACCATTTGGATCCACGAAAGACCCCCAAAATCCAAAGGAAATCAACTGCCCTCCAGGAAATCAAAACTGCAACCACAAACCTCATGCTCAACTGGGAACCAAAAGGCAGAAAACAGCCCAAAATAAGGTTCAAGGTCATTACGGAAGCAATTTTGGGGAGGCCCCTCCCAGCCCAGGAATCCCACTTACATCCGAGGGGGGCTGCAGGGCCAGGGATCGCCGACGCCTCTGCAGCAGCACCGTCCCACTCATCGGCCTCCGGATCCCCTCCAGCTTGGGGGGGCAGGGGTTGTAGCCATACCTCCTTCCCAGGTTGCTCAGCCTGTGCAGTCAGGACAAGAGGGAGTCACACTTGGATTTCCAGGGAAATTGTCCACAGGTGAGGCACAGACAGGAAAATATTATTTAAGGAATCTTACCCAGGAATTTTGGTCGGTTCTTCAGGTTCCTGCAGAGGGAAGAAGCACAGAAGATTGGAATCTCTCTTCGCTAGCACTCTGCAGCCTTTCTATGGAATTACTCCCCAAAATGCCAGCCCAGGAGTGAGACGCTGCCTGTCCGCACGCTCACTGTGACACCCAGAGTGACACCCAGCTCTGCTCACATCGAGCGACTTCTGTAGCCTCTTGTTCCACAAGCTCCCTCCCTGGGAGGGGAAAAGCACCTCCCTGTCCCACAGAGAAGCCAAGCACAGGAACATCCAACAGCCCCACAGTCCCCGGATGTGCTGTACGAGGAGAAAAGCCACTGGAGCAAAAGCACTCTGCCTTTGACTCTCCCATCCCCACATCTCTCTCTCACCTCCTTCTTGGCTGCCTTTGCCTCTCCATTCAGATCTCCTGCGGTGGGAGCACCGCCCTTCTCCCTCTCTGCAGGGATCTCCATTTTCACAGCCTTGGCTTCTGCCCCCTCACCCATCCTGAAGGACGAGGTGCTGTCGCTGTCCTGGAAGCTCTCGGCCATGCTGTTGGAGCTCAGCCACGAGGCCACTTTGTTCTTCGAGGTCTCCTCGGACACGGGCAGCTTGCAGGGCGGGGGCGCCGCGGGCTCGTCATGGCCGAGGGGCCGTGTGAGCCCCGAGTCCTTGGACGCCGTCTCTGAGAGGCCATGGTCACGCTGGCCGCGCGTCTGCCGGCGTGTGGCGTAGCTGCGCAGCACCGAGCTCGTGCTGAAGCTCTCGTCCTTGCAAAAGTTGTCGTCGGAACTGTCCTCGTTGGATTCCTCCAGCTCCTCTGTGCCTGTGTTCTCCTCGTCGTCATCGTCCTTGAGGTCCACGCCGCTGTTGTCTGAGGAGCACTTAGCATCGCTCTCGTAGCCCTCCTTGAAGTTCTCCACACTCTCAATGTGGTCCAGGTTGGCAAAGTACTCATCACCCATCTCCAGCCCCTCTTTGTCGGCAAAGTCATCCGTGAGGATTTTTCCTGGCAGGGAAGAAAACGAAGGGTGAGTTTTCTGGGATGACATTCGATTTTATCCTCTCCAAATCTCACTGAGGAGAAAACAGGGGTGACACCACTTCATTCCAAAGCTGGGCTGGGAAAGAAAAACGTAACCCCGATTCTTGAACGAAAAACCTGAGGCTTGTGGTTGAGCTAAGATCAAGGTTTCAAGCCTGGCAAACTCTACAGAGCAGCTCAGGCAGAGCCTTGGAAGGGCTGGAGGTGACAGAAGAGCAGAGGCAGCAGCTCCGGCCGTGTCCGTGGGCGGCTCCATTGCAGAGCCAACGCAATCCCTGCGCAACTTCTGCATCCCCAGGGCCGTGCCGGGCCTGGCCGGTTTGTTGGGCAAAAGCAGGGCTGGGGTTGGGTCACCTCAGGGACAGCCTGGGGGGCCCAGTGCGTATTGTGACACCGGCACTGCCACCACGAGGGTTCTGCTGTGTCTCGTGCCAGTGTTGGGCAAGTTCATCAGCTCAGCTTTCACCCTCCAGTCCCCAGAATGGGCATGGTAAGAGCTTCACACCCCTTCTGCTGAGCTTTGCAATCATGGAACCACTGAGGCTGGAAGAGCTTCTGAGTCCAACTGCTCCCCCCAGCACTGCCAAGGCCACCACTAAGCCGTGTCCCCAAGTGCCACATCCACATGTTTTTGAGCACTTTCAGGGACAGTGACTCTACCACCTCCCCAGGCAGCCTGTGGCAGTGCCTGACCACCCTTTCCTGGAAGAAATTTTCCTGAATGTCCAACTTAAACTTCCCCAGGGAGCTGTGGATAGCCAGAAGGTCCCCCCAAGGCTCCTTTTTCTCCAGGATGAATGCCCCATCTCCCTCAGGAGTTCTCCAGGTTCTTCTCCTTGTGCTTCAGCCCCTTCCCAGCTCCATTCCCATCTTTGGCCACCCCCCTCTCCTATGAAGAGGTTTGCATGCGCGAGGTGAGCTCTCACCTGCATAGATGCAAACAAAGGAGCCCTTGGCGATGTCATCGAGGCAGCGAATGCCCCAACCTTTGTTCTGGGTCTTGAAGAGCTGCAGCCGCACCTGGAGGCCATGCTGGACCAGGCGGTTGGTGCACATGTTCACGTTGCACTTGCACCTCTTGTTGCACTCGTAAACACTGGAAGAAAGGAGAAGGGGGACAACTTCCAGGATAAAGAAACATCCCCAAGTCTGTGGCTGTCGGCAGTGCTGGGGTTACGCACAGAGAGCCCAGAGGACAAGGCCTGGAGCAACCCTGTCTCAGGGGAAGTGCCTCTGCCCATGTTCCAGGTGATCCTTCAGGTCCCTTCTAACCCAAACCATTCCACGATGAGCAGAAGAACCAAGAGCAGAGGCAGGTGGTCGCATCTGCACTGGGATACCTGGGAACAATTCCCTCTCTGATGGAATACTGGGGCTGGTGCTTGTGAGGGCTCTGCTCACCCTGTTGGGAGACATTCCTCCAGCCGCTTGTGCTGGTAGCCCGAGTTGGGGTTGATTTGCCCTCCGGGGGTGCAGCCGCTGGCCTGGATGGTCAGCTGATGACAGGCACACCTGGATCTGCAGAGAGACACAGGAAAACCCACGAGTTACACTTCTCATATCAATCTGGAGACAGGAAAAGAAATCACATCTTTAGGCAGAGATGGGCACAAAGGGTTTGACTTGGAATCAAACCAAGAGAAGTTGTGGATTTCTCATCCATGGAAGCGTCCAAGTCCAGGCTGGATGGGGTTTGGAGCAATCTGGGATAGTAGGTGTCCATGCCCATGTCAGGAGTTGGAACTGGGTGATTTTTAATGTCCCTTCCAACCCAAACCATTGCATGATTCCATGAAATCTGCAATGGACTGACCTTCATTGGTTTAAATCCTAGAGCAGATTCACCTTGGGGTGATCTCTGGGCACCTCACACAGCCCCAGTGCTGGCCCCTCACCCACAAACAGGCACCTACTTGTCTCTGCAGCCGTCCTTGCAGTCACAGCCCACGAGGAATTCCCAGCTGGTGTTGATGTACACCCCTTTCCCAGGGATCCGCTCCTTGCTGTAGGCCACCTGCGGGGGCGGCGTGTTGTCGATCTCGTTGACGCAGGACAGAGGCACATCCTCCTTGCCCTTGGTGATGTCGGCGATGTAGTAGTAGGGCTTGTAGGGCTGGAACTTCCGATCCACCAGCACGTAGGGGTCCAGGCAGAACATCTCCAGGAACAGGAAGTCGCAGTCCGTCTCAAAGAGGTAGCGCTCGATCTCCTGCATGGAGCGCAGGCAGAGCCCGCAGGGGGTCTTGTACAGGACGTGGAATCCCATCTTGCGGTTGACGCGGCGCCGCGCCGTCATCCGGCGGAAGTCGTAGAGCAGCGGGATGAGCAGCGGGTTCCGGCTGCGGTACTGGTCACTGCGGATGGGCCGCACCCGCGACAGGCACGTGTAGCTGCACACGTGGGGCAGGTAGAAGAGCTTCTCCAGCGGGGCCCGGTACGATGGCTCGCTGGGAACGCGGTCCATCATTCCGTGGAAGGGCTGCAGGGGGCTGCTGCCCAGGAGACTGCAGCAAGAGAAGGGATGGGGTTAAGGCAGAGCCATGCGGGTGGACAGAGGCTGGACATGACCCCAGGTGGGCTCAGCTGGGGAACAGCACCTCGCTTGGACCGGCCGTAGTGCGACCAGCCGGCCTGGGTGGTCAGGCACTGAAAGGAGCTGCCGAGGGAGGTGGTGACGTCCCCAGCCCTCTTAGTGCTCCAAACTCCTGTGCGTGTGGCACTCAGAGACATGGCTCAGTGGTGGCCTTGGCAATGCTCGAGGGACCCCACAAACTCAGAGGCTTTTCCAACCTCAGTGATTCCACCACTCCATGATTTGAGCTGCTGAAGCCCCAAGAGAAACCCGCAGGCCCCAGATGTGTCACAACACCCCAGACTCGGCAGGATTCATGGATGTGACCCCACCAGAGCTCTGCTCACCGGTGCTGCGGGGCTGGGAGGGCCCTCCCGGCCGCCAGGGCATCACCAAGGACGGGGGAGGCTGGCGATGAGTGCCCAGAGCCCACGGAGCCAGGACGGAAGGAAGTGCTTTTCTTGGCCACCTGCTTTCTGCCCTGGGCCAGCTGGTTGTCGGAGCATCTGCGGGAGGGAAGAAGAAGGAGGTCATTTGGAGCATGGAAAAGTAACTGGTAGGAATCAAAATAACACTGCCCCATGGATTTCAGAAACGCAGGAGAATTCCAGCAGTATTTTTTTCCAACTAAGTGTGAAAATCAGCCCATTTCTGGCTATTTCTGCCACAGCAACCCCACAACCACCCCAAATTTCAGAACTCAGCTACAGCTCCAAGTTACTTCTGATTCTGAAATAAGGCAAGGGTAACAAGGCCTTCATTCTGGGAAGCTGGACAAACCAGGCCATGAAAAAACCCTTGGATTAGCAGAAACCAGAGTTTCCAGAGGCTCAACCAGGCCTGAGTGGGAGGAACAAATCCAGATGATTTTCTTGCAAGAACTAAAGAAAAAGGTAAGATTGTGCAAGGGAATGAAATAACATCGCTGATGAAAGAGCTACTAGGAGCTCCAAAAAAACAGGTTCTCGACCCATTTCAGGAGTTTTCAATCGACTCCAGGAGGTTTCCAAACCATTTCAGCAGGTTTTCAACCCGTTTACACCAATAAAACAGAAAACCACCCCAAACTGGCTGCTGAAGAGGAAAAACAGTGACGTTATTGGAAGGAAAGGGAGAAGACGAAGAGGTAAGGGTTTTTTGCCAACAGCTCCCTGAAAGCAAAGTGTTCAAACACATCTCAAAATTAAGAGCAAGAGGAAAAATGGGCTTAAACCAATCAGAACTGGTGACAGCACCAGGAAGAACTTGAAAGAGGGGGAAGAGACCCAGGCTTTCCTCAGAGGAAAAAAACACCAGAGTGAGGAGACTGTTTTTAGTTTTAATAATCTGAAATCCAAGTGTTTGAACCCTGCAGCATCCCTGGGACCAGCAGGGACACCAACACGGCCTGCGCTGCCTCCAGTCCCTGTTCAGCAGCTGCCTGGAGCAATTCAGATTTTAGGGCAGGGAAGCAGCAGCATGAAAACCACATCCTAAAGCCAAGCCCTCTGTGGGGAGAGGGAAAAACCTCCCTATGACACCGCAAGGCCTGAATGGGAAAGGATTCAGCGATGATGGGGCTGCAGGTCCCATTTGATTGTCTTCATGCCGTGACGCTGGCCATGGCCCCAGGGTGTCCCGGTCCCAGCCTGGCTCTTCCCTGCACACGGGGGGCCCTGCAGGGGTGGGGGCCTCCTTCAGCGTCCAGCCCCTCTTCTGGGTTACAGACAAGGTTATGTTGTTGTGTCTTCTGTTCCCAAATCCTGGTCAGAGCAGCACAGGGGGAGCGTTTCCAGGGGTAAATTGGGTTATATTGCACTCTTCCTTGGAGAGGAGCCCCCCGAGACCCCCGGCTCGGGCAGGTGGGGTTTGAGCTGGTGCTACACCTGGAGAGCCTTTGGGGAATAAAGATTGATCTCCTGCACATGCTGCTCGCAGCTGGGACATATCCTGCCTCCCTCATGCCCCACCAGCAGGGCACAGTCACAGCAGAAGATGTGCTGACACGGGGCCAGGTGGCCATAAATCCGGATGGGAAATCCACAGTGCCGGTAAAAATGAACCGGGAGAGCCTCTCCCTCCCCTAAAAAGTCCCCGAGCACATTCCCAGGTTCCCTGGTGTACTCCAACATGCTCCCTTCATCACCAAGCTGAGTTCCTCCTTCCTCCAGGCCTTCTTCAGCCTGCAGCTCCGGGAATGTCCCCCTTGGGCCCCTGGCAGCGGCTTGGCCGTGGATTGCTCCATGCCCACCGGGACCGACCACTGATCCCGAATTCCCAGCGAGGTCAGCGAGCAGGTCAGTCCAAGTGGAGGGACACAAGGCAGCCGGGGGCCAGTGCCTGGATCGTGACACGAGGGAGCAATTCAGATTTTGGGAAGAAAAGGAGCAAAGGTCTAATTTGGAAAGGCAAGTGCGAAGCTTTAGCCCTGAGGAGGAATATTTGGCTCGGGGAGTGTTGGCTCTCAACTCCCGCCCCCAGTCATCCATTCAGCAGCTTTAGGTAAGAGTTTTCCCCCAAAATCATGACTAAAGCCATGGAGGAAACCTGCACCTGAGGATTCCTCTGCACAGAAAAGGTGGTGCGTGAGAGAGCTGAGCGCTGCAGAGGAGAAGCAATGAGGTGGAAGGTGCTGGAAGTGACTGCGGTACTTACTCCATCTCCGCAGGCTGAGGAGACGCAGGATGTGGAGCCGGCGGCTGCTCCAGAGCCTTATACTGGGGACCAGCTCCCGCTAAATCCTGAGTGTACTGCACCACAGGGCCCTTGCTCCTCACAGCACCTGTGGGAAGGTGAAAAACCAAAGAGTCAACGGGAAAAATCCCTAACGTTATCCAGAGTTGGCTGTATGGGCCCCAAAACACTGATTTGTGCCTGGAAGGAACCAAAACCGAGGGCTTTGGGATTAACGGTGGGTCATCACTGAGCTCAGAGCCCAGCAACTCCCCCTAAAATTCCGGTCACTTCACCCAAGTGCAGTTTGGTTTTGTGGCATTATTCCGGGAGAAAAATCCCACTGGAAATCTAAATCTCCTATGCCAGAGGAAAAGACCCGCTGGAAATCCGAAATCTCCTATGTCAGAAGGAAAAAAGACCCAGAACCTGGAAATGTGAAATCTCCAGGAGTTCCGCTAAAAAATCCACCAAACCCAAACCACCCTCCAGTTAAATCCCAGGATCGAAATGAAACCACAAGATGCCACCAACCAACATTGGGACGAGTCCTGGTTTGCCCACTTTGCTTCTTTTCCTGCGTGGAAGCTGTGGAAGTTTTCATACTGAACATGGGCTCGAGGCGTGTGGAACCTCGGTAAATCCACTCACAACGTTTGTCCTCCTGCGGGAACGAGAAGGAAACATTCACAGCTCCCGAGGGAAGAGCTTCCTGAGGTGAGACAGAGAGAGCACAAGGAGACAACAATGAGCATTGAGAAACAGCAGAACCACGCAATTATTTATGCAGGAATCTCTAACTGGACATTAGGAGAAAATTCTTCACAGAAAGGGTGTTCAGGCCCTGGCAGGCTGACCAGGGCAGTGGTGGAGTCACTATCCCTGCAATTGTCCAAAACCCCTGTGGATGTGGTACTTGGGCACACGGTTCAGGGAGCGCCTTGGACTCTGAGATCTCAGAGGTTCTTCCAACCTCAATATTTCCATGATTAGCAAGGAAAACAGAGCTGATCAGATCCCCCGCCTCAAATTTAATCCTAACGGGAGAAGGGAAATTCCTACCAGAAAAAGGATTTTGACCAGACTTCCATCCACTTCTTCTACCCTGGATTTCCACCAGGTTCCTTCCCATTCCGTTTTGATCAGCTGCCCATTCTTCAGCAGCACCATGGGCCGGTTGGGGTAGGCGGTGATGTATTCCTCAATGAAATCCCGACAGGAAATATCCTCAATGTCTTCCCAGGCTTTTTCCACTGTTTGGAAAGGGGCACATGGGAGAAAAGGAAGAGGACAAAACAGAGAACATTTAATTCTTTTCTTCTGGGATATTCCAGGCGGATTTTTACATAAGGTCAATCAAGGGGTGATCCTGAGGGGCTGGAGTGTTGGTGGTGGGGTATCCTGAACCCACCCTGGCCATGAACCAGGATTTCAGATGTCTTCAGGCTCAGCACCAGAGGGGACACGCCCATTTTTGGACCCAGGCTCTTCCAAACACCCAAAACCTGTGCAGGCCAGGAGGGACAGGGATCACTCACATGGCCGGCAGACCGGGTACAGCTCCCACTCCTTCACGTACGACGCGTAGCCATCGTCAAAGAAGATCAGGAACCTGGAAAACAAGCGGGAATTACGAATGGGAGCTGAAGCGAACACAGCTTCATATCACGGAATGGAAGCAGAGAACCTCTCCTGCTCTTCCTGGAGACATCCCAATCCTGGATGAGGACAGGATGAAGAGCCCCAAAGACTCCCTGTGCTCCCCACGGCTGCTTAATTCCCAGCCAGGCCCTTTCCTGTGCCCCAGGAAAGCAAGACAAAGGAAGAGAAAACGCTTAATTGCTCCTGATTTCTGCAGGAAGGCTGGATAAGGCACCCACTCACTGCCTCTGAGTAACGACCCCAGGCCCTGGAGCTGTACAAAAGCTGCAGGAAGAGCGATAAGCATCACAGCCAGGAGAAAATTTGCAATTTGAGTATCAAATTCAGCTCATTTTCAGTTATTAAACACGGATCAGGTAAAATCCAGCACAATTTACAGCAGACCGGGGGAGATTAAATCCTTTATCAATCTCTTCAAGAAGACCACAAGCCTTTAATAGATCAGAGCAGGCCTGCCCCTTCTTTATTCCCAAAAAAGCTGCTCCAAACCTGCTCTTTCTCCTCCTGAAGTGCTCTGGCAACACCACTGCCACTCAACCCTCCCAGGGCTATTTCCTCCCACTGTTTCATGCCTCAAGGAGCCCAGACTCAACATTTGGGTGACAATTTGAATAAATTAGCAGATCTAATTCCTGACTCAGGGCCATGAGCAAGAGTGGAAGCTCCACCCTGAATTTCAGAGACAAGAAAGATGAAGAATTCGGAATCGCATTCCTGGGAAGGGCACAATTCAGCACCTGAAGGTATTCAAACAAACCTTTTTTTTTGCCTAAAACAAAAAAAACAGAGATGGCGACACTTGACCATGGGAAATAAGGAATACCTGTCTTTGTTCTTGACATTGGGGGTCTCAGCCACAATCCCAGCATAGAGCCACATCTGATTGCCATCCTTGTACCTGGCCACCACCCTCCTGCCCACGTGGTGCCTCTCAGCAGAGGGGTGGTAGTCATAGGCAATGTGGTTGCCCGAGAGCAAACTCTTCCCTTTATTATCAAATTTCACTTTGTATTTCTTGCCAGTACCTGAAAAGACATTTTAAGGCAAATAGAAGATAAAGAAAGGTAAAAATAAACAAAAGTCCAATTATTTCACAGCAGAAATCCGACACTGTGGGTCGCTCTGAGATGCTTTTTTTCAGAATTAACTCAGAATTTATTTAAAAGCCTTTCAGGAATTAATTTGGAGAGTGAAGCAGTGGAGGTATGTTGCTCCCACAATCCCTTCCAGGTGCCGTCAGCTGCTCCAACACCTTTTAATCCAGGTTTCCCACCCAAAACCCCAGGAAAGCCCCATGCACGGCACTAACCGACTGTCTGGATGGCAATCAACATCCCCTTGTGCCACGTTTTGGTTCTTTTTTTCCCCAAAATCCTCATGCCCACTTTGAGATCCCCGTCGGTGTTGAGATCATTCCCAGGGGCTGTGGGGACAGTGACAGGCTGGGCAATGCCAGAAGATTCCTGAAGAGGTTGTGCATCTACCAAGGAACAACAGCAGAAGGTCAGTTCTAAGTCACCCAAAGCTCCCTTTCTTGGCACACAGCTGGAAGCACAATTCGGGATGGAGAATTCCTGCCTTCCTTCCCCTCAGGCAGCCCCAGTGCCTCCCTTTTAACTGGATGGAAGCAGCTTGAAGAAAAGCAGGGATTTGGAATCAATATACCCTAAACTAAAATAGCAATTTGAAACCGATAAATATGGAGCTTTCCAGCAGGAAAATGATCATTGCCTTCCTATTTTGGTAAGCAAAGGCCCAGAGCCAGGGCACACAGCCCCTGGAAGCTCCCACACCTTTCTGTGCTTCCTGCAGGTTCGTTTTCTTGTTCACAGCATCCATGAATTTTGCGACATCCCGGGCAGATTTCCTCATGGCAACCATCGCTTCCCGCAGCTGGAGGACAGGAAAGAGAAGGAAAACATGGAGAAACTTATGGTTTTTTTCACCAAACACAATACTGTGTCCCAGGAAAACCCCATATGAAGAATCATCTCTAGCCAGGGCCTCCCTACTCACCAGACTCTGATCCTTAGGGATTCTGGGACTGCTGGTGCCTGTGAGTGGAGAGAAAACAGTAGTTTTAAAATACTGTTGGTGCAAAAAAATCTATCCTAATTGAATCACAGAAAGAAGAGGGAACAGGGAAAAGCATCCATCCCAAATCCCTTCCAGGAAATCCACCCAAACAAGGCTTTCCCTCAGTCATCTCTTTCCTAATGTAGGCTCATTTGATGGGAACAACAGTGAGGGAGATGGGAAAAGGGTGAAATCCCAGTTTGGGACTCCAGGAATCCTGGAACATTAACAGGATCTGGCATACGTTCCCCATGAGCTAACAGCATTCCTGTAACCCAATCCCTTCCTTGGCACCCCTGTCAACACTGAACTGCGCTTCCAGCCTGAGTCCACGCTCATGACGTCGTCATCCTCCTCATCCGGGATCTCAATCACTTCCGTGGTCGCCGGAGCCTCGTCCTCAGAGCTGCTCTCCGGGTATGGGAGGTTCATCATGGAATACAACTCCTTGGCCATAATATCGCACTTGTTCACGGCCCTGGGGGAGGGAAACCAGCTGTGCCTCCCAGAATTCCACAGGGATAGCCAGGAACTACACCTGGCCACAGCCAGCTGAGGGAGGTGCCCACAGGAAGGGTTTAAAGCCTTGTGGGGACAGCTGTCACTGTCCCTCATTAACCGCACACACTGTGGGTCTGCTCTGAAGGGAACAGGAACACCCCCCCTGCCCCATCACCCTCCTCGGAGGGCCCACGCACTTCCTGGTGTGGTCAAGGAGCTGGTCAACGTCGGCCACCTCCTCCTCCTTGTGCCCCGTGCACTCCGTCAGCTCCTCCATCTTCTGCTTCCTCTGCCTCATCAGCTCGCAATTATTCAATTCTCTGTCGATCATCTCCCGGAGCTCGTCCAAGGAGATTCCCAGCCTCTCCATCACATCCTCCTGCAGCTCTTCGATGTCCTGGGAATCCATGTCTGCCACACCTGAGGGCACAACAGGTAAGGGGAGGAAGGGGAGGTGAGGAAGGAGGGAAGGAAGGGAGGTCATGGGAGCTCCCCCACCCTTTCCCACCTTCCCCTCACCCTGCCCTGCCGCAATTCTCCTCACAGTCCCCCCGATCCCCTCACAGCCCTGTTCCCACCCCACAATCCCCTCACTGCTCTTCACAGCCCCCCCATCCTCTCACAGCCCTTCACAACCCTCCCGATCCCCTCAAAGCTCTCCAGGTCCCCTCAGCCCCCCGCACCGGGTCCCTGTCACCCCCTCACAGCCCAGTCCGTCCCGCCCAGCCGCTCACAGATCTTCACCAAGCCCCGTTCCCCTCAGCCCCGGGCCCCCCGCCACTCACCGCCGCCGGTCCGCGGAACCGGACGAGACCCGGGGGGTCCGCTCGGCCGTCGCGTGACGTCACTTCCGGCGCGCGCCGCCGGCGCTGCTGCCCCCTGGCGGGGCGGGGGGCCCGGGGGAGATGTCCCCGAAATTCGGGAATGCGTCGCTCGGGAGCCGGGAATTAACCGCGGGGATGCTCCGGAGGGTGCACGCGCTTATAAACCGGGCATACGAATACCGGGGGTTTGTTCCCGAGGTGGCCCCGGAGCCCCCGGACGGTTTGGGATCGTTGGAGCCGTTACCGAGCCCCAGAACGTTCCTTTAAGCGCCACCGAGAGGGGTCTGCCCCACGATGGGGGCCTTGGGGAGGCAAAGGGGAGCAATGGGCGCGGTGGCAGTCCTGGAGGAACGGGGTGCCGGGGGCACGGGCAGCCCTGAGCTAATGGGTGGTGCTGGGTGGGCTGGGGGGCTATGGGGTCCTGCGGGGCTGGGGCTCGCTGGAGCACCCTGTGGGATTTTGGGGGGCCTGGGGGATTTTGGGGGTCAGTTGATGGGCTCCTCCTCCCAGGTGGAGGTGGGAATGGCGCTGTAGGGATCCACCACGAGCCGGGCGCAGCGCACGGTCATGGCGAGGAGGAAGAGCCCCAGCAGCACCACGAAGGCTGTGGCCACGGCTTTGTCCACGTCCAGGGTAGGTGGCACCGTGGGGGTCTCCATGCAGGGACCCTCGGGTGGCCCTTTCCCAGCTGCAGGGACCCTCAGGTGTCTCTTCCCAGCTCCAGGGGTCACTCAGGTGTCTCTTCCCAGCTCCAGGGTTCCTCTGGCGCGTGTCCCCTGACACTCAGCTCGCAATTACGTCCCTTGGGGACCAGAACCAGGGGGATTCATGGGGCTGAGGGGTCAAAAACACCCCAAAAAAGGGAAAATGTGGCCTTGAGTCCCCTCTGCTCCTTCCTTACCTCCCTGCAGCCAGCGCTGGGTCTCTGGGCCCTGCTGGCTCCAGACCTTCATGAATTCTGCAGGAATGTGCTGGCATCACCTTTCAGACACAACCCAGAGGATTAAATTCCCACCCTGCACTCCTTCTCCCATCAGGAGAAGGCTCTGGGTCCCTTCATGGGTCTTCCTGGGGGCTTGGAGTGATTTCGGAAGTGTTGAGGAGGATTTATCTCAAAAATCTAACAGCTTTGCCTGTGAGAGTATTTCAAGGTGATTATTTGCTTACATTGGAATAAACTGGGAAAAACTCTTGGAAAATGCATTGAACTGAGCTGCACATTTGGATTTTGCAAGACAGTCTCATGACAAACCCCGGAGGATGCAAACTATGCCAACAATCTCCTTCGAGTTTCTTTATTTCGCCCTCCAAGAGAAAAAACGATCACTTTGGAAAGACAGTGACACTTCGACACCCCATGAGTGTCCCCCGGTTGGGCTGTGGGGGGTTTTTAAGAAATCTTTGGCAAAGGATGAGTTTTGGGGTCCTGTTGGTAGCCCCAAAAACCTGTCCCAATCCCAATCCCAGTTCTGAGCCAAACCCTCTGTCCAGTCTGAATCCGAATTTTCATTCCCTGAGTTTTAGAAGCCCAACCTAACCCCAATCCCAACTGTAATCCCAAACCCAATCCCAAATCTAATCCCAAACCCAAACCCACCCCTCCTTTACGTGACGTCATCACAACTCCACCCACTCTGACCACGCCCGTAATGAAACCACGCCCTCCAATGCCCCGCCCCCTGGGCGGAGGGGCGGGGCACGTCCGCCCTCGCCCCGCCCCCTGGCTCTGCCGTCCGGTTCGCAACCCCC
>VZRL01002914.1:46385-65152 GCA_013397895.1 Origma solitaria | reverse complement strand
AGCAGAAGGGGCCTGAGGGGGGCTCTGAGAGGTGAGCGGAAGCTGAGGGGGAGGCATGAGGGGCTGAGGGAGCCCTGAGAGAGCAGAAGGGGTCTCAGGAGGGCCTGGAAGGCTGAGGGCTACCCTCAGGCGCTCGGAGCGGTTGTGCGAGGGCTCTGAGAGGGACCCTCAGGGGTCCCTGAGGAGCTGGGGGACCCTGTGAGGGGCCCTGGAGGGGCTGAGAGGGGCCCTGACAGGGGCCTGAGGAGGCCCCTGAAGGCTGAGGGGTAGCCCTGGTAGGGGCCCTGTAGAGGAGGACAATGGGAGGGTGGGATGGGGGCACCGCTGAGAAGCCAGGCTGGGTTCCCTGGATTTGGGGTCCCTGGAGAGTTGGGGCTCTGTGGAGATATCGGGCCCCTGGAGGTGTGGGTCTCTGGGTTTGGGGGTCCTGGACTGGGTCTGGTTTCCATCATCCACTCGTGTATTTTCCTTGACGACTTCTGTCGGTTTTAGCCCCTTTTTTGACTGTGTTTTGCTGAGGTTTTCTTAATTCCCAACAAAAAGCTGCCGGGCTGGTTTGAAGGTTTTGTACAGTCTCTTTCCAAGCTCTGCTGAAGGCAGGGAGGGCCTGGACCACAATGTTCCCTCAGCTTTGGTTCCTCAGGTTGGTCCCCAGAGTCCACAACTCCCTGTGCACCGGAAGCTGGGGGCTGGTGATCTCTGATTCTTGCCAAAAAAAGCCCCAAATATGTGATTTTATCAATTTGCTGGTTAAACTGCTCTGAAAGGAGCTTGTATCCAGATTAACCCAGCATCTGTGAAGTTGTAATGGATTTGCAATGTGGTGGCTGAGATCAGAATTTGAGCTTGTTTGTGTTTTGGGTTTTTTTTTTCAGTCTTAGCTTGGGTTTTGTGGCTCCTGTTGTGGCTTGAGGGTCGTGGGACGTGCTCAGGTTTATCCAGAAGTGTTCAATGGCGCTGCTGAAGGATTATGGGTTTTTATTTTAACATTGTAGGAAGTTTTTGTGGCTTTTAATGGTGAGAAAACACATTGGGGATTTGGAGAATCCAGTGAAGGAGGAAGGAAGATACTTGTGGGTTTAAGCTGTATTTCCAAGCATTTGTGGAAGTGGAGTCTTCAGAGTTCCATGGTTTTTTTTGCATAATAAGAAAGTTTTAAACCAATTGTGAAAGAAAAAAAGTATTTTTAACATCTGTGTTTAATATTTATAATTATGGGCAGAGTGACCAATATTCACTCAATCCTTTTACGCAGAGGGAGAAAAATACACAAATACTAAACTTGGAGATTATTAGGAAAACAAATTCTAAAGAACTCTCACAAATAATGTGGGTCTTCTTCTCCTTGATGTTAAAAAACAGATTTCAGGGCTCCAGTGAATGCTGGATAATGCCCCCAAATAGCCAGAGTGTCTTCATTTCAACCTCTTAGCTATGGAAGAAAGATTCTTTTTAATGTTTTCTACTTAATTTTTATATTTCTTCTTGGAGAAGGTTCCCTTGGGGATGAAAGTGCTGAGCTGGCATTGCATGGGAAGCTCAAATGAGCTAAAAATCTCCTACTTACTTTAAAAAAACTCAATTTAATGTAGCTCAGACACAGAAATTGAGATATTTTGTAAATATAAAGTCATAAAAGCAGAAATATGAAAGCCATGTAGTTGTGAGTGAAATGCAAAGTAGTTTTAAGGCTGCTTTATCTGCTCCCGGACTTGCTCCAGACTTTTTGGGGAGCCCACAAATGGGTAAACGTAAAGCAAATCTTGTGAGATTCGAACTCCAAACATGAGCCTGGCAAATAACCCCCTCCTATAGCTTCTGCAGCAAAATACACCATTTTTGTACAATAAAAATGTATTTAAAAGCTGCAGCAGCTCCTCTCGTAAATCACAGCTGGGAATATTTGCTGTAATTTTATTTTGGAGCCTTTTTTCCCTGTTGGGATGCCAGTGGTTGCAGCAGAGCCTTTCCCAGGAGAGCTGGGCTGGGAGCCCGGAGCAATGGGGGGGTTTGGGATTTACATTTGGTTGCAAACATTTCCCTGCTCCTCTCTTCTGGCCTTAATTAGATCCAACACATGGTGTAGGGAAGCAGGGATTGGTTCTGGGAAGGGCTGGGACAGAGACCCAGTGGGGATGTTGGAAACCCACCTGGGACTTCTTGGAACGCTTGGCTGGACACCCCCAGGAATGGTGACTCCACCACTGCCCCTTCCGGTGCCCTTTCCAGGAGGGAATATTCCCTAATATCCACCCTAAACCTCCCCTGGTACAACTTGAGGCTGTTTGCTGTCATCCTGTTGTTCCCTGGGAGAAGAGCCTGACATTCATCTGGCTCCAGCCTCTTTCTAGGGAGTTGTGAGGAGTGAGGAACTCTACCATATGCTTCAGGAATTCCCGCTCACCTCAGTGTAACGGTGCTTGTGTTTGGACTGCAGAGAAAACAAGGGTTTGGGAGGAATCTTTCATGTTTCGGTGCATATCCTGGAAGTTCCAAAGGGTGAAAAAGCCAGACTTCATCCCAAGCTATCTCTGTGTTGTCTGTGTTTTTGCGAGGGCATAGCAGAGAGGCCATGACCACTCCGGTGTTCCCTGCAGAGCGAAGTGGTCCCAGGTCCTGGTGCCAGACCTCAGGGTCTTTCCTGGGCTTCCACTTGTGCCGTGAGAGAGAAACGTTTCCCAGTGGGAAGCTGAAGCCTGGTGTGAAGCAGGTTCCTCGTGGGATGCTGATCCCTGTGTCAGGCTCCTTGGAGATACCAAAAGCTTTAAAAGCAAGCAGCAATTCCCTGCCTTCCCCTCAGCCCCACGCTGGAGTTGGGTCTGGAGAACAGTGTGGTGTCACTTCCTTCCCCTGCCCAGAGCGGAAATTCCTTCCCCTCAATAAAGCGATTATCCACTGTGCTCCAGAAACTCCAATTCTGTTCCCACCATGTTCAGATATGGCTGGGGAAGAGGAGGAACCCTCCTGATCTGCTTCATGCTCACTTGAAACAGCATTTTGTTAAAAAAAATCCTTGGATGTCACCTTGGGACTTCGCTTGGGAATAAGGGATGGGGCACAGCAGCATCCAAGTGATCCAAAATTGAGCAGAAAGGAGATGGGGAAGAGTTTCTGTTCTCCAGTTTTATTTTTGAATTCCAGAGGATCCCGGTTTTGTTGCTGGAGCTGGTGTTGGATGGGCTGTGCTCACTCCTGCTGTTGGTTGGGATTGTTGTTGTTGGCTCCTTCAGCTGCCAAGCCTCGAGCTGAATGCTTATTCCATACTGTAGTCACCCCTGGGAAATACTATGGATTGGCAAGGAAAAAGCTTCCTCAGCAACGCCAGCTGCTTGGAGGAAAACAAACCAGGCAGGCAGAGAGGCTGGGAATGTTAACGTGCTAAAATATGTTTAATTTTGGAAGAAATACCAGAAATTTGGGAGCATGTTTGCTGCAAGGTCCAGGCACGCCACAGAGGTGATTGTACAGCTCCACTTTTAGCTGTAAATAAACCATCATCCAGTTCTGGAGGTTAAACTATTCTTGGACTGAAATCTAGTTTTGGGGAGTGGAAAAAATGGAATCCTGGAATCACAGCCTGGTTTGGAGCGGAAGGGACTGTAGAGGTCCCCTGGGCCATGGCTGGGACACCTCCCACTCGTCCAGGGTGCTCCAAGCAGTAGGGGAAGAGCACAGGTAGACCAGCAACGGTGCCAGTGGTGCCCACTGGTCTGTACTGGTGAAGAGCAGAAGTGGTCGGCTGAACCATGATGGGTTTTGAGGTGCTTTATGAGCGTTTTGGTTCATTCTTTGTCTCAGATTGGGAAATGAACCCTCTGCAAGTTGCTGTCATCAGGGAAACTTGCAGCTCTGCTCCTCCTCCCTCCTTCATCGTGCAGCCTCAGCCCCTTCCCTGCTCCCACCAGGCTCCTCCTCTCTCCAAAAAAGAGACCACATCTTTTAATTTGGCAGCCTCGGCTCTCCAGCTGAGGGAAGCAGCGTGTGCTCCGCGCTGGGAACGGCCCCTTGGTGCAGCAGATGAAAGGACACAAACACACGTTGCCCCAGATCCAGCCCCAGCAGATGCTGACACACAGCTGCTTCTAGTGCAGGATATTCCACTGAACCAGAGGGGCTTGGACATAATTCTGGTTGATTTCCCTCATTTTTTCCACTCGTGTTTAGAAATGGCGTCAGACGTTTCCTCGCTGGGTGCAGCCGTCGGCTCTGGGAACCCTGGAGCGGGAGCCCAGGCTGGAGGAGCTGTCGCTCAGAGGCCCAGCAAGAGACGGCCCGGGTGAGTGTGAGCTGCGGTTGTGCTTTTTGGGGAGGGCTGTGGGAAAGGGCCTTTTGAGGAAGTTTTGTTCTCCAGAAAGCGCCGTCAGCCTCTGGAGGGGTAACTGTGGCTGCCTCTGAGAAATTTTGTGGTTTCTTCAGGTGGGCTCTGTGCAGTCCTTTCCCTTTGTGGTGGTGTCTTTGTGCCAGCTAAAGCCCTTAAAGAGGGGTTTGAGTGTCATCTCCAAAGGGGATTAAAAGATGTGCACCTCACAGGAGGAGCAAATGCACACCAAGGATTGAGAGTGAGGCAGGAGCTGCTGCAAGAGGTGGGGAAGCAGAGGATCTGGATTTTGGGGCCTTTCTCCAGCCTTTGCAGCTGTGCTGTCCCTGGGAGGGGTGGGGGAAAGCCACAATGTGTTTGTGGGAGGCTTTTTGTTTGCTGAAAATGCCTTTGCAAATTCAAAGGGAGTTGAGTGGCTGTTCCCAGATTTCTGGCACGAGAAATCGCCTCCTGATTTTCAAGCAAACTGAAATCTGTCCCTGTGCCCCTCCCAGTCACTCAAACTCTTTCCTTCAGCCCCATTTGCGGATGCACCCACTCCCTTGCAGCTCCTCCCACTCCCTACTCTGCTGCATCCAGCTTTCCATCCCAAAAGGAAAGGTGAAAAGTCCTTCCTCTGTCCTCCCACGTGAACTTGTCAGAAATGGGGTTTTGGCCCAGTGTGAGCAAACAATGCACAAACTGACTTTTAACTTCAGGAAGGTTTTACTCTCCTGTTTTTATTTTAAATGCACCCAATCCAGGCTTTTGAGCTGGGAATGCTCCATTGGTAGGCTGTTGATGGTCCCTGATTCTCCTAGGAGGTCCAGGCTTTTGGAACAGAAGGGATGTCGTGGATGATCCAAGTGGGTCTTCTTCTTTTGGAACTGTTTTTCGTTGCTCTGTTCCGGATAGACACCTAAAAGAAGCCTCTTGCCAAACTTTGTGGGTTGTTTCATGTTAGGATCACTTAATTGCATTGGGTTTACTTAATTTTTCCTTTCAGGAATCATCTGCAGCCATAGGGACAGACAGAAAAGTAATTCAGAGTAGAAAACACTTGGTTAATAATTATCTTTTCTTCTGTTTTGCAGGCTGGATTTTGATGATGATGGAGAAGGGAACAGTAAATTCCTCAGGTGAGGGAGAGCATAGCATCCAGAAGTTTCTGTCCTGTGGTCTAGGTGTGTCTATGTGTTTTCCCTGGAGCAGGATCTTTCTGCTCCTGTGGCTTTTCCTCTCTGGAAGCAGGGGGAATTGCTCTTCCCTTTCTCCCAGTCAGCAATATTCCTCCATCTCTGGCTTTTGTTACTGCCTCAGACACTGTTAATTAATCCTCATCTGTTGTAAGGATGCTTCAATTCCAGACATCCTTATTCCCGAGGAGTTGGCGAGGCTGCAAGGATCTCCTCATGATCCATATGGAACACAGAAGAGTTGGAATATCTTGTGTTATGTATTTGTAGCCTCACTACATGGTATAGGATTGAATAACTCAAATGATACGGGAATTCCCTGTATTCCAGCCCTTTAAAGCTGGCTGTGGAATGGTTTCAGGACGGTTAATGTAGGACCTACCTAGAGAAACCCCTTGGATGAAGGTCCTGATTTGGGCTATCTTTATCTTCCAAGTGCAGTGTAATCCATTTCTTGGTATGGGATTAAATCGAGTGTGATTTAATCCCACCATCCTTGATGGGAATGTGACGTGGAAAACCTCGTGGAGGCGATGCCAATAGTTCAGCCACAGTGTTTGGAGGAAATCACTGAGTTGTCCTGTGCTGCCCGCTCAAACCAAGTTGTCCTTTTTAACACCAGGCATTTTTTGGTGGCAGTTATTAAACCTTGTTTTCTCAATGGTTTCTTTGGGAAAGAAGGAAATATAAATGCTTTAACCTCTCCCCCTTCTCCTAGATGTGACGATGACCCAATGCCAAATGATAAAGAGAGATTTGCCAGGTAAGAATTTGCTGATTTTAAAGCCTTTTGTGCCAAAAAACCTTAATATATTGAGAGGGATCCTGCAGCACCCTTCTCAGGAGCAGTTAGATCGTCTCTCTTTGAAGGTGCTTCAAGGGACCCACACATACTCCTTGATGTTTTTCATCATTGAGCGTGATGATGACATTCCTCTTTTTCACCATTCCTTTCAGCTCTGGCCTTGGACTCTCATTCTTTCCTCCTTCTCAAGAAACTTGCAGAGATTCAAGTTTCCTGCCTAATACAAGTTTTCCTTGAACAGAGTTTCCTGGCACATGTTGTGATTTGTGTGTTTCGTGGGGAATTACACAGAAGCTTTACAAATTGGGCTTTCCTGGAGATGATAGGGAATATTCTGCTCACTTCTTGGTGTCTGACAGTATCTCTGAGTGTTGGGACTGAGCCCATGGTATCTTTACAGCTTTTTGAAGCTCCTTTCCCTTCTCTGGACATGCTCCAGCTCCTCGGTGTCCCTGCCATCAGGGGCCCAAAACTGCCCCTAGGATTTGGGGGTCGCTGTCCTGCTGTTGCCTGCCAAAGGGCTACAGGGAATTCCAAGCAAGGAATCTCCAGCTTTTTAAGTGGTTTGAGTCGTTCTGAAGTCAAGCAAATCAGAAATACGTTAGGAATATCAGAATACTTCTATTATTAGAAATAAGCAAATTAGAACTAGGTCACAGCCTCAGAAAATGTCTTAAAACTCCAACACATCAGGCACCAATTTAGTGTGGAATGTTGCAAACTAATGACTGTTTTGTTTTATGGAATTGTTCCTCTGCAAAACAGACCTGTCCCTAGGCTGGGTTTCCTAGTCCATCTTTCCATTTGTTTTTCCATTTCTTTCAACTTTTTTTCCATTTTTAGCTTAGCTGGCTAATTTTATTTTTAGGTCTGATGATGAACAGAGTTCAGCGGATAAGGAGAGACTTGCCAGGTAGGAGAATGGAGATTTCAAGCATGGGCAAGCAGAGTTTTTCCTTTCCTTAATGTTTCTCTAGGCATCCCTTCTCTTTTTTCCCCCCCTCTCCTTCCCTCGTCTGCTACAGAGGACTAAACAGACTTCTGAAAATTGCTGTGGAATTGGAATTAGGAGGAGAGAAGCATTGAGAAAAAGCACACCTCAACCTTGGAAGAATGTTTTTAGGGAGTACATGAAAGGATTTGTCAAAGGCCACAGGGCTGGGCTCCTGCTTTCACCTGTAGCTTTGCTAACCTGTGCTAAATACTGTTCCTCTTGTCCTGGGTCAAGGTGCCAAGTTGTCCCTCTGGGAAGGTTTTGTGTCCCAGGAACGCTGTTGGACTCTCAGAACAAGCAGGAAAGTGTGTGTTAGCTCAGGTGTTTTCCTTCCAGGAAAGGTGGTGTCACTGGAAACAGGATTTAATTTTCCCCCGAGTTTCTATTAGTAATTAATGAGAGACTGTGCCTGAAACCAGAATAGTCACCTGGAATGCCGCACCAGGAATCCAGGAATGGACCCTGAGGAAGCCTGTGTCCATGTGCAGGTGATCTGTCACCTGTGCACACCTGCAGCAGCCGTAACACCTGTGCATGCCTGCCCTTTGTCTTCTGCCTTGCAGGCTTTACTCGATTTGGGGCAGTTTTGTCTTTAAACCGAAACCTGACTCCCAAAGTGCCTTTGCTGACTGCACTGAGCTTTGCTTAAATGTTTGAGGAGATAAGGAAGCCACAGAGCTGAGGCCTGGGAATACAGAGAACAGCAAAGCCTTCCAAGGATTTGTTCCCAGGAGCCTCTAGTGAAGAACAGTTCAGAGAGCCATGGAGTGCTTTGGGTTGGAAGTGACCTTAGAGCTCAGCTCGTTCATGGCAGTGACACCCTCCACTAGCCCAGGCTGCTCCAAACCATGTCCTCCCTGGCCTTGGACACTTCCAGGGATCCAGGGGCAGCCACAGCTTCTCTGGGCACCCTCAGCACCCTCACAGGGAACAGTTCCCTCCCAGTACCCCATCTAACCTTGCCCTCTGTCAGTAGAAAGCCATTCCCCCTTGTCCTTTCTCTCCAGGCTCCCATCCAAAGTCCCTCTCCAGGTCTCTTGGAGCCCCTTTAGGCACTGGAAGGTCTTGGAGCCTTCTTGTCCCCAGGATGGACAATCGCAGTTCCTCCATCCTTTCCTCATGGCGTAGTGACAAGTGAAATGTCTGGTGGTTCCCCAGTAGCTTTTGTAGTTGAAGGAGCTTTGCTTTCACACCTGAGCTTGAGAGTTTAGAGAAGCTGCCTGACTCAAGGTGAGGTCACTGAATGTCTGCGCACACCTGGTAGTGATAAATGTTCCATTTTTGTATTTATCCTATTTATTCACCTGCCTGTCCTTGCTCCTTCCAACATTTCCATCTCATTTCACTTCCCACCATGTGCTTCCTTGCACCTGATCCATCCTTCTGTATAGGAAACCTGGCTTTTAAGCTCTGTTTTGGAAAACCCACCTTAGGAACCCACTTAAATTACATATCCTGGATAAAAAGAACCAAGTTCTGGTCTGTGGGGCTGATGGGGACTCTGCCCTGTGAGCCAAAGGGGTGTCAAGAGGCTCTTTAAGTGGCAGCAATGGCCGCAGTGCCTCTTTAGAGGTTGGTGCCTCCACCCAGGTTTTGCCTGGTCCTGGTCTGCCCGGGCTGGTCTTGATCATCTGTGCAGAAATGAGGTGTAAGCTGCTCCAAAGCTTTTCCTGCTGGGGTACTGTACAGAGCTCTTGATGTCACTGAGAAGTGGCTCCCCAAAGCACTGCAAGGTGCGGCCCAGCTAACTGAGGTCCCTCAGAATCCTGGAATGGCTGGGGATGGAAGGAGCCTTAGAGCTCATCCAGTTCCACAGCTCCCACTAGCCCAGGCTGCCCGGAAGAGCTGGTGCCAAGGTTGAGCAGCAGTCCTGCTCTCCTTTGGGGGGGTGTGCGAGGGCTGATGCTGCGGGGATCTCATTCCCCTCGGATGGACAGTGCTGAGGTCACCCACAGTGAGGTGACCATGCTTTGGGAGCAGAGGAGCAATTTTTGGCTTTCTGCAGCATTGGATAGTGGACAGGGAAGGTTAGCGCAGCTCCTCGCTGTCACCACGTACTGGGGATCTGCTCTGACTCCGACGAAGGTCCAGGTGTAGCCTCTTTCCTTGCCTCTGTCCCCATGTTCCCTGTGCACGCCCAGCATGTGAGGCTTGACTCCTTCTAATCCTGATGGCCCCGGTGCATCTCTGTGTGTCACATCCGTGCCAGCACTGACATGGGGACATGTCTGAGCCTTGCACCCCCTGGTGACTTCACCTCCCTCCTCTTCTCAACCTCTCCCAGGGAGAACCACAGCGAGATCGAGCGCAGGAGGAGGAACAAGATGACTGCCTACATCACGGAGCTGTCGGACATGGTGCCCACGTGCAGCGCCCTGGCCCGCAAACCCGACAAGCTGACCATCCTGCGCATGGCTGTGTCCCACATGAAGTCCCTGCGTGGCACCGGCAACACCTCCACAGATGGCACCTACAAACCCTCCTTTCTCACCGACCAGGTCTCGTCTTGTCATGGGATCAGGGAGTGGTTTGGGTTGCAGGCGACCTTGAGGCTCATTTTGTTCATGGCAGGGATGCCTTCCACTGGCTCAGGTTGCTCCGAGCCCCATCCAACCTGGTTTTGAGCACTTCCAGAGATGGGCCAGCCACAGCTTTTCTACACAACCTGTGCCAGGGCCTCACCACCCTCACAGGGAACAATTTCTTCCTTATATCCAACTTAAATTTTCCCTCTTTCAGTATGAAGCCATTACCCCTTGTTCTGTCACTTCCTGCTCATATAAAAAGTCCCTCTCCCTCTCTTTATTAAGCCATCATAAGGTCCTGGAAGGCCACAGTGAGGTCTCCATGAAGCTTTCTGATCTTGACTTGATACTGCTTTGTGGGAAATACAGCAATCAGAGGGGAAAATTAAATGATGGGTGGGGGGAAATAGTCAAAACCCAGGGTGTGTTTTGGGTGTGGAGTCGAGAGGTGTCTGTGTCTGCAGGAGCTCAAACACCTGATCCTGGAGGCAGCCGATGGCTTCCTGTTCATCGTGTCCTGCGAGACAGGGCGGGTGGTCTACGTGTCCGACTCGGTGACGCCGGTGCTGAACCAGCCGCAGTCCGAGTGGTTCGGCAGCACCTTGTACGAGCAGGTGCACCCCGACGACGTGGGCAAGCTGCGGGAGCAGCTCTCCACCTCCGAGAACGCCCTCACAGGTACAGCAGCCCGGGGAGGGATGCGAGGGGCTGGCAGGTGGGAGAGCCTGCAGAGGATTTGGATTAAACCCTTCCCTTTGTAGAGGGAACCAAACCCTGGTGCCTTTCTACCAAGGATGCTGCAGCCCCCCCCGAGAATGCATCTAAAGGTACCACCGGTGACACTCGTGTCCTGCCAGTTCCCAGTGCATTACCTGGTGCCACACCTGTGTTGGTGGAAGGACTCCCAGTGCAGCAGCATCTCCTTTTTCTTTTTTTTTTTTTTTTTTTTTTTTTTGGTTCTGNTTTTTTTTTTTTTTTTTTAGGTCGTATCCTTGATTTGAAGACAGGGACTGTGAAGAAGGAAGGGCAGCAGTCCATGAGGATGTGCATGGGCTCCCGGAGATCTTTCATCTGCCGAATGAGGTAGGAATTCCCTGGGGAAATCTCTGATCCTGGAGCTGAACTTGCTCCCTGGACCCTCCGTGCTTTTATTTCAGCTTTTTTTTTGGCTCATTTTGATGGAGACATGATAGAACATGGCTGAACTTTCTCTACAGTCAAGTTCTTGAGATGTTTGTTTGCCCTTTTGTTGTAGAAGATCCAGTTTAAAGTAACAATTAGTCTTAGCCCCAAGTGTCACCTCCCTTGAGTTCTGCAGAATGAGGGGTTTGTGTGATGGAAATTCCTCTTACTCAAGATACCCAGATTATTTTCACGTTGATCGAGAAAGATCAAATCCTTTCTAACCCTGGTGCAGGTGTGGCAACAGCTCCGTGGATCCAGTCGCTGTCAATCGTCTCAGCTTCATGAGGAATCGCTGCAGGTGAATGACACATAAATAGTGTATATGCATACAACATACAAATAACACCACTAAACACCTTGCCTCACCTTGCCCCACTTTAACCTGCAGCACAACCTGTTTCTGTCTCCCAAGGAACGGTTTAGGTGCAGCCAAGGATGGAGAACCTCACTACGTCGTTGTGCACTGCACAGGCTACATCAAAGCCTGGCCCCCAGCAGGTAAGGACTCACCTTGCGTTCAGGGGGGCTGGGCTTAAGAGCACATGGTCTAAAGTTGCCATTCCAGGAGCTGAATATGCCAGGAAGTGCTTTGCAAATGTATCTGTGGCTTATTTTAAGATTAATCTAATTTTTGCAGGTGCAGCAGCAGAGATCTCTGTAGAGGATGAAAATAATATTGAGCTCTGATGTGCAGCTTGTGCTGAAATTTAGAGATTTTCAGCTCTTGTGGTGAAAAAAGGGAGGGGGAGGCACCTTAATTTACCAAATTCCTTCATGGGGAAGGATATCAAGTTACAAATCAGGGCAGAGAGTTGTCTTGAAGTCCATTGCTCTGAATTTAGCCATTTTTCCTGTACTAACCTTGCTGGAATTGTTGGCCTTCCTCTCTCAGGTGTTTCCCTGCCTGACGATGACCCTGATGCCGGCCAGGGCAGCAAGTTCTGCCTTGTGGCCATTGGCAGGCTCCAGGTGAGTGCCCTGTTTCCCTTTTCCAGCACTGCCTTGCCCAGGGAGTCCCTAGATTTAAACTGTTCTGTCTGAAAACATTCTCCAATCGCCACAAATCCCAGTGCAGGCCTGGCGGCTCAGGGACAGCGAGGTTTGGTGACTCTCCCTGTGTTCCCTGGCAGGTGACCAGCTCCCCCAACTGCACAGACATGAACAATGTGTGCCAGCCGACAGAATTCATCTCCCGACACAACACCGAAGGAATTTTCACCTTCATCGACCACCGGTGCGTGGCCACCGTTGGTTACCAGCCGCAGGTGAGGACCTTCAGGAGCTTTGTAAGAAAAAAATGCTCTTTAAACTTCTTTTCCTTCCTTTTCCTTCTACATCATGGCTCTTCTTGTCCAACAGAGCTGATAAACCATGCCCAGGGCTTAACTGACATGTGTTTTTTCTTCACTGGTTGCTTTTCCATGTGCTTTTCCAAGCCCTTTGATCATGGGAAGGCAGGGTGGCTCTGGATTATGTCAAACGTCAATTAAAACCATTTTTGCCTCAAACTGAGTTAAAGATCAAACATGTATCAACAGCTGTTGTGCTTTTCTTTTAAACAACAGCGCACCAGCTCTGGTGCTTGCGTTGTGTAACAGGGATTTGGGGGGAAGGAGCAGGAACTACCTGTCCAAAGAGGTATTAATTTTGGAATCTGCCTGCCAGATGAACTGACTCGATCTCTCTCGCAATTCCTTGAAAAATAGGAACTTTTAGGGAAAGACATTGTGGATTTCTGCCATCCAGAAGACCAACAGCTTTTACGGGACAGCTTTCAACAGGTAAAAATGCTGTGGCCGCCCTTTGCATGCAGGGTGGAATTCGGATTGGAGCTCATTCCCAGACTGGAATGTCTTGGTGCTTGCAAAGCGCTGAAATTGATTGGAAAACCAAGAGGGAAAACAAAGCTTAGATAAGTCTCCTGTGCAATCAGTTGCAGGTTTAGTCATATCATTAAATGCAAAATGAAACAGAAGCATCTGATGTCTTAACTCCTGAATCCAGTCTTAACTCCAGCTCTGGCTGCTGGTCCAGTCGGCTTTTAGGGCCAGGGATGCTGCTCCCAAGTGCCTGCTTGACTTGGCTGAAACCCTGGTTCATCTCTAGGGCCCAGCCCAGTGCTGCAGAACCCGCAGTGGAGGTGGTTTTCTTGCCCTGTTGTCGTTACTGTTATTTCTGAGGGCCTTGGACTGGTGGCAGGGCAGGTAAGGCTGCCCCTGTGCTTTCATGACTCCAAAAACCAGCCGCTCATATCCATTGCTCCAAACCGCTGGAATGGGAAGCGACAGCATGTGTTCCATTTCTTGGAGGCTTTTTCATACATCTCACCAGTGCAAAGAGATAAGAGAAGTGAAGCCAGAAAGGGGATTTTAGATTCCCCGCCTGTATCCTTTAGGAATCAAGCTGTCCTAAGGGAGTAGTGCCATTTAGTTTGGGAAGAATGAGATGTGGTGGTCCAGGTTTGAGGCAAGGGCCATTGCAGGGGTCTTGGTGGGGGGAACTCGTGCTCAGGCTGACCTTCCCCACCTTTGATCAGGTGCTACTGATGGAATTCTGATTTCTTTAGGTGGTGAAGTTAAAAGGCCAGGTCCTGTCAGTCATGTTCCGCTTCCGATCCAAAAACCGGGAATGGCTCTGGATGAGAACCAGCTCGTTCACCTTCCAGAACCCCTACTCGGATGAGATCGAGTACATCATCTGCACCAACACCAATGTCAAGTATGTACCTGGAAAAGGACTTAGTCCAGAAAAACCCAGAGCTGGGGAGCCTCAGCCTCTCCCCCTCATGAGCTTCCCATCAATTTGCACAGCCCTGGAGAAGTTCCTAAGTCCCTCCAGCTCCCATTCCCTGGGCTGTGCCAGGCACTGGAGGACTACAGAGTACAAGAATTGTAATGCCTTTGGCTGTCTCATTGTGTGGCTTAACAAGCTGCCAAAATTCAGCTCCAGCAGTGCCTGAAATTAGTGAAATCTGCCCCAGAATGTGGCTCTTGGGTTCCTGTGACAGCCCAGGGGGTCCCATCTCTGGGAATGATCAGAGCTGCTCTGTCTTCCCATGGGGGAGCTCCACGCCCCTTGCACAAGAGCAGCAAAGACCAAGAAATTGTGCCTGTGTGTGATCCAGGGCTGCAGGCTCGGCAGGGGCAGCCGCTGGAGTCCCCAGCAGGCAAACAGAAGGCTGGATTGCCCAGGAAAGGGAAATCCAGGACCTTTTTGCCAAGAGGCAAAGTAGCACTTCTTCCCTGCAGCGCTGAAATCTGCTGCAGGCCTGATTTCCTGCCCCATGTCAGAGCTCTCTCTTTGAACTCATTTTTTCCACACACAGCCATTCTCATATCCATAATCCACCTCCTAAAATCCCTGTGGAAGTTCAGAGCAGAGCAGCAGTGTCTGGTTGTGTTTGAGGTGCTCAGGGACTGAGTATGGGAGGCACAGCTCTCACATCTGGAGCATCCTATTCCATTTCCACGTTCCGGGGAAACTGAGTGGAAAGATCCTTCACTCAAACAGGAGTTTGCATCTTGTCCCAGACAGCCACACTCTGCCACACACAGGACCCAGAATTGCTTCCACTTGGAACTTTTTAAATCTCTGTTTTCTGCGTTTTCTTTGAAGGAACTCAAGCCAGGAGTCCCGGCCTGCCCTGGCAAACTCCATGCCAAGGCCTCAGCTGGGACAGAGCGTCAGCCTTCCCCTGGACATGGGCACAGCCCCACTGCCCTCAAGGTCAGGAGGAGCTCGGCTACTTTCCCCATTTCTGCCTTCCCCTCACACACCCTTCATCCCCAAATTCCCCACTCTGTGGCCAGGAACTCTGGGCTGACGAATCCCTGCTGTAACCACCCAGAGCCGTTCCCTTGGGAATTATCTTTAGCAGCCTGTGTTCTCCTGTTACAGACACTTTCTATTTTAGGCAGCAGCAGCCACCCCAGGCAGAGCTGGAAGTGGGCCCAGGAAGGGAGAGCTTGGCTGGGTATGAGCACTCACAGGTGAGTCCAGAGGGATTTGGGTGCTCCCTGTTTGCTGTCCTGCACTGTTTGAGTTTGTTTGCACTTTGTTTAAGTCACCTTTTTGCTGGGGCTTTGAAGGTGGTGGTACCAGGTTGAGGTGGGGTTTGAGGGGAAGGTGTTTCTGCCTTGGGTGTTGCTCGGTTCCAGTATTTATCGTGTGGAATCGTAGAATCATGGAGTAATTTGGGTTGGAAGGAACCTTAAAGCCCATCTAGTTTAACCCCTTGCCATGGGCATGGACACCTTCCACCAGACCAGGTTGCTCCAAGCCCTGTCCAGCCTGGCCGTGGGCACTTCCAGGGATGTGAGTGGGCATCCTCCATGGCCCCGCTATCCCAAAAAAGCAGACCAGGATCCCAGGAGCAGCCGGGCCCTCAGTTGCTCTTGGTGCTCACTTCCTCTGTGCCTCTGTGAGCGTTGTGCCGTGTCCCCGCTGCCAGGTGCCCGTCCAGCCCGTGAGTGCCGCCGGTCCCGAGCACAGCAAGCCCCTGGAGAAGGCCGAGAGCCTGTTCAGCCAGGAGCGGGACCCGCGCTTCGGGGAGATCTTCCCCGGCATCAGCACAGGTGGGTCAGCCGGACATGTCTGCCCTTGTGCCTGCCCTGGTCACATCCTTCCTGCGTGTCCCTGGGGAGCAGTTCAGAGTGCTCTGACCCCAGAGAACCTTCGTGCGAGTTTGTTAGAAAATGGAGAGGAAATCAAATTAAACAGGATTTAACAAAATCATCTGCAGTCTGTGTCTGGAGAAGGAGCGAAGGAGTCTTTCTTCACAGACACATCTCTTCCAGCTGGTTCTCTGTCCCTGTTCCTGAGATGTCCCAGCCCAAAAATGACGTGTGTTCTCTCCTCAGACCAGAGCAAAGCCATCCCTGCCAGCACCGTGCCGGCCAACCCGCCCCTCTTTGCCCAGGGAAACACCTTCACTGCTGCACGGCCTGCTGAGAACTTCAGGTGAGGCTTCGCCTGCCCAACTCCTGCCCCCCATTCCCTCGGTTCCCTCTGCTGTACCTCGGACGTGCCCAGGGTCTGGGTGCCCACGACCCCAGCAGCTCCTCAGTTGTTCCCCAGTATAGAATCATGGAATCATTTGGGTTGGAAAAGCCTTCTAAGATCGAGTCCAAGTGTTTACCCGTGTTCACAACTAACCCCTGTCCCCAGGTGCCACATCCACACGTTCTTGGAACACTCCAGGGATTGCCACTCCACCCTTCCCCGATGGGCAGAGTTACCCCAATTGTTGGGCTCATTTCCCTCCACCCATAATTTGGGTTTGGTCCCTCTTCTCCTCTAAACACTGTTCCAGGGCCTCACACTCCTCTTCCCTTGCAGGAGCAGCAGCATGGTCCCTCCAGTGAACATCATCCAGCAGCAGCCCTCGCCCAGCGGCCGGATCTTATCCCAGATTTCGCGCCACTCCACCCCAGCTCAGGTCAGCGGGACCACCTGGGCTCCAGGGACACGGCCGGTGTTCACACCCCAGGTAGCACAGCCCAAACCCTCAGGCGCAGGCCCCGGGTCCCCGCTGCCTTCCAGACCCTGCTCTCCATGGGGAATCATCCTGCTTCCACTCTCCGGCGCTGCGTGTCCACGTGCTTCCTCCTTCGGGGCTGATCTGGCAACTCCTCCATGAGCTGAGGGTCGGGGTGACTCCATCCCTCTTCCTCTCGTGTGTTTTTCCTCTCTTACAGCAAGTGGCAGCCCAGACGGTGAAGACCCGACCACCTTCCTTCAGCATGGGGACATTCCAGGGCACGCCGTCCTCCTTCAGCTCCATGACAGCACCAGGATCGACGGCTTCTCCCACCACAGCACCGTACCCAGCCCTGGCCAGCCGTGGCACAGGCTTCAGTGAGTGCGGCTTGGGGCAACAAAACCCGAGAGGAAAGCTGGGAGCATCCAGCTGTGGTGGGATGTGCTCTGCATTGTGGATTTTGGGAGTGCCTAAATGTGGAGGGCAGAGCTGGATCTGTACTTTGACTGACGCTGATCACCTTCAGTCATCCTCCAAGCACAGAGTTGGATTTGGTGATCCTTGTGGATCCCTTCCAGCACGGGATAATATGGAGTCACTCCAGCAGATGAATTTTGAACCATTTTAAGGCTGACTGGGAGGAAACAAACCCCATCTGGGGATCCCTTAGTTCTACCCCATGGCAAACACCTGAATTCCTGGGGCAGGAATTCCTGGAGGGCAACCCTACCCTGTCCCCAGCAGGCACCACACAGAGCCCTGCCCTTCCCAATCCCGTTAGAGCGTTGGAGAAACCACGTTCCCAAGGGAGGGATGATTCACTGCCTGTGTTCTCTGTCCAGCAGCCGCAGAGACAGCACAGACCCCGGCCCCGTTCCAGCCTCGCGCCGCTGACACCGTGGGAATGTGGCCACAGTGGCAAGGACAGCACCACGGCCCAGGATCCGGGGAGCAGCACATGCAGCAGCCCCAGCCCAGCCAGCCTGAGGTCTTCCCAGTAAGATGGGGCTTTTTAACCTCCCAGTCCGGTGGGATCCACTGGTCTTGAAGCACCCGGAGCTTGTCCCTCTAGTTTAAATCAGCTGGGGAGGTCCTGAACTCCTGGATGGAGCTGTAATTGGAGAGGGCAGGACTGGCTCTGTGTCTTGGTCTGTTCCAGGATCAGTGTGAAATTCCAGGGATTAACCCTCCTAGTTCTAGTTAATTTAAAAAAAAAAGCCACAGTCCAATGAAATTAAGGTAATTCCTGAGAATTCATAGTCATCTCACCCCAGCTTTCCCAGCAGTTGGTGATTATGGCTTAAATTTGCTGCTCTCCTTCAGTTTGCCTTGGACACAGACCCTGTGTTCCCTTGGGAAAGGAACCAGTTTGGTCCACGGTATCTATTCCAGCAAACCCATGACTGAATTGCCCTCATGATCATGGAATCATGGAATTGCTGAGGTTGGAAAAGCCTCTGAGATCAAGTCCAACCATTCCTCCTCATTTCCTCCCTGGCACAACTTGAGGCTGTGGGACACGTGATATTCCGGTCTGGATCCTAACTCTCTCCTTGTGTCTTCACAGGACATGCTGACCATGCTGGGGGACCAAGGGCCCAATTACAACAATGAAGAATTTCCAGAGCTGAATATATTCCCTTCTTTTTCCGAATAAAACAAGCCTTAGGGGAAACAACGTAAAGCTCTCTACAATATCCACGTGTAAAGGAAAACAGCCGAGTCTTTTTCTCAAGGAACTGTCTGAACACTTCCCACCGTCTGGAAGTGGAGCTCCAAGGAGGGATGGCCCTGGAGGAGGAGGTGGTTTGGATGCCTTCTCCGTGTGGGATTGTTCTGGAAGCTTCAGGACTTGAGTGCCACGAGGCCGAAGGCCCCATGTTCCAGAGCCGCTCCAAGTGGATTTCTTTGGGAGGGATTCCTGTCTGGATCACAGACAGCCCTTCCAAACTTTTAAGGTGGCTTTGACTGTTTTTATTTCATTCTCTGTCGTGACTTTTTCTATAAAACACAAACTATTGGAATTTTTAAATACTGGAAGAAACTCTTCCAAGTGTTATCCCTGTAAACACAATCCTGGAGGATGCTTGAGTAAGAATCCGTGTCCTAAGCTGGTGTTTTCCTCCTTTTTGGAGGAATGTTGGATGTTTTGGAGGGTTGTTACCGCATCTCCAGTCCAGGGTGCTCCTTGAGGAGATTCCCGTGTTTGTTTGGAATCTTCTCTCTCCTGTGAACTGTGCAATGAAGTCAGTGTGACCCTTAACCCCCTGTTACCCCGGGATAATT
>VZRL01002914.1:14548-27424 GCA_013397895.1 Origma solitaria | reverse complement strand
GGGGGGACACCGTGCGGCAGAGAGAGCGGCGCGGGCGTTTCCTTGGAGAAGGGGTTGGCGTGATCCACCGACGGCATGCGAGGAGGGACCGAGTGATCCCTCGGGAAGAGGCTGCCGTGGTCCTTGGTGGGAGCAGGCGGGGGCACGGTGGGCGGCCCCACTGGGTCCCGTGGGAAGGGGGTCCCGTGCTCCAGGGGCGGCGGCGGAAGGGGCGGCGGCGGCGGCGGCAGGTGGTGCTCAAAGGCGGGGCTGAAGTTGTTCGTTCGGAAGTTGTTGATGCTCTCCGGGAAGGGCGGTACGTGCTCCTTGTAGGGCGCCGGGAAGCCGCCCATGCCGGGCAGCTCGGAAGAGCCCGAGGGCCCATTGTCGAAGGCGCTCCCGCCGCTGCTCAGCTCGAACCAGCCCGCCCGGCTCCCCTCGCGCCCGTGGCCGCGGCTGCCCTTGCCCAGCACCCGGATGGACTCCACGGTCTGGATCGGCTCCCCCGACATGCCCCGGCTCGAGGCGTTGTGGTAGCCCAGCGTCTCGATGGGGGCCCCCTTCTCCTCGGTGCTGTCGGGCAGCTCCAGGCAGGAGGAGGAGACGCGGGTCTCGATGCGGTAGTGCTCCTCCGGCGGCTGTGGCTCGCCCTTCACGGCCCCAGACAAGCTCCCCACCTCCCCAGAGCTGCTTTTGGGAATCTGCCCAAAATGCTTCTCCTCGGAGGGCTTCCGCGAGGCATTTTTGAGCATGTTCTTGAACTCAATGGTGGAGGTGGCAGAGATGGAGGAACCCATGGGTGTGTCCCCACCTGCCGTGGGTGCTCGGCCAGCGGGGCTGGGGAGGGCATTTTGGGGAGAGAAGAGCGAGCGGTGGGGAAGGGCGTGGGGTGAGTCCGAGTATTGCTTCTGCGGAAGGCCAGGTTTGGGCAGGGTGTTTTGGTTGGAGTCCGGCGTGAAGAACACATCGTTCTTGCTGGGCGAAGGGGACCCATCTGAGGTCGAGTCCTTCCCCCTGCGGCCGTAGCTCCCGAACATCCCTGGGGATGAGGCCAGCGGGTCACAGCTCTCACTCTGATCCAGGATAGACCTCATGGCCGGGGGGAAGGACGGCTTCACGCTGAACTCCTGCGACCGCTGGCCGTAGCTGGACAGCACCGGCTGGTACTCTGCAGAATCTGGGAGTTTACTCGATTTCAGGATAGACTTGACCGGCTTCTTCTCCAGGTTCAGCATGGCCGAGGGCGGTGGCCCAGAGTAGTCGAAGTCACGGTAATCTTCGTCTTCTTGGAAAGAAGTGTCTGGGTAAAACTTCTCCTGGGAGGAGTCCATCAAGGACGAGGGCATCTCCCTGCTGTCCACAGGCGGCTTGTACAGGCTGGCTGGAGACTCTCTGCCAAGGCCGAAGGGCCGGTAGCTGTGCACGGAACTGGGAAGTTCTTGGGAATATCCATCATCTCGGCTCTGCAGAGGCGACCTCGTACTGCTGGGAGTCGAAGAGCCGGGGCTCATGATTTTCGACAGCAGGGAGATCGTGTCAACGTTGCTCGACGTCGGCTTGTCCATCATCTCATCCTGGGTGGGTGTCCCGCTGCGCTCGTCGCGCACCGGTGTTCCGTCCACATTGTCCATGGAAGTGCTGGTGGGACCACGCTGGAAGTCAGAGGTGTGACTCTCCGTTGCCATGCTGGACCCCAAGCTGCTGAGGATGGGAATATTCAAGTTCAGGCCACTGAAGCCAGGATTTCCCTTCAGGAAATTGTGTATCTTCATCTCCAAGCTGGGAGAAGGGGGTTCTGATTCCAGCTTGGCTTTTGAAATTTCAGAGGACTGAGCCAGTGAGGCTTCTGTTGGCAAAAGGGGGGAAGGACTGGTAGGGTGGGAACTGGAAAATCCCAGGGAATTGGTTGGTGGCTTAAAACCCGAGCTTGATAGTGCTGGGGTATGTCCGACAGGAGCCTTATTGACTGAAGTGGAGGAAACCTCTGTGGTGGTTGAGTTTGGAGAATAACCAAAACTTTTGGCTATAAAGGACTGTGGATTGGAAGGAACATTCCTCCCCTTCATGCACGGCACAGTGGTGCTGGCTGGTGATGCTGAGGTGCTCTGCGAGGCAGGTTCTCCCGACTGAACAGTGTTTCCAGCCACACTCTGCAGCAATGATGACAGCCCTGGAAAACAGAACTGCTGTATCAGGTACTGAGGGCAGAGGCAAATCACCCCAAGCACCTGCCATGGGAAAAAAGCTCCTGCGTTTGCTCTAACACCCCCTCAGGCTCCTGCCACCAAAAGGACTGGATTTTGCTGCACTGACATTAGCACGCAGTGAGGTGCAACCGTTCGCCAGAGGCTTGGATTGATCTACAAATATAAATTACACCATCGAGTCAGGTGGGTAAGAACTCGTCCTGGTCTGCAGCCAGGAGCGGGAAACCCTGCCCTGCTGGCCAGGTGACCTTGGCAAGGTGCCAGAGCAGGAGCAGAACCTCTGGGCAGCTTTCTGCACATGGAAAACACAGAGACCTCTTGGTCTCCTGTCCTGTTCAGCAACCTTACAGGGAGTGTTCCAGATACGTGCGCTTTGGCCACAGCACAAGCAGGAAGTAGAGGGAAGTGACAGATCTCACTGGTCCGTGCCACCTGTGCTACCTGAGAAAGACCATCCACACATGCCAGAGACGTAAAACATTCCAGTGAAGTTTTTCTCCCTCTGTTCTCACTTTAAGACGAGCAGAGCAGCATGTTTCAGCCCAGCCACTGCCCTCAAACACCTGCCAGCCCTCCCCCAACACCCACCCCCGTACCTTGCAGCGCTGGCGCCGTTTGAGTCTGGGTTTTGGAGAGAGCTGACAAAATGCTTTCCGGAGTTATCTCAACTTTGGAGAGAATATTTGCTAATGGATTCGTAGGAGCAGATGGGGTTCCTAGGACAGGAGTCTTCAGGCCACTAGTGAGAGCTGTGGGGCTCGTTGGGGTCCCCGGCGAAGGTCTTGAGGCGGGACTCACACCTGCGGCGGAATCACACACCACTCACCTGCACTGCTCCAGCAATGCACGTGCTTTTAGCTCAGATTTTGCACAGGCACAACTGAGCACGAGAAGGAGAGGCTCAGGAAGCTGACACAGTGTGCCAGAGACCAAGCCAGACCTCTGAGAGCAGTAACTCACGTTTATTTTGAGACAATTAAAGCTTTAAATGATCACCCAGTTCCATTAGTGCTGGTGCCCATGGCCTGGCTCAGCACTCACCTGTGCTCTTCATCACCGATGTCAAACTGCTCAGAATGGAGCTGATCTTGGCCAGGTCTACGTTGGCCAGGTTGGGTAAGGCGAGTGCTGGCGGGACAGCAGCTGCGCTCACCACCTTCGGAGCCGGGGGTGTTGGAGGGGCTGGGGCCGGCGTTGTCACCGTCCCCGAGGCTGTGCCGGCCGCGGCAGCCGATGGCACTGCTTTGGGGACACTCTCAGTCTTGGTGGGGGCCGGGGCCGGAGCAGCCTGTTTGTCCTTCCTCTCCTCCACTGCAGCAGAGAGGGGGAAAAAGAGCAGAAAGGTCACTCAATCCCCCAAAAAGACTCAAGGCACATCAGTTCTGATTCCTACAGTTGTAAAAACACACTTGATGAGTGTTTTGGGAGATGGAAGTGATCACAGCGGGACTGGGACTTCCCTGTTTGTGCCAGGAGATCCAAACCCAACAGCCCCAGCCCACAGCCCAGCACAGGCTCTGTGCTTCCTCCATGTCCCAAATGAGGCTGGAGAGGGTTAGTTTGTCCTACAATTCCCACACGACAATCACGTACCAATGATTTTAGATGTATCATCCTCCACATCGGAGAGCTCCATGTCTTCCACATCCCGATTATCTGTCGCAGGCTCTGGAGAGACCATCTTGCGGCCTCCAGCTGCCGGAGACCGGGTGCTGTTCTCCTCCCCCATGCCCTGGAAAGGGGACTCAGAGCCCGTCGGAGATGGGGCGTCCATGCTGGGAGAAGGGACAGGAGACTCCTCGGGATCGGGAAGGGTTGCTTTCAGCTGGTCCAGCTTTTTCTTCAGATTGCTCACTCGATTAGCAAATGTTTTATAGGCCTAAGGAAGGAAGGACACCAGACTGGGGATCTTTCCTGCCTCAGTCACTTCCTTAAGGAAGCAACATGCAGGCTGAGAAAACCAAATCCCTGGTGGTAAAAACTTGGCTTCTCGGTGAGACTCACAGGACAAAAACCACAAAAAGTGGGGAAGATAAAACCTTTTTCCGCTGACTTAAAATGATTTTCATAACCCCCCTCCCAGTTTTTTAACAAATACGTTCTGCCCGTTTGGAGCTTTTGGTGGGGTCTGCAGGGTGTTGGTTGTTTTTATAACACTTTACTACTATCCTTTCTTTGCTCATCTAGTTCCCACATAAATCACAGGTTTCCAGGATTCAGGATTTGTCACACTAACTGTAATTTTGCCCCATTTAAGAATCTAGAGGGGCTCCAAAATTCCAGCAACAAACACGAACTGAGCTTCCGGCTGCTGGATTTTGAGGCCATATCCTTGGTCTTGCCCAAAGCCTCCATTCTGCTCTCTTTGGAAACCATCCTTACAACAATCCCAACGTTTTAATTTGGCAATAGAGAGATGAGGCATTTTCCAGCCTCCGAGGTGCCCAGTGAACACAGGCAGATGCTGTTGCACCTGTGGGGGATCCAGAAAAGGCACACTCACATTTGCCACCACCTTGACTTCTTTGTACTGCGCCTCATAGAATATCCCAGCGTTCTCCAGTGCCTCAGTGAGCGAGGGGCCGTTCTTCACTTGCTTGTCCAAGCCATTGACAAATTCCTCCAGCTTTGAACTTGCTTCTTCGAACTCCTTGGAGAACTTCTTACCTCCCGTTTTATCTGCAGGGAGATGAACACCATGGAAATGACCTGCCAGATGTCAAACTACACAGCATGGCCTCAACTGCAGCACCCGGGATATCGGGACAGCGGAACCACAAACTCCCAGACCACCCTGATCATCCACTGGGGTCAGGCAAGGAGGAGGCCTGGTTGCTGGCAGAGTGTTGGTTTTCAGCCAGTTATTAGCTTGGTCTGAGCTCTGCACCTGAGAGTTTCCACAGAAATTCGAACTGACCAAAATTTTTGGCTCCTGATTGCTGATTCTTAACCCCCACTCTGAAATTCTGGCATTTTCCAGACACAAATTCTGGCATTTTCCAGCTTGACAGAACTGAGGAGCTCCCACAACTCCTTCGGTACCCTCAGGGCTTTACCTTTCAAGCACTTGAGTGTCTCAGTGCTGCATACGTCCACCCTCATCGTGGAAAGCTGCTTCTCCTTCAGCTCTATCTGATCTTCTGAGCGCTTGTACAACAGCAGCTCATCAATGAGGGACTGTGGCTGGAAAAAAGCAAACAGGAAAAGCCTCCTCATCACATTCCAGGGAAGAGAAGCCCTGCCTCTGCTCTGCCTCCAAGCGAGAGCTAACCCAGGAACCATGTGGATCCTAGGATTTTTAACCTAAAATCTCACAATCAGCAAACCTGGGTTCAGGCAGGAGCTGCAATTCCACATATCTCCTGGTTAAGAGCAGGGACAGGTCTTTTCTATTTATTCCCTTTTTTCACTCTACAGGTGCCTGTGCATTTCATGAATGTGTCCAACTCTGTCAGCGGACCAAGTTTAGACCAATTTCTTGACACCAACTCCTCATCCACCCCAAACTCCCCTCCACAAGGTTGTCCTGAGCCTGCCCAGACCCTCCCTGTGTCGGCCCCATGGGTGTCACAGCCGGCTCTCAGGCCTGGGGTCACACCATATGCAAACTCCCCAAGGTGGGGATCAGTGCCTTGGGTCACTCCCACTCACAGACTTACTCGGAATTCGGCGACAATCTTGGACTTCAGAGCAGCTTTTGGGTTGGTGGAGGCTGTGGGGACAAAGGAAAATTGTGAAGAAATTAAGGAACCACATCCTGGTGGAAATTCAGTAACAAAAGGCAGCCTAATAAAAGATATTTTAAGGTAACTCCATGTGTTACCCGTCACATCCTCCCCTCCATGCATGTGTCCCTCAATGCTCCGGGCTCCTGGCAGCTCATGAGGCGTGGACACGCACAGCTGGATTGGGACCGCGCTCAACGAGTGACACTGCTGCTTTTTAACACGCTCTCAACATTTCCTGGGCACACCTTTTCCTCAGGAAGACAAGTCCCTGCAGTGGTCGATCTAACGGTTGGATTGGTTAAGGAGTTACACCTCTCTGCAAGGAAGGGAATGTTATTCCCGAAGTGCCAGACCTGGAGCTGACATGGAGCCCAGGTTTCCTGTGGGCAGGGTCTCCCTTGGGTACTCCCTAGGTCTGACCATGCTCAGAGCCTTAACAACTGTCACACCTGGTTACAGGGTGGGGGGATGAGTCCTGCTGGCAAGAGACTGAATCCATCAGATTCTGGACAAAACAGGAGAAACAGGAAAGATGAAATAAGGAGATGATGAGAAGCAAAGCACTAAACCCTCCATCCACGCTGGATACAGCCCAGTTCTGTCTGGGAAAGCAGCTTGCGGTGTTAAGCCCAGTAATAAACACTCCCAAACTCTTCTAACCTCTGATGTCACCCTGTGCCACTCATCACATCTGATGGCCCACGTGTCACATGTCACACCTGATGTCCCATGTGTCATATCTGATGTCCCACACATCACACCTGACATCTCACCACCTCTGCGGGGACCACTCAGGGCTCTGGTACAAAATGAGGTCCGTAAGGTCGCTTTGTTATAATAAATTCTCTCCTGCTGGGCTGAGTCCTGGAGACCGTGGGACTCCCACATTCCTGTCTCTGCACTGCCAGCTCCACATTCCTCCTCGCAGCCCCGCGGGCTGGGGCAGGAGTGCTCCTGAGCACGAAGGGAACATCCATCTCCATCTTTTCTGTCTTCTCTCCATCTCTGACCAGTCTAAGTCCAGTTTCCAAGAGGCTCCACCAGCTCTTTCCTCTCCTGTCCACAACCTCTGTTCTCACATCTTATTTCTGCCTCACTTCTTTCCTTTACAAAGTGGTTTTCTAGCAAGACCTCCTTGGTGTGCACATCTTGGGGCCCTTCTGAGCCTTCAGGCTCAGCCTGCTCAGCCCATGCTGGGCTCAGCCTTTCTGCTCTTCGAGCAGCCAATTTCTGCATTAGTGCACAGAGTTCACAGTGGTTCCTTACTTTGTGATTTCTTCCACGGCTTATTCGGTTTGTTCAGAGACTCTTTCAGCTGCTTCTGAGTTTTGAAAGTGGTACCTGGAAAACATTTCATTTTTGGCAGTCGTGCATTAGGGGATTCCTGTCAGAATCTGGTTTTTGGTGCCGTACAGTTGCACGGTGAAAGAGTGAACAGAAATTTGTTTTAAAATACCTCGACCAACTTCCTTAGAGGAGCTGCTGGATGCCCAAGAGAACATCAGTTTACTCAGGAATGCAGCAACCTGGGGGTGGTCTGCCATTTTTAAATCAAGTTTCTGTTTGCCCTTACACTAAGACAGTTCAAAAATCACAGTAAAAAGGGAAAACACAAGGAATCTAAAAATCAAAGTCTTTAGGGAGGCTGTAATAGAATCAGCATCAAACAAGCAAGCGTCGCCCATCAGGAAAGCAGCCACAATATCTGATTTACCTGAAACCTCACAGACTTGTTTTCAAGTTACAGAAATGAGGGATTTCAGAGCAAGAGCACAAACGTCACCTCTCAGCATGCAACACCCAGCTCAAGCCTTGTCCTCGTGCCACAGCCCGACCCGAGACACAACGGTCCTCCTGCCATGACGGCCACCAGCCCTCAGACCACACCCGAGGGCTTCCTGAGCACCTTCAGCTCTTAATGATGTGAGTAAAGCCAAAACCTGGACTGATTTCCTTCAAGTTCTGGAACATTGGCTAATTCCTGGTTTTAACTGACTCCACATGTTTCTTCTCTAAGGACTTGAGGACTCTCACCCTCCAGCTTTGCTTCTGCCTCTTCCTACCCCACAAATATTATCAGTTAAACCAGCCTATTACTGAACAGGACTCGGATGTAGAGCCAGAGCTCCCTGGTCAGGACATGTAGGACCATTTTAGCCTTACATTCTGTTTGCTCTCAGCTGGAGCAGCTCCAGGTCATGTGAAAGAATTCACAGCTGCCTTCAGAAAGGCACAAAAGAGGTGAAGCAGGAGAATACAGTGCTGCTCACGTCCCACACCCAGCTACATTACAGGCTGTGCCAGGTGCAAATGCCCCTCATTCCCCTCAGTGACCCCAGACTATTTCTACAACTTCACCGAACTCACAAGGCAGCTTGTAAGGTGAGAAATGCAATGGCTAAGTACTCACTCAGTGCTTCTTTCAGTGCCAAAATGGTTTCCTCAGGGTACACGTTTCTGTCCTCCCAGATTTTGAAGATTCTTTCGATGGATTTGGAAACGGATGGGTCCCTGGGAGAGAAGAGTTCTTTACCCCCTGGCTGCAGGACACTGGTGCAAGGCTTCCCTCGGTCCACTTCACAGGATAATCTCACCCAAACCAGCCCCATATGCAAATTAAAACCCAGCTCACGCCCACCCTGGCCCACTCTGCAAACACACGGCTGTTCAAACAGAATCCTTTAAGTTCTGCTGATGTTTCTAGAGAGTTTGAGATGTCAGAAGAAAAATTCCCACTTTTTGAGACGCTTGGTCTCCCAATGCCCCGTTACTCACTTCACTAATGAAGCGGCTTCAGGAAGCACCTCTGCGAAGGTGTCCCGAAAGACAATGGCATTTTTCCTCTTGCAGTTCTGTATGACATCATTGGCCAAGTAAAAAAGGTTCAGCCGATGAGGAAAAGCAGCTGAGGACAAAAGAAAATTTAGAGTCAGCATCAGAGAGAAGTACGACAACAGCTACACCTTGATCCCAACATTTTAGTGCTGCTTTTGGGAAAGCTGCAGAGTTTCCAAGGTCCAATGGGCAAAACCCAGGGCCTAGAGAGGACATCTTCAATTTAGAAATGATTTCCAGACTCCCCCAGCTGTGCTCAATCCTCTGATCCTCCTCATGTTCAAAAGCTCCAAACTGAGTTACTTCATCAAAGCCCCTCCTCGGGGTGGGTAAACTCGGGAAGCTCTTCCACATGCTAATGATGGTAATGAGCTCCTTCACTAACAGACATTCCCAAGGATTTAACTAGAGGAACAGTGCCAAGAGACGGTGTTACTTCACATGTCTGTGTGCTGTCACCTCTCACCTGCCCGTGTCACCCCCGGGTGCAACAACAATCAGTTTTTATCTATAAATCCCTCAGTTCTCTATCCTGCTTAATTTTCCAGTTGTCCCTACATGGGCAGAGCCACTTCCCACAGCACAGCTGCACCTCGCAGCTCTCCTGGTTTCCAGGATTCCTCTCAGGAAGCTCAGCATCCTTCCTGGTCCAGAGCCCTGGCTGGGAGCTCACCCCTCACTCACAACTTGAAAAAGTTCCCAGCAGAGACATTCTGCCTGTGCTGCCCTCCCAACAACAAGGAGAGTTCACGAGTGAACACAAGTTCTAAAGGAAGATCCTGCACAGGAGATCCTCCTCTGAAGGAAAGCGGACCTGAGGACATAGCAAAAGCTTAGCTCGGATGGATCCTCAAATCCCCACGGGTCAATGTCCTTAAGCCTCCCTGAGCCCCCACCAGCAGCACCAGTTCTCCCAGCCCTGCTCCCACTGACCATCATTCCAGACTCGGGCGAGGAAGGACACAGGGACAGAGCCCCTGGGAAGCCCCAGCTCCTGAAGCTCTGTCCCTCCACTGTCCCTGCCTGCCTTGGGACACACAGCAAAGGCGTGAGAGCCAAGCCTTGAGTCAACTGCCAGCAGCTGCTCACCCCCAACCCCGCGTGGAGCCCCAGCTCCCACATCCCAGAACAAGCTTTTATCCCTGAGCCTGCTCCTCTGGCTGCCACTGCCTCACAGAGCCCCAGCTCCCATATCCCAGAACAAACTCTTCCAGCACAGACTCAGTGAGCCAAGGACTTATCACCAGAACCTGTTGCTCACAACCTGTGCCCTGAACATGCTGACAAAACAGGTCGAGGTGGGTTTTCTGGAGCACAGAGTGCTCCCCTCTGCCCAGAGGGCTGGGAATCCAATAAGAGCACGACTGCACTCGCCTGGCTTTCCAAAACAATTTGGAGCCAACTTTCCCCAAAACGCCAGTCTCAGTAATCTCTCAGATCATCATCCCATTGGAATGGGGCTTCTGTGATTTAATTAAACCCAGTGCTCTAGTGCCAATTCTCCTGCTACTCACTGGATGTCCCCTCCATCCCAAAGATGTTTCACCAGCAGAGAGCAACAATTCCAGATCTTAATAATGTAAAATAGATTTTGAAGAACTATAAACCTTTGATTTAAATGATCCAACATCTACACAGCAGAAGGAAATCTGGAGCGGGGCTCCTGCCTGATGCTGGCCACACAGAGCACCACTCACCCAGAGCCAAGTTAGAGCCACAAGTTATAAATCAAGATACACCCAGACCACACAGGACAAAAGATCCATGCTGGGTCCTTAGGGAGTCTATGGATATGATCCACAAAGAAAACCAAGTGTCTTTGGGTCCAAGACGCAATGGGCTTTATCCAATGGGTGAAAAGCTCCTCTCAGCTTAAACCAGCAAGGAAATATGGGCATGCAGGAAATTGCAGAGCTGAGCCCACCCCAGCCCCACCACCTGCTCCAAACCAGGCACAATGGCACCAACATAAATGGCATTTCAGAGTCTGTGGATGGGTCCTGTTTAACTCACAATTAAACACTCTGACCAGACCCTCCTGCACGGACACTTGGAGTCCCATCAGAAACTTCCCAAAGGTGAAGATACAGCAGCATCCCCTTGCATGAACTTTCCTGTTGGGAAGATCTGGCTGTGACCAGCATGGCTCATGCACAGGATGAGCCTTGACTCAGAAGCGAGATCCCAAAACAACAGCAATGTGTCAAATACCAGCACTCCCCTTTTTCCTAAAAGGACCCAATTCTGTGTCCCAGGAGACCCAACCCCACCACACTCCCCCTCGCCAGGAGCTCCCTGGGAAGAGCAGGTTTAATATTTTTGTAGGAGCTTTGGAGATAAAATATTTAAAAGCTTGGAAAGGAACCCAGAGCCACCTGCACTCGCCATGGCACCACCACTGAGCTCCTCTGGGTGGGACAGTGACTTTCTGCAGCATGGGAACTGTGAAGTCCTTAGGGCAGACAGTGAAGGGTACCATGAAGGGAAAAGGAGGAAAAAAACCCTATGGAAGCAGGAAGTAACCAAATAATCAGGGGTCAGGGCATGGCAGCATTGCAGCTGCTGTCAAGGATTGGTTTACTGGGATAAGATGGTTAAGGAGGGACCTGGATAAACAGAGTGGTGTGGAGGTGAAATCCTCACCGGGGCTGTGGAGGGAAACCTTGAAAGAATCCCATAAAATCCAACAAAGATTCCAAGCTAGTGCCAAGGGCTTAGCACAGGAGCCAACAGCCCAGAGGCAGATGGGAGCTGGGGCAGGAACAGGGCATCAAGGACCTGCAGGTGGGAACAGTTCCATGCCTTTTGATGAACTTGGAGAGGGGCAAGGAGTGATGGAAGAACATGGAGGGCCTAGGGAGGAGCCAGGACAGCTGTAATAAGGGACACTACATCCAGAGGAGCTGGCACATCCCGAGGAAAGATGAGCTGGATTTCCTTCGGGGGGCATGTGCTCGGAGCAGGAGGGAGAAGAGCCCCAAGGATGATGCCACAGTACCAAGGGGTGTCCATGGGAGGAGGATTTCCAGGAGAGGTGGCAGCAAGAGAAATGCAGGAGGGTCCATGGCACCTTCCTCCAAGCCTCTCGCCTTTCTCTCCTTAAACCCATGAAGTACAGACAAAACAGATCAAATTCTGGGGAAAGAGGGTCCTCTGCATTCTGCAGTAGTGCCTTGGTAGAAAAACCCAACTCTCCCAAATTTTCCAAAAGGTCTGGCACACACCAGATCAACACTTAGGAGTGGGAATGTTATCTACATGTTCCTGCCAAGCAAAGCTTCCTTGAACTCCCACAAGAAGAATCAAACCTTCCCACAGCAGTGGAGATAACACTGCTGTGCTGAGTCTCCTGCCAACACCAACCTTCTCCCGCCAGGTCAGGGACACAACCTGATGGGCACTGCAAACCCCAGCACTGGCACCCAGACTGTCTGTGCCCACCCCAGGCTGCTCTGGCCAGGCAGGGCACAGAAACAGGCCCTGGTTCTCGAGCCCCCAGAGTGGTGCTTTAGGAGCTCATAGATTCAGGAGGACAAAGGTGCCACCACTGAGGTGCAGACGAGCATGCTGTGTTTTTCCAAGGATGAAAAGGTGATGAACACGGGACAAGGGGGAACGTTTCCAAAGTAAAAGCGACAGATTTAGATTAGGTGTCAGGAAGGAATTCTTCCCTGTGAGGGCAGTGACGCCCTGGCACAGGTTGCCCAGAGAAACTCTGGCTGCCCCGTCCCTGGAAGTGTCCAAGGCCAGGCTTGGAACAACCTGGTCCAGTGGAAGGTGTCCCTACCCGTGGCACGGGGTGGGGCTCGATGGGCTTTAAGGTCCTTTCCAACCCAAACCTTTCTACGATGATGAGCCCGACCCCGCGCAGCGGCCGCCGCCACCGACGAGTGCCCGGTGTGGGCTCGCCCCCGACGGTGGGGCCGCAACCTCGGGCCCGGCCGCGCTCGCTGCGCCCCGTTCTGCCCCCGGCCACCCCTCGGCCCCGCACTCACAGCGGCGCAGCCACTTCATCCAGTGGTACACGATGGTGCTGTGGTGGCGCTTGTTCTCCAGGCACCACGAGGAGAGGCCCTGGATAGACTCCATCGTGTTGGTCACCGCCTGCAGCTTCCTGTCGAGCGAGG
>VZRL01002914.1:281-14189 GCA_013397895.1 Origma solitaria | reverse complement strand
CATTTTGTGACTCCCGCACACGGGCGGGACGCGCACGCGCACGCCCCGCCCCCGTCGCGCCTGCGCGCGTACGCCCCGCCCCGCCCGCCAAGATGGCGGCGCCCCTCCGCGCGCTCCGCTCCGTGCTGGCCGTGAGGGGGCGGAGAGCGCGGGTACTGCGCCAGGGTCAAAACGGCGTTTATGGCATAAATCACTGAGGCTGGAAAAGACTTCTGCGTCCAACTTGTGACCGATTCCCACCTTGGCACCCAGCCCAGAGCCCTGAGTGCCACAGCCAGTCGTTCCTTGGACACCCCCAGGAACGGGGACTCCACCACCTCCTGACCACCCTTTCCAGGAAGAAATTCCGCGATGTCCAACCTGAGCCTCCCCTGGCACAGCTTGGGGCTGGTGTCCTTAGAACACAGGGGAAGTGGCTTCTGCTCCCTTTCCCTGCACCACCCCTGGCCCTTGCCAAACAGTCAAATGCAGGGGCGATGTCGCCCTTTACCCAAAAACACACAACAGCGATTTGTTTTAAAAAATATGTCTTTAATGGGGGTGCTGAGGAGAGTGAGGGGAGCTGTCCGGCTCGGGGGCTGTGGGGCAGGAGTGGCCACAAGGCCATGGCCAGGCTCAGTCTGTGGACTCGAGCACGGACTCGCTGAGCGCCAGGTCCCAGTAGTGCTCGGCGCTGTGCTTCTTGAAGTGCTCCCGTGCCATGTTCTCCGTGGGGCACTGCTTGAACTTCATCTCGCCGAAGCTGCGATCCTTCGCCGTGCCCTGGTGGGAGACAAGGGGTGACATCCCAACCGAATTCCTACCCTCTGCGCAAGAAACACAGCTCCAGGGGATGCAGGGAACACAGGAATACACCTTTTTTCAAGCTACAGCTCAAGGAATACAATGGGGAGTTGGATCTCCCCTCAGCCCAGTCCCGGTACAGAACCACCACCAAGACTCACCTCCCAAACCAGAGAGCATTTGTTTGTTTTCTTAACGGACTCCTCGTCAGACTCATCATCATCTGGAAAAACCCCACCAATAAAGCCCATTTAGCCCTGAAAGTGGAGCAGGACTCCCCCCTCTCACCCCAGCACATCATTGCTCACCCTCTCCCTTCGTGTTTGACGTCTGCTCGTCCCACTTTATTCGATGCAACATAAGACGTTTGAATTTCTTCTGTGCTTTCGGGCCTGTGCAAGAATCAAGACTCAACATTCTCAGAAAATCCCTTAACCTGCAGTTGGCAGAGGTTCCACGTGGAATGCTCCAGGCTTTCTGACTGATTACTGCCCTCTGCAGCCATTGCTAACCCCATCAGTGATGCAATTAAGGGAGTTTATAATTGCCTCCTCACCTCCTTGTCATTCCCTAACCCTGTCAACAATTTCCATAGCAAATCTTGCTGGAGGCAAGCTCCAGAATGCTCCGTGGTGACCCAAGCCTGCCTAGAAGGCCTCACCTCCTTCTACCACCACCACGTTGACATCTTTGTGCAGGACCACCACGCCCGTGAGGTACAGCTGTCCAGCATTTGCCTCGATTTTGAATTTTTTTGCTGGATTGCTCAAGTTTCGGACCCTAAGGATAAGACAAAAAAAAAAAAAGTCAAATATTTGTGGAAAACCAGAATTGTTATACCAGCCCTGAGAGGGCCCCCTGCCCCAACAGGGCCCAGCAGCAGAGCTCACCTGAGGGTTCTCTCTGAACTTCCTGAGCTCACTCACCTGTACACAGCTATGTGAACTCCCTGTGAAACATCTTCCTTGAGCTTTTTCACTTTCTTGGCTTTCCGCTGCTCTGCTGTGAGCTTCCTTGCCGCGTTTGCTTCCTCATGAGCCCTGGAAGCAAACAGGTAGCACTGAAAGACCAGTCCTAAACAAAACACCAGCACTAAATCTATAAAAAAAAAAAAAGTCCCAGAATGTCACACTACAAGGTGCCACCTACTTCTGCCTCTTGGCCATCTGCGCTCGGACGTGAGCTTCCACCTTCGTTGGGTCCTGGACAGCTTCCGTGCCCAGCACCCGCATCAGGTTGGAAATCCTCACTGCAAGGGAATAGAAGAGGAGCTGGGAGGGCTCCCACTGGACACCTTTTTCCCACCAGAACACTTGCAGACACATAAACCCACTGTCGGTGTGGATTTCAGATCTGTGCAATCTCACCAAGGCTGTGCTGCCTGCAGCATTCCCAACGCATCCATGCCTGGCCAGGGCCTGGCTCTCACTCACCTTTGGGCTCTGGTGGTGGCATCAGGCCCAGCCTGACCTTCTCCTGCAGCTCCTTCTGGGCTTCTCGCCGCGTCTGGCGCCGTAATTTCTTCTGCTCTTTCTTTGTTAAATACACGCCCAGGGTCACCGGCGTGTCACTGTCCACTGGCAGGGAAACGAGACCATCAGGAATGAACCCTGGAGGGTACGAGGGGACACGGGGCCCCACCGGGACCCTTCCAGGACCAGGAGGACACCGGCAGTGCCGCGTGGAGGGCTCAGGGTTGCTTGAACAGCCAAACCCCCCAAGCAGGGGCCATACCTGGGGGGTTGAGCTGGGCCGGGTGCTCCACCAGATTTGTGATCCCGAAGTACTCGTCTCTCTTTGAGGTTGTCCCGCCTTTTCTAGAAAGGAGAAAGTTGGGCATCACAGCAGAATTCCCAGCAGGAATTCCTGCACAAACCCCAACCCAGAGCTCGATGGCCTGAAGGAGACGTGCAGTGTCACGGTGTTGATGTACAGGTGTCTCCCCCCATTTCAGGGTTCAGAGGCAGGTCCCCACAAACACTGTGAACACGACTCGTGCAGAATGCTCACGCTTGAAACAAAACCAAACGTCCCCAACTTTGGGCTAAACCATCCCCCCAACTCCACGGCAGCTGCCTACTCTACAGCCCCCAGAGAAATTCTGGGAGCAAACCCAGTGCCTGGATTGTGGAGATGAGAGGTGGAATTCGATGCTCAAGCACAAACATCTGGCCTCATTTCCCCATGTGCTTCCCAGACCCACCGTGTTATCCCCAGGCAGCTCACAGAGCTCCTGCTGTGGCAGAACCATCGACACCTGGAAATACTCACAAATCCAGGCCGTTGGGGATGATGTAGGAGTCCCACCACTCGATCTCCGGGATCTCCCCCTCCTTCAGCTCCTTCTTAGGAGTGATCAGAGCCAACTTGGTGGAAGTGTGAATCCCGGTTTTCCTGGCAGCCTGGGAGATCTCTGCCTGCAGCTTTTCTAGCTGAGCCTGAGAATGAGGAAAATGGAACAGAAAGGTCATTTCAAAACAGCAGAACCTCTGTGAAAAGCTCAGCACAGACCACCTGCTGATTTATCTGTTTTTAAACACACTGAAGCAGACTGCAAGAGAAACCACACAGCACGTGATGGCAAAGGGAAGCTCCCAAGTCTGCCAAAACTCTGCTCTTATTCCTGAACCTTTCCGGACCATGGAACACTCCCAAAAGAACATCTCCTTCTGGCGACTGTACCCCTGAACTTTTTCTCTCCCCTTCTTCCCAAGAACTTGGGCATTTTAACAAAATTCCTTTAAAACTCCACTTCCAGGTTGATCACTCAGCCAGAGAAGAATCTGTTCTCTTGGGAACTTTCAACATTTTGTAAAAAAAAAGTGGTTTTGCCTTTCAACAGGCGAAGATAGTAGTGAGAAAACCCTTTACACACTCAAGTCCTAATTCAGGCACATGCCACCCCAACAAGAATGGGGTTTTTAAGGAAAAGCTTCAGGTGACTTTACTGGAAAACTTCTTAATCAAAGCCACCCCAAGTCTCTTCCCAGCCCAGGAGAGGAGAATCCCCTCCCACCCATGCTCTCATTAGCAGGATGAGACCTCTGATACCTTTGTTCGCAACCTCTGGGCTATTTTCTCAAATTTGCCTTTTTCATGGAACTTAAAGGTGCGTTTCTGCCGCTGGGCTGGGGTTATAGAGACCCGAGGGTCAAAGTACGTGTTTGACTCCATGTCTTCTGAGGGCTTTTCCTTAAGCTGCTGTTTGAATTGCTCTCTCTTCACTGCTCGGATGTTGGCCTTTAGGGTCGGCATGCGGTGAGTCAGCTCGATCTCCTTCCCCGTTGCATCCACCGTCCGGCCCTGCTCATCCAGGATCAGTGGTGTTGGCTTGGTCTGATCCTTCAGCTCCACTTTCCTGGGGGCAGGACAAGATATGCTGCATTAAAATACGAATACAGCACTCATTCAAAGGAAATTTGAGCTTATTTCCACAGTTTCCATATTTTAACAGCTCATCTGTGCTGCTAGAAGGGACTCCAACCTTACATGAACAAGTTGGGAATCTTGGCCAAGGGAGGAGGAGCCTCCATTTCACCTCTTTAATATAACATTTGTCCCTTCAGCAGCAGTTAAAGCCATTGCTGGGGAACCAACAGCACTGGAGAAACCTTTGGCCAGCCCCTGCCAGGCATTCCAACATTCCAGCTGGGACTGGGTACTCACGGTGGTGCGATGCCCATGGCGTGCAGGTTGGCCAGCCCCACCATGTTGGCATTGCCGATAAGCCCTGGTTTCAGGGCTAGCTGAGCCTGGATCCGGGCCTGCAGCTCCGCAGCTTTCCTGGCCTTCTCAATGGCGTCGTTCATGAACGTGGCTGCCTGCGAGGGCTGAATCGTGTTGCCAATGGGGAGCCGTTCCGATTGGGATGAAGAAGAAATTTTGGGCTGTTGACAGAGAAGGAAGTTTTGTTCCACGCCTGTTCCAGCACACCCAGGCCAACATAGCACAGCTGAAACAGGGACCAGGGACGTGTGGGATTTTCCCATTGCCTCCGGCAGGTACCTGTGGTGTCGGAGGACTGATGAAACTCAGCTGCTTTTTCCTCTCTTCGATCTGCCGGGTGGCTGCCTCCATCATCTGTTTGATCTGTGGGAAAACACAGCGAGTTCTTCTTTGCCACTGGGATACAGCTCCTCCGTTTGGGACACAAGTTAGGATAAACTCTATACCATGTTGGGACACAGCCTAGTTAGACTGACCTGGAGCTTAGTCAGCATCCCTGGGCTCTCTGACGGTGGGCCTGGAATGACTTCAGGCTCATCCTCAACCTCCTCGAACCGTGGGATACGCCGCTTCTTAACACCAGAGGATTCCTTGGACACCTCAGAGTCATCACCAAACACATCCTAATGTAAAGCAAGAGAAGAAAGCTGTGGTTAAAACAGAGTGCTCTCCTCCCAGACCAGGATTTGAGATGAGAAACCACCAGCATGTCTCAGCTCCGGCTCCGTACAGAAGAACTCCGGGGCAGCACGCGCAGGCCGAGCCCATGCTGAGCCTGGGCCCTGGTCCCCCACCAGAGAAACACCAATGACATCCATGCAAGAGCGTGAAGGACAGGAGACATCGCAGGGATGCGCCTGCGTAACAGCCACCACCATTCCCTCGGGCACTCAGAGAGGGGGTGTGGCACTGAGGTCTCAGCGACATGGAAAGATGGAAAAAGCCTGCCCAGAGCTGACCTGACTGGGATAAAAACGTTTCCACGTCTTCCACCAACTTCAGAGGGGTTGGTGAAAGAATCTGTGCCGTCCTCCCAAAAGGAGGATGTGGCTGTGGACCCAGGGAGGGTTGCAACACCTGTAGCACTCCCTCACACTCCAGCCCAGACTACTCCAGCTCAGATCCCAGGCCAGAGCCACTCCAGAGAAGCACAGCTCAGAGAGCGCATGGAGCAATGACCCTGCTGCTGGGCTTCCAGCAGTGTCAGGTCACCGAACAAAAGGCATGGTGCATTTTCCACAGAGCTCTGGTCAAGCCCAGCCCAGCTCCTGTGGCTGCAGCCGTGGATTCCATCATCAGTGCCTGGTTTGTGTATGGAAACCTGAATCTGTCTGTGCAATGGGTTACTGTAGTATGTGTGTCAAGGTGTTATTTGAAAAGAAAATATACACACCGGTTGTAAGCGTTAGTTGCAATCCCTTCTTCACTATAACGGTTCATATCCTACAAGGACACTTCCTCAGCCACACAGGTACTTCTTGGAAAACCTACAAGTTCAAGAGAAAGGACTTGCCCATAGTATAAAGTGTGGAAACTTTACGTTCAGTTCCTGACCTTCCCAAGCAATGACCTACCCCAGAGTGAACCGAGGAGCGGGAAGCAGCCTGGCAAGTGGCACTGGGAATCATCACTGCCCGACGCTATGGGGTCTGTGTGTGCCAGGACAAATTCCTCTCCACAGCCTGTGCTGGGGCAGGGTCAGTTAGTCTGCAAGTGCTGCCACAACCTCGGAGACCAGTTTGTGTTCCTGCAGGGTCCAGACAGACCCAGAGCATGACGGAGAAGCTCCAAGAAATGTGATTCCAGACAGAAGAGTGAGGATTTAGCAGGAGGGACACCCCTCTCCACACCAGGAGCGAAGAGAAGAACGATCAGTTTCTGCTGTCGCTGCCCAGCCCAGCTCCTGGCTCAGCCAGGAGCCAGGAACACCAGCAGTGCTCAGGTCAGACACCCCTGTGGCTTCACTGGGGAAGGGTCCCCTGATGCACCCCCAGCCCTGCTCTGGCTACCATCCCCAGATCCCTTCTGCCAGCACCAGATCCCCCTGCCAGTGCCTGCTCTCCAGCCACCCCACTGGGCTGTCACCACACTCCTGCCATCATCAAGTGATGGCAATGCCAATGTCCCCATCTCTGCCACGGCCCCGAGCAGGCCAAGGGGAGCAGCTGGACCCTCACATTCCCACAGCCCCGGGGACCAGCCCGGCACCCACTGCCATGAAGAAAAGCAAGTTCCTAACGGAAAACAGGGAGCGGAGGCAGTTTGTCCCAACACTCCCAAAGAGATCCAGATCCTAAATGGGATTGTTCTGGTTCACCAAGGCTCAGTCCTGACTAAAAGTGTCGGGGAAACTCAGACTGCCACAGAATAGGAACTTCGGAAAGAGTGAAAGGAAAAATCACTGTGAGTGGGAGCAGCACGGAGAGAGCCTGTCAGACTCAGTGGAGTGATGGGAAAGTGCAGTTCTAGAGGACGGTGAGGAAAGTCCTCAAGAGAAGAAAGGAAGTGAAAACAGCTTCGGATGCACAAGCCTTCCACTATCCCAGACTAGGGAGAAACACCAGAGCTATGAAATCATAGCTGAAATCGATGCTGTGCTAGGACAGCAGTTGCCAAAAATCACCTATTGCTGATTCTGGGTGGAGAAAGAGAATGAAAACCCACCAGATCATCCACCACAGAGCCCCACGTGGTGCGTCCAGGCACAGAGAGTGATGGGAAGTCAGTGGGAGCAGCTCTCCCAGGCTCCAAATGAAAATACAAGCACAAGGAGCACCGAGGAGAAGGGAGATGGATCCCCATGGATTCACTCCACCAGCCTAACAGAAAACCAAAGCCAGGCTTCCGCCTCGGCTTTGGGAAAGAGAACCGCAAGGTAAAGGCTCCCACACTTCATCATGGAGAGGAGTCATTTCTCTTGAACATTCCGAGCTGTACCTCTCTGGAAGAGGAGAGTGTGCCAGAGCACCAGTACTACCTCCAGACCACCCAGCCACAGGAAAAACCAATGAATAATCAATAATCACCTTTAGCTCCCGCTTCCGGTTCCGGTCGCTGTTGGATTTGGAGTGCCGGGAGCTTCGTCCTTCCTCCACTGCCTCAAAGAGCTTGTCGACAAATCGTAGTGTGGAATCATCCAGGAAGGGTTTGAGGTGGTCTGGAAAAGAGGAAAATCCTATCAGTGCCAGTCCCAGAATTCTGAGCTCGGGGCTCAGAGCAGGAGGATGGAGAATCCAGAGAACCCCTGGACGCTGTAAAACACTTAAATCTCAGAGTGATTCAACTCTACAAACACAGGGAGGCCTTTGAGGCTTTGGAAGCCTCTGGGATCTGTGGATCCTGTTGTCAGGAGCTTTAAACTAAGGCATTAAGTGAGTCCGAGCCTCAAGCAGAAACAAACTAGGGCTGTAATGGGCAAAAAAAGCACCGTGGTTAAACTACCATTTGCAATGAGCCGAACAAGGAATTAGTTCTTACTTACTGGATATTGTAACGTATTCCAAGGCTTTCTGTCACATCTCACCTGATGGATTTGCCCATACTCATGGACGCTGAGAGAATTGCCCTGTGCCCCTGCCCCTCCACCTTGCGGGGTTTGGGCTCTTTTACAAACAGCTCTGGACCCCCACTGCAGGACGTACCGGCTGCTTTCTTCTTGTCCATGCCCTTCCCGACACAGTTGAGTGCCGCAGTGACCACGGTGGGCTCGGAGAAGCCCAGCACGCGTTTCACTGTCTTCTCGATCCATGGCTTCAGCTCGTCCAGTTCCCGCTTGGACAGCGACATTTCTGCCTGGGGCTGAGCGGATCCACCTGGCTCAGACCTGGAAGCAGACACATGCCATAAAACAGGGTCCCGGGCCATCGTCACCTCCATGCCATTCTCCCTCAGGATCAGGCTCATGGGTGGGAAAAGCTCTTGGAAACAACTTGTCCTCCCTTGTTTTTAAACCTTGGACTAAAATGACCCAAGCCCCACGAGGAGGAAAGTCCTGACCCCGCAAGGGGACTCTGGACCTGCTGCGTCCCACACGTGTTCCCTCATGGATACCAGATGGATGCACCACAGTGCTCCTGCACTTCCAAAAACAGACCTGGAATGTCTGTTCTCAGGATAGCCCCTCCTGCCTTGGCTCCTCCCTGAGCTCCCCGGTTCTCTCCGTGCTGCCAGCCCAGTGCCAAACGCCAAGCCCCCCAAATCCCTCCATGGGGTTGGCTCCATGGTTTGGGAAAAGAGATGCACTGCGAGTGGAACACATTGGACAGGAGAACCTCCCACTCCCACTGACCCCATGTCAGGGGCACAAACCAATCTGAGCCCCTTCCCCAACGTGCAGCCCAAAAGCTGGGATATTTCCTGGCTGTCATGTCCCCTCACATGCTGCAGTGCTCACAGCCCGGGCTGTGGCTGCAACTGTGTTTAACTGGCTTGGGGCCCTAATCGGATCCGGGAACCACGGGGAAAATCTCCTTAGGGATGAGCTCGACCATGGCGGTGCCTCTGACAGGAGTGCTGTGGGGCCACAGCACCAGTGTGGGAATGGACACCTGGCACTGTTGTCCTTCCTGGACCTGAGAATGGGATCCCAGGGTTCAGTTATCCTTCCTGGACCTGGGAATGGGGCCCCGGGGTCAGTCCTAACACAGATCCCCTGAATTTCAGCTCTGTGAGCAGTTCCAGGAGGTGACTGCTAGCACCTTCAGGGCCTGGGCTCCCTCCACAGCTGGAAAACCTCTGCAGGTTCTACTTTTCCTGGAAGCTTCCTTGGAAATAGGTTCAAACAGAGCCTAAACCCGGATCCTGGCGTTTCCCCGACGAGTTCTGACCCTGCAGAGGCTCAGGACAAGCAGAACTAACGAATTACAGCCCCGACGCATCAACAGCTCTGAGCACGTCCGTAATAAACCACAGAACGTGTTTTATCTAGCGCCGGTTCAGCCTCCATTCGAGCTGAGCTCCAGCAAGAGCTGCAGGAGAAGCAGCAGCTTTACGGTTCTTTCCCTAGAACACCGGGAGAGCAGAACCGTGCCCGCCGGGAGCAGCTCCAGCAGCCGCAGCGCTCCCAAGGCCCGGGGGGACACAGCCCTTGTAAGCCACATCAGTATCAATGAATGTGTACCCGAGCACCGCCCGACCGCCGGGGCTCTGCCGCGCCGTTCGGCCTTACATGGACGGAAGGACGGAGCTCGGTCCTGCCGGAGACACGGGGCTCCCGCCGACCCCGGTCCCGTGCACCTCAGCGGCCCCGCAGGGCCCGGCAGCCCTCGCTGCCGCGGAGCTGCGACCGGGGCCCGGCACGGCCCCCTCAGCCCGGCGCGCCGGGCGAGTGGCTCCGCGGGGGCCGGGCCCGGGGCCACCTCCGCCACCGCCTCCCTCCCTCCCGGCAGCCCGCCCACTTTCCCCGTCCCCTGCCGGCCCTCCGGGGGGGCCTGTTTTCCTCACCGGCCCCGTTCCCTCCCCCCGGTCCCGGTCCCGGCCCGGCGGCCGCTGACGGTGACGGCGCGTCGGGGCGGAAGCGGAAACGACCGCGAGGCGCGTGCGCGGCGAGGCGCGCGGGAAGTGCCGGGAAGGGGAAGGAAGGGTCGCGGGTGCTCGGTGGGACCAACCCCCGGCAGGGGGCGGGGCCCGGATGGGGCTCGGCCCCGCCCCCTGAACCCTCCCCTTCCCCCGCGCCGTAATTAACCACAGTCAATTAACGGGGATCAGAACGAGAGGGCCTTTATTGGGGCCGGCCCCCCTTAGCAGCCCAGCCACGGGTCCTGCCGGCTGCTCCGCGCCACGAAGGCGATCTTGCGGGCCATCTCGGTGCAGTACACCCGCCGGCACGCCTCGAACGCGCGCCGCCGCCGCGCCCGGCACGGCTTCTCGTAGTACCGGGAGCGCCGCACGGCATCGACCACGCCGTCCTGCGCCAGGATCCTGCGGGAAGGGAGCGAGCAGTGACAGGGGCAGGAAAGGGAGGAGGGAGGATCAACCACCCCGTACTGGAAACACCAGGCACAACTCGATCCCCATGGGGACCCTCATCTCGTTCTCCGCGCCGTCCATCCATGAGGAGAGTGAGGAGGGAAAGGAATCCCCTCCCAGCTTCGTTCAAGTTGGGACTAAGGAAGGTGTGTGTAGGAGCACACAGCTCAGCGATGGGATCGCCTCCTCCACTTTCCAAGGAATAGGGCCGCCCCTTGCCTGCTTCTGTGCTGAGTTATTCCTTTATTTCACTGTAGTTACACCCGCATCCGAGGGGGCGGCGGGACGTGGAGCTGATGGCAAAGCCCGGCATGACACTCCCGTCACCTTCTGCTCCAGAAATTCTGGTTCTGAACCCAGTTCGTGAAGGAATTCGGGCTCCTCCGGCCCAAATTCCGCCCGGGCTGTGGAGCCTTGGCTCCGCGGTTCCCCCCGAGCCTCACCTGTTGAGGACGCCGTACGCCGCCTCCACGTTGCCGTTCTGCACCATCACAGTGCGGCCCACGAAGCGCAGGTGGTTCGCCATAGCCGCGCTGCTGCGGGACGGGGCGGCTCGGACCGGGCGGCCCCGGGGCTCGGAGGAGCCAGTTCCCCCTGCTCCCCCGCCCCGGGGCAGGACAGGGAGGCCCCGGGTACACAGAGGGAACGGTCCTTCCCGCCCCACTCCCGGGGACACAGAGGGGCCTCCCCTTCCCACGCCGTTCCCGTGGACACGGAGACGCCTGTCCTTCCCGCACAGCCCCAAGGGAACACGGCAGGGACCCCCCGCCCCACGAATGGTCCTGGCGGAGCGCTGCCCCTGCTCCGGGCCTGCTCCCACCCCCGGCTGGCCCTGGCCAAGCCGCTCCCGGTAGGGCCCCGGCCGAAGGATCGCTATCCCGGTCCCAGCCCCAACTGACCCCAGGGAAGCCGCGGCCGCTCCGCGCCCAGACCGGAAGTGGATGATTGAGGCACTTCCGTCGGGAGGGACTTCCGGTGCGCCAGGGACTTCCGGCGGGGCAGAGCCCGGTCGGGGTTCCGGGTAGCGGAACCGAGGGGACTCCCGCGGCCTGTGGGGGTCCCGGGCCTCTCCCTCCCGCCGACCATGCCCTTAGCCGAGAACGGAGGCAGCGCCGGCACTCCGAGTCCCGCAGCGGAGGGGGACGAAGTGGCATCAAGGGCTGGTGGCGGCTCTGAGGCCCGTGGGGACAGGACTCCGTCAGGGACAGGAACCCACCCCCATCCCTCCCAAAGGACAGAACACACGACACCGGGTGGCCCCGGCCGCTCCCGCGGCGTTTATTGCTTCCAGCAGGGCCGGCTGTGGAACAGCCCCACTCGGGGGAACCACACACTCCCCCGGCCCCCGCCCCTCGGGGGTCCACACCCCTCAGCCACTCCACCTCTGGGGGGGCCACACACGCCCTCAACCCTCCCACGCCACGAGGGAAGGCACAGGCCCGAGGGGACCCAGCCCCCGCGGGGAGGGGGCTCCACTCTGGCCAAGGCACGCGGCCGCCCCTGGCTGGGGCTTCTGGGGGGTTCGGGGCCCCCCCGGTCAGTCCCGCCCGCCTGCGGGTCTCACTGACCATCGGTAAAAAAACAATCAAAAAAGGCAAAACCAAGAAATGCAGACGAAATTTCCCCCCCCCTAGCCGGGGGGGGCGTCACACATCCGGCGCTGGGGGGGATTCGGGGGTCCCGGCCTGGCACTGGGGGGACACTTCCTGCTGTAGCGTCCCCACCATCCCCGCGGGGCTGGGGAGGTCACCGGGCAGGTGGCGACAGCGGGGAGCCCCGGGGGGGCCGGCAGGGGGGCGGCGGCGCGTGGGAGCTGCAGGAGGGGCCGGGTCCAGCGCAGGTTTGGGGGCGACGTGGGGGAACCAGAGCCGCAGCATCGCCTCCACCTGCAGCAGTGTCCCCAGGTACCGAGCACTGCGGGGAGAAAGCTCCTGTCACCCTTTGCAGAGGGGGGGCACCCACGGAAGTGTCCCCGTGCCCATCCCCCGGGGACATCTGGGGGGCACTCACCCCATTTCTGGCTTCTGCAGGACACCGATGATCCGCTGGAGCCGATCCATGGCCACACTCTGCTGGAAGCTGCTCAGCCCTGGGGAGACCCAAAATTGTGTGAATCCTCCACAGGGGGAAAGGGGTGTCTGGGGGGGGAAGAGGGTGTGGGGGCTACCCACCTCTGTCATACCGGCCCTGCCGCAGCCCCTCCAGCAGCTCCGCCAGTGGTCGGATAAAGCCCCGGAGCTCCCGGCACTGCGAGGAACAGGAGGAGGGGGGTAACTGGGCTGTACGCAGACTGGGGAGGGGGCGTCGGGCACCCTCACAACCCTCTTATCCCCCCTGACCCTCTCAAACCCCACTTATCGCCTTCTCAGTCCCCGAATTCTGTTCATCCCCACCTACCTGTTTCAGGTGGGAAAACAGGCACACCCAGGTACCAAGCCCTTCCCCACCTCCCAACTTTGGGGGTGCCCCTTCGTTTTCTGCCAAAAACTCACTTTTTGGGCAAAGAGGCGATCGCCATCGCTGGGAGGGGCATCCCCCCCCTCCCCTTTCCTCGGACGCTTCCCCCCGCGGGGCAATGGCAGCGATTCAGGGGGTGCTCGGTCCAGCCCCACTGGGCGCTTGCGGCTGCGCTCAGGTTTGGGGGGGCTCCGGGGGGAGCTGCCAGCCTCGACCTCACTGTCAGAGGCAGGAGAGCCGCAGGAGCAGGCATGGGCAGGGGGCTCCATGGTGGGGGTGGCCCCCCCAGAGGAGCCTCTCCCTGGGTTCAGCTCCAGCAGGGTCACCCAGCCGAGACTGCCTGGGGGACGGAGGGAAACACAGAAGAAAAACGGAGGATATCGGACAGAAATGGAAGATAGAAGAACTGCCTTCTTCTCCCATGAGGCTGTCACCCCCACATGCCCGTGACACCTCCCATTCCCCCGGGGGGCAGATTTGGCATCTCCTCGGACACTGTGAGGGGTGCAGGGACCCAGCTGGCACGAGGACCTGTCACCCAGGACCAGGACCATCCCCAGTGCCAGGACACCCCCAGCCCTGGACACAGGACCTGACCCCCCACCTCCCCCAGCCCTGGGACACCCCGGCTCCAGGACTGCCCAGTCCCAGGTCCCCCCGCACCAGCTCCCTTCACTCCATCACCTGCCACCCCCTCCCCAGGACTGAGATCCCCCCTGCAGGAGCCCGATTCGTGATGGGGACCCTCCCTCCCGCACTGGGAGCACCCAGGACGGCGACCAGGAACCCCCCAACCCAGCCCCGGATCCCCCACCCCCGTTACCGGGACCACCCCCGGCCCCACTCACCCCGGGTCCCACCTGCTCACGGCTGCAGCTGCGGTGGTGCCGGTGTCCCCGTCCCAGCGCCGGTGCCCCAGTGCTGGTGTCGCTGTTCTCGTCCCTGACCCAGTGCCGGTATCACTGTTCCAGTATC
>VZRL01002903.1:6020-18266 GCA_013397895.1 Origma solitaria | reverse complement strand
ATGTAATAAAATATGTAATAAAATATAGTATTTTAACATATAATAATATTTTTAAAAATTCTAACTATTCATAAAATTCCCAGTGAAATTCGGGAATTTCCAACTGAAATTTGGGAATCGCCGCACGAACTCGAGGCTGGTTTGGGTCCAGGAATTCACATTTTAAAATCTAAGGATTTATAGAATTCTCAAATGAAAAAAGGCTGATTTGGGTCCCGAAATTCCCATTTTGGGGCAGGTTCAGAGCCGCCCCCTGGAATCCGATTCCCAAATAAAGGGAGGATATTTTGGGGATGTTTTTTCACAGAATAATTCTGAGATTTAAGGGGAAATAAGGGATTAAATTAAATCAAATCACCACCAACTGCTTGTTGGTTATTTGTGTTTTCATTGTTGATTTATTGCTCAGAGCAGAGCAGGATCTCAGTTCTGTCCATTAATGTCCATTTATGGTCATTTATGATAATTTATGCAAAATCATGTCCATTTATGTCCATTTATGTTAATTTATGTAAATTTATGCCCATTTCTGTTAATTTCCCTCCATTTATGTCAATTTATGACTCAGTTCAATCCCACAAAAAATCAAATTTTTGCGAGCCTTTTCCTCTCCCTGCAATCAGACCAGTGGGAGATGTTTGACTCGGATTTACTTTTAGATTTCTATTTATTTACTTTTATATTTATTAATTTTTACACCCACCGTCCATTTCTAAGGTCCCAAATCTGCCCCTCGTCCCTGCTGTCAATCATCCGACAGAACCCAAACTGTGTCACCTCGAGGGGAAAGGAGAATTTCGGGATGGGAAGGAGGATTTTGGGATGAGAATTTCGGGATGAGAAGGAGGATTTTGGGATGAGAATTTCAGGATGGGAAGGAGGATTTGGGGTGGGAAGGGGAATTTTGGGATGAGAAGGATTTGGGGATGGGAATGAGAATTTTGGGATGAGAAGGGGAATTTTGGGATGGAAAGGAGAATTTCGGGATGGGAAGGAGGATTTGGGATGGGAAGGAGAAATTTGGGATGAGAAGGATTTCAGGGTGGGAAGGATTTGGGGGACGGCAATGAGAATTTTGGGATGAGAGGGATTTCGGGATGAGAAGGATTTGGGGATGGGAATGAGAATTTTGGGATGGGAAGGGGAATTTCAGGATGGGAAGGAGGATTTCGGGATGGGATCCAGTGCCAGATGTCCTCGGACAGAGTTGGAATTTTGGGAACCACGCTGACCTTGAGCCACCACTTCCTGTTCCAGTTTCCCCGGAACCTTTGGATTCCTCTCTCCCCTCCTTTTTTTTTTTTTTTTCTTTTTTTAATTTTTTTCTTTTTTTTCTTTTTTTTGGTCTTTTCCACAATTTTCACTCAATCCCTTTTCCCAGCAAACTCCAAGGGGAATCACCTCCCGCGCACCTCCTGGACATCTCGGTCCCATCCCGAAGAATTTTCCACCTTTTTCCCTGGATTTCCTCTCTCCTGGAAGAGTCCGGGGACATTTTTTTTCCCCTCCAGCTCCACCGCGGGTGGTGATTAAGGAATTAAACCCACGAAACAGCTCCGGAAGTGAGGAATCCTCGGGAGTAATGACAACGATCCCAATTTTTCTGCCGGGAATCTTTCATCTCGGGAACAAAGCTCTGTAATTCCCGCGGGATAAAACCCCGGGAGGGAACTCGAAATTGCAGCCCCGGGGGGAAAGCCTGGGTGGAATTTGGGTCCGGTGCCTCCGGGGCCACCGCCCCAGCTCGGGGTGACCTTCCCGGGGTCACGGAATGTCCCAAATGGGAATGGGAACCCCAAGGACCAGCGGTGGCCCCACGCAGAATTGTCCCCGAGGGTCCCCAGAGTCTCATCCCGGGATTTTGTGGAACTCCCGGAGTCGCATCCCGGGATATTTTTGGAGCTCCTGGAGTCTCATCCTGGGATTTTATGAAGCTCCTGGAGTTTCATCCTGGGATTTTGTGGAGGGTCTGGAATCTCATCCCGGGATTTTATGGAGCTCCTGAAGCCTCATATTGGGATTTTTTGGAACTCCTGGAGTCTCATCCTGAGATTTCATGGAGGCTCTGGAGTTTCATTCCGGGATTTTTTGGTGCTCCTGGAGTCTCATCCCTGGATTTTATGGAGCTCCTGGAGTCTCATCCCGGGATTTTGTGGAGCTCCCGGGGTCTCATCCCTGGATTTTGTGGAACTCCTGGAGTTTCATCCCGGGATTTTTTGGTGCTCCTGGAGTCTCATCCCGGGATTTTATGGAGCTCCCGGAGCTCCTGGAGGCCCAGGGCTCATTTGAGGCAGCGCGGCAGTGTCAGCTCAGTCCAAATGCCCAAATGCCCTGGAGTTCGAGGGTTTGGGAATGAGGTTTTGATTTTCACAGAGGGGCTGGGAAATCCCGGGGATGGAAACGGGGCTGGAGCAGCAGAAGGGTTCGGAAAATCCCGAGGGAGCCGGGGGGGGGCTGATCCCAGAGCTAAGGGGGATCCAGGGGGGATTTGGGGCTCTGCCAGGGGGGATTTGGGATCTGAGCCCAGGGAACAGCGCCAGGACAAGAGGGAACGGCCTCGAGCTGTGCCAGGGGAGGCTCAGGGTGGGAATTTGGGGCAATTCCTGCTGGGAAAGGGAAAAGGGAAAAGGGTCGGATCGCCATCCCTGGAGGTGTCCGGGGAATTCCTGGGATTTGGAATGGGAGCGGTCCCAGCTCAGACTCCACGATCCTGGAATTTTTTTCCCAGTTTCAGGGATTTTGGGATCCGGAGGAGCCTCAGGATCTGCTTCTCAGGACGAAGGAAGTTTGGGGTTATTTGGGGCATCTCACGATCTCCACCCCCTCAAATAATTAATTTTAATTCCTCATTAGCGCCCCTGGAATGAGCCGATTCCCATTCCCGTATCGCCCCATGGCTCACCCAGGCGTGGCGGTGTGATCCCATTTAATCACCCATTAATGAGAAAGATATTAATTAAATCTTCATTTGCCTCCGTTGCCTCATTTAAAGCTGCTCGCCTCAGCAAGAAATCCTGGCAGCTGCCTCCAAGTTCCTTCAAGGATTAAAGCCGGAGCCGGTGGCACAAAATTCCCATTAAATGAATTTATGGTTGGGCTCAAAGAGAGAAAATTATCTTTTTTTTTTTTNNTTCCCCCCCTTTTTTTTTTTTTTTTTTTTTTTTTTTCCCCCGGAAAGAAAGGGAAGTTTTGTTTTCCAGAGGAAATCCTGGGATTTTTAAAATTTTTTTTATTGGTAGGGTGCCGATCGGCGCAGCTCAAGGCCAAAGGTTGGAATGGAATCTGTCAAAAATTCCTCACTCCAGGAATTTACCGGGAAATGGAATTAGGGAAAAGGAAATGAGGGGGAAAAAGGGAAAATTCAGGATTTTAGGAGCAAAAGCAGCTCTGGGCCGAGCCTCGCTGACCTCAGCCTGGATTTTGCTGCAGTACAATATTGGGATTTAATGAGAGGTTCTGGGAATGACCTCATTAACAGCTGGTGGAAAGCGTGAGGGCCAAAAAAACCATGGAATGGACCCAAAAAAGGACTGTGGGAAAAAATGGAATCAGATTGATCCAAATGGGATCAGATTGGTCCAAATGGGATCAGATTGGTCCAAAATGGGAACAGATTGGTCCAAAATGGGAACAGATTGATCCAAAATGGGAACAGATTGGTCCAAAATGGGATCAGATTGATCCGAAATGGATCAGATTGGTTCAAAATGGGATCAGATTGGTAGAAAAAGGGACCCAGCTCTGAGATCTCAGGTTCTTCTCCAAAATCCTCAGCGCGGAGGCTCCAGGGGGGATTTGGGGCTCTGCCAGGGGGGATTTGGGATCTGAGCCCAGGGAACAGGGCCAGGACAAGAGGGAACGGCCTCGAGCTGTGCCAGGGGAGGCTCAGGGTGGGAATTTGGGGCAATTCCTGCCGGAAAAGGGAAAAGGCCTCAGTAGGGGCTGCCCGGGGAGGGTTGGATCACCAAATTCCTAGAGGAATTCCTGGGATTTTGTCTGGGATCAGTCCCTGCTTGGACTCGACCCTGGAGTTCTTTCCCAACCTTAATAATTCTGGGATCATCCTTAAAAAAAAACAAAACCAAAACTGAAAAAGGAATAATTTCCCTTCCCTTTCTCCCCACGTGGAACTGGAGCCCTTCCAACTCCACTGAGTCAATCCCGAGGTTTTCGGGGTCCGCCCCGCCCGTGGCCTCGTTCCCCGAGTTTTCCCAACTTCCACCGAACGAGAAACGCGGGATCCGACCCGCGAGCTGCCCCGGGCTGGGGGAGGGCCGATCCCCAAAGATATCGGGGGCGTTACATCACCGATGGCATCATCATCGCGGAAATTGGGGCGCATGCAAATGAGGGGCGGGGCCAGCCCCGGGGGCTGATGGGAGTTCCAGAAATGCCGAGGGAAAATGGGAACGAGTGGGAATGGCGGAGGGGATTTGTTTTGGTGGGAGGAGGTTTTGGGGGGAATTGGGATCGCGGAAAAAATTCGCATTTCCCACAGTGAACACGGAAGAATCAAAATCCATAAAAAATTGTGGATAAACCTCCTTGGAAGTTGGAATTGCAAAGGAGAATCGCACCCCGAGGTTGGTGGAATTCCAAATTTTTAATTTTTCAAGGGTAGCTCCCCAACTTCCCCAATCCCCCCAAAAAATGGGATTTGGGATTTGGCTTTTCCCGGTTAGGGAAATTCCCCTGGGAAAGAAAATGAGGAAAGCTCTGTGGTAAGGCAGAATGATTTGAGTGGGAAGGGAAGGAAGGAGAATGCAATAAAATAAAATAAAATAGAATGTAATAAAATAAAATAAAGTAAAATAAAATAAAGTAGAATAGAATAGAATAGAATAGAATAGAATAGAATAGAATAGAATAGAATAGAATAGAATAGAATAGAATAAAATAAAATAAAATAAAATAAAATAGATATATTATGGTTTAAAGGATGCAGGTCCAGGTGGATTCTTCACTTTTTCCCCAGAATTTTGGAATGGTTTGGATCATTCAGATCCACGGGCAAGGGAGTCCCCCACTGTCCCAGGCTATTCCGATCTGGCCTTGGACACTTCCAGGATGGAAAATTCGCATTTTTCTGAGCAAACCTTTCCACGGTTTTAATTTTTATATAACAATAATTTATTTCCACACTTTTTTTCCCCATTTTTATTAAAATTAAACCGAAGGAGACGGATTTATTCCCTTTCCCGACCTTCCTGCAGTGACAGGATCGTGATCATATTTATCCCAAGGAAAAGGGAATTTCCTGGCGGAATTTTCCTGTAAAAATTCTCATTTCCAGGAATTTTCCTCGAATTTTCCCATAAAAACCAAGCCAGGCTTAACGAGGCCTGGCTGGGAAAGGCTTGGTCATGTCCGACCACATTTGGGACATTCCTTGATCCTCACCTGCCTCGATTTCCTGGGAAAATTGCAGGAAAAGGACAAATCCCTCCCACGAATCAAATCCTGAAATCGCGAGAAAGGGAATTTAACGTCTCGGGAATGTCTGAGGGAGAAAAAAAAAACTTAAAAAAGAAAAAATTAAAAACCCCAGCTTAAGCTGAACTCAAATCCCCAAATCCACCTCGGGACTGGGATCGGATCCACGTCACACTTCCAAAACCTCGTTCTGCTCCTTGGCCTCGCCCGCGTTTTCCGTTCCCGCCTTTTCCGGCTCCGGAACGTTCTCCTCGCTCCCGTCCCCATCCCCGCTCCCATTCCCGTCCTCGCGCTGCCTCCTCCCGGGGCCGCTCCTCCTGCAGGGATGGATCCAGCGCGAGCTGAAGATGTACGAGCAGCGCCGGGCCGCGGATTTTGGGGCGAATCGGGCGGAAATCGAGGTTTTCCCTCCCAGGGACCCTGGGGCGGCTCTTGGCGGCATTCCCGACATTCCCAGCCCGGTCTCGCGGGGGTCCGTGCCGAGGATGGACCCGGAGCTGAATTTTGGGGCGAATCCAGCGGAAGTGAAGTTTTCCGCCCCGAGGATGGGCCCAGAGCTGAATTTTGGGGCGAATCCCGCGGAATTCAAGGTTTCCGCACCCATGGATCGCAGAGCAGCTCCTGGCGGCATTCCCGACAATTCCAGCCCCATCTCCCATGGGTCGGCACCGAGGACGGGCCCGGAGCTGAATTTTGGGGTAAATCCCACGGAATTCAAAGTTTCCGCCCCCAGGGAAGCTCCCGGCGGCGCTCCCGGGGGTCCCACGATGCTCTCCTGGGGACAGGTGCTGAGGATGGGCCCCGGGAAGGTGACGAGCACGGGCGGGGGGAAGATGATGACGCGGGAGGTGCCGCAGGAAACGGCGCAGGGGCGACTGGAGGCCGAGGCCGAGGGCCGAGGGCACGGCCCCTGCGGTTCCGGGGACATCTGGGGACAGTTGGGGACAGCCTGCAGTGGAAAGCATCAAAAATGTCATGGGATTATGGGATTTATTCCTGTTTATTCGTAAATCCCAATGGGAAAAATCCTGGTCTGGTTAATGTACTTTTTAAATTTTATTTTAAGCTTAATTCTATTTTTAATTTCATTTTTTGAATTTTGTTTTTAAAATTTCATTCTGTTTTTTGATTTTATTTTTTAAAATTCTATTTAATTCCCATTGCATTTTAAGAATGTTAGAATGTTATAAATTTTTCAAATTTTATTTTAAAATATTCTATTTAATTCTCCTTGTATTTTTAAAATGTCACTCGATTTTTATATTTTATTTGTAAAAATTCTATTGAACTCTCATATTTTTAAAGCGCTTTTCAGTTTTTTAATTTTGTTTTTAAAAATCCTATGTAATAATTTGATAAATAATTGGATAAATATTTGATAATCATTTGATAAATAACGTATAAATTGTTATCCAGTTTTTAAATTTAATTTTAAATTTTTTTAATATTTTAGCGTTCGTTTCGAAGGAATTATTTCACTTTAAAAGTTACTTTGACGTTTTTATTTATTTTTTAAAATTTTGCTTTTAAAATTTTTATTTAATATCTTATTACATTTTAAAACCTTTATATAATTTTCGATTTAACTTCCTATGTTATTTTAAAAACATCTAATTTTTTATGTTATCTTTAAAATTTTATTTCATTTTTGATGTCATTTCTCTCAATTTTTTAATTCAATTTTTTCATGTTGCTTTCAAACCGAACTCGCACCTCGGTTCCGCCTTTCCCCCCTTTCCCCCCTCCCCAAAAACCTCACCCGCGGCAGATTTTTTTTGGGATTTTGACAGGAATTCCAATCCCCATGGATACATTCTTAAGGCTGGACTCAGCCCCAAACATCCAAAAATAATTCCTGGTGGGAAATCTCCCTCTGAATTTTTGGAGCCACAGAATTCCCGTTAAACCCCTGGGGTTTTTAGGGTTTTTTGGGGGGGTTTTTTTGGTTTTTCCCCAAAATAATTAAAATGAGGTGGGAGGAACTTACCGATATTCCAGGAGGGAAATCTTTGGGAATGGCCGCGGCAGCCCCGAACCCCTCGGAGTTTTATAAGAACTGCCGAACTTCCACGGAAGCTGAGCCAAGCCCGGGGCACGAGGCTTTAATTGCCCTTCGCTCATGTGTAATAATCTTAATCGCTGCTAATTATTTTTTGGGATTTGTTTACCCCCCGTGATTTCCATGGGAAATCCTGGGACATCCAGAATTCCCTTCGGGTTTTTTTCCTTTCTTTTTTTTTTTTTTTTTTTTTTTTTTTTGTTGTTTTTTTTTTTTTNTTTTCTTTTTTTTGGTTGTGTTCTGTTTGTTTTGGGGTTTTTTGGGGGGGGTTTTGTTTGTGTTTGTTTTTGGTTTTTGAGGGGTTTTTCGTTTCTTTTCGGGGTTTTTTGGTTTTTGGTTTTTGTTTGGTTGGGTTTTTTGTTTGGTTGGTTTTTTTTGTTGTTGTTGTTTTGTTTTGTTTTTTTGTTTCTTTAAGGAAAATTTAATTCCCGGAGGTGATTTTTAAAAAACTGAATCCGGAAAATGGATGAATTTTGTGGAGTTTTGTTGATTTTGTGAGGATTTGGGAGAATCCTGGGGTTCCAGAATGGCTCAGTTTGGAAGGGACAATTTTTTGGGATGGCTCTGGAATATCTCCAGTGAGGGAGACCCCAAAAATCCCCCAAAAAATCTCCTCCAGAGCTGAGGGAAGAAATCCCTCCCCATAGAAATTCTTGGGAATCCATTCCCGCCCCCGGAAATTCCCCCGGGCTGAGCCGGAGCCCCTCCTGACCCAATTTTGGGGTGGATTTTTGAGGAGAAATCCATCGTTTTGCTTAAGGAATATTCCAAACCCCCGGAGCGGGGCCGGGGAACAACATCCTGTTTATTTCCTCTTCCATCCCAGAGGGAATATTCCAAAGCCGCTCCGAGGAGATTTCCCGGGATAATTTGTTATTTAAAACGATTTGCGTGCATAAAATCACTCGTGAATATTCCTGATGCGTTCCGACGCCCCCGCGCCATGTGGGAACATCGTTATCGGAATTATTTCTCCTCGTCCTGTCCTGAGAGGCAATTCCAGGTTCTCACGGAGTTGTCCGGAAAGTTCTGGCTCTGGAATTCCTCCCTCCCTATGGAGGCCGATCCCGTCGAGTTCGGATTTCTGGGATTGGGGTGAAAATCCCGGGAATCCTTTACCTCTCCAGGTTTTCCCCGTGGGAGGGAAATCCAGAAAAATTTCCGTTCGATTTCTGGCAGTGGGGGTGCCTCAGTATGGGAAATTCTTTGGGAATTGGGAATGGAATGGGAACGGGGATGGGAATGGGAACTGAATGGAAATGGGTATGTGAATGGATTGGGAATGGGAATGGGAATGATGGGAATGATGGGAATGATGGGAATGGGAATGGGAATGGGAATGGGAATAGGAATGGGAATGGGAATGGGAATGGGAATGAGGATGGGAATGGGAATGGGAATGGGAATGGGAATGGGAATGGGAATAGGATGGGGATGGAATGGGATGGGGATGGAATGGGATGGGGATGGAATGGGATGGGAATGGGAATGGGAATGGACGCGGATACGATTCCTCCCGCAGCTCCCCTTTGTCACCACAGGGCGGCAGCACTGCCCCGCGGCATTTTTGGGGTTCCCTTTTCCCGATCTCGGGATTTTTCCGGGGGCAAATCCCACATGGAAACCTCTGGATGAGAGAGGCAAAGGAGAGCGGGAGAGCGCCGGGATCGTCCTCGTGTGGGGACAGCGCAATTCGGGCTTCATTTTGTCGCTGTCCCTGGCGGTAAATCTGTGGAATCGGGAGCTTGGATTTTTTACGATTTAACATTTCCCGCTGATCCGTCCCCATTTTTGGGGGATTAAAATGGGGAAGAGGGGATGGATCTGCCGCGAGGAAAGGCTGAGGGAATTGGGATCGATCACTTTGGAGAAGTTTTGGGGCGGCCCCATTGAGGCCTTGCAGGACCTGAAGGGCCTCGCAGGGGACGTGGGGACAGACTTTTCAAAAGGGCCCGGAGTTGTTTTGTTTTGTTGTTGTTGGTTTGGGGTTTTGGGCGGTTTTTTTGTGGGGTTTGGTATTTTTTTGCTTGTTTGTTTTGGGCTTTCTTTTTGTTGGTTTGGGTTTTTTGGGGGTTTTTTTTGTGGGGTTTGTTTGATTTTTTCGGGTTTTGTTCGTTTGTTTTGGGTTTTCTTTTTGTTGTTGGTTTGGGGTTTTGGGGTTTTTTTGTGGGGTTTGTTTGATTTTTTTTTTTGGGTTTTGTTTGTTTGTTTTGAATTTTCTTGTTGTTGGGGTTTTTGAGGATTTTGTGGGGTTTGTTTGGTATTTTTGGGGTTTTGTTTGTTTGTTTTGGGGTTTTTTGTTGTTGCTGTTTTGGTTTTTTGGGGATTTCTTTTGTGGGGTTTTTTTTGGTATTTGGGGTTTTTGTTTGTTTTGGGGTTTTGTGGTGGTGGTGATGTTTTTTTGGGGTGTGTTTGGTTTTTTTTCCTTTTTCCGGGAGTAGGAATTAAAAACAATTTTAAAAGAAGGAAAATAAATCAGGCCGAGAGCAGAAATCCAGCAGGAATCAAACCCAAATTTAATAGGATTGGTACAGCCCGAGCAGAACTGATCCACCCTCGGTAAAACTCAGCCCCAAACGTTGCCCCAAAGGTCTCAGCTTGAGGTTCCGAGAGGCTCAGAGCTCCCCAGCGCCTTCCAGCTGCTGGAAAATCCAAACTGGGGGTGAAATAAAACCGGGAATTCCTTCTGGGAGTTTAACAGGGGCACCGTAAGGGGGCCAGGAACGGGAACGGAGGAGGAGGGAATGAGCCAAATCCTCAGGGAATTCTCTTTGGGAATTTAACACGAATACCGTAAGGGGGAAAACTGGGATTGGGGTGTGGGAATGGGGGTGGAGGCGGGAATCACCCCAGTCTTCAGGGAATTCTCTTTGGGAATTTAATACAGGCACCATAAGGGGGTCAGGAATGGGAACAGAGTGAAGAATTGCCCCAATCCTCAGGGAATTCTCTTTGGGAATTTAACACGGGCACCATAAGGGGTTCAGGAATGGGAATGGAGGAGGGAATCACCCCAATCCTCAGGGAATTCACTTTGGGAATTTAACAGGGACACCGTAGGGGGCAGGAATGGGAACGGAGGGGGGAATGACCCCAATCCTCAGGGAATTCTCTTTGGGAATTTAACACGGGCACCATAAGGGGGAAAACCGGGATTGGGGGGCGGGAATGGGAATGCGGGGAATGTCCCCTGAACTCCATGGAGGGCGGAATCCCCGCAGCCCTCAGGGAATTCACTTTGGGAATTTAACACGGACACCATAAGGGGGAAAACCCAAGAATGGGAGGCGGGAATGGGAACGGAGGGGGGGAATCACCCCAGTCTTCTGGGAATTCTCTTTGGATCTTTAACACAGGCACGATATGGGGTAAACCCGGGCTCGGGGAGCGGGAATGGGAACGGAGGAGGGAATCGCTCCAATCCTTAGGGAATTCACTTCAGGAATTTAACAGGGCAAAACCGGGATTGGGGGGTGGGAATGGGACCAGAGCGGAGAATCCCCGCCGCCCTCAGGGAATTCATTTCGGGAATTTAACACGGGCACAGTATGGGGTAAACCCGAGCTTGCGGGGCGGCAATGGGACCGGAGCAGAGAATCCCCGCCGCCCTCCGCTCCATCTCCCGCCCCATTCCCCTCCTCTCCACCCTCACCAGAGCCACTTGGAAGCGCAGCGACTTTTCTTGGCGTGCCCGGAGCGCTTGGCCCCTGCCGCGGGCAGGCGGGAGGGCCGCGGGGACGAGCGCGGGTGGGCGCAGCGCGCCTTGCTCGGGCTCTGCACCACGCTCCGCACCTTGGTCCCCCCATCCTGCGCCAGCTTGGCTGTCACCCCCTCCTTGCGTGGGCGACACTCGCGGGTCCCCTCGGCCCGCGTGGCGCTGCTCAGGCGCTGCTCCGAGGCCCAGCAGGTGACACATTCCTGCGTGGGGTACCCGCGGGAGCAGCGGTGCTGCGCCAGCAGCTCCTGCAGGAACGAGTGACCCAAGCCGGGCTGCGGGGGACACTCGGTGACACCGCGGAGAGGCGCGGAGTAGCCGCAGGTCATCTCCGGACACCGCGGGGGACACTCGGTGACACCGCGGAGAGGCGCGGAGTAGCCGCTGGTCATCTCAGGACAGCGCTGGGGACACTCGGTGACACCGCGGAGAGGCGCGGAGTAGCCGCTGGTCATCTCGGGACAGCGTTGGGGACACTTGGCCACCTTGTGCGAGCGACACTCGCCACGGCACGAGGCCGAGGAGCGCACGGCGCACGGAGGGAAGCGCAGCTTGCCCGGCTCGGGGCAGCGCGGAGCGCAGGGCGGGAGGCTCCTGGCCACGCGCTTCTTGTCACCTCGGGGACTCTCGAATGTCCCCAGGGCCTGGGGGACAGCCGCCACCCTCGTGCGGGGCAGGAGGCGCGTGGTGTCGCAGGGCTCCGGGCACAGCACGAGGCATTTCTGCACCAGAGGAGCGCAGGGCAGCAGCGACACGCGGGTGGCACCGGGAGGGGACAGCGCTTGGGGACAGCTCTGCCAGCGCGGCGCGGGGCTCTTGGTGACGCTCAGGGGGTGGCACGTGTTGGCGAAGGCCTCGAGGTGCTGCGGGAGGGTCTCGGTGAGGAATTTGGGCCCCGCCGGGAGGGTCTCGGTGATGAATTTGGGGCCCGGCAGGAATGGGCAGCGCTCCCCGGGGAAGTGCATGGCGGAGCGGGGCCCTAAAGCTGCGGGGGAGAGTGAAAAGTGGCAGAAAAGACCAAAAAAAAAAAAAAAAAAAA